>JAAEAF010000988.1:0-262638 GCA_011037195.1 Triatoma infestans | reverse complement strand
GCTAAAATGGTATTATTAGGTTGCAGCAGATTAATCATTATTTGATCGAAATCGGTACTCTGAGAGATAAATAATAGCAATATTTATTATTATAAATTCGAGTTATTGCTTTGATTTTTTTTTTAAATTTTTGCCCTGGAATGAGTAAACGGAAGTGTTTGTTTACTAAAGAACTACGAACTAAATTTAAATGTTTTAAACTATTGGAGGCAATATGCACGGTTTGTATTACGTCAGTTTCATCCGTATAAGTGATTTTTTTACTCAAAAATATTCCCCTCTGGATTACAAAATATCTATCAGCTGTTGATATAACTTTAGCTTTTCACACATTAAAACACCATTTTAGTTTTAACTCTGAAGCTTGCACGAACGATTCGTGAGTAGCTAAGCGAATTTCATCTGAAAAGACAAAACTAAATGTATCTAGACGCAGATAATGTTAACGCTCCACATTTATAGAAAATATAAATGCAATCATTGTCCCAAATACCGTTTTTATCAGTTTTAAGTGATGACAGTATAATCGCAATTAAAATTAAATATTTTTAATAAATGTCCTCTTTTTGTCTGTCCCTGTTGGCAAGACACCCCCTATGTGTAGTCAGAATACCAAGTTTAATGAAAATCTGTCGGTATTTTTATGGAGAAAATCGCAGAAAACTGAAAAATCTCTACCGTAAAGTAGCAATTCTGGCCAATCAAATTTTTCAAACACATCTTTGGCATCCCATTTCATTGTAATTAACATTACGTAAATAATAGAATGATCAAATAAACTGAAATAACTCTTCTAGGAAAACATTACCCCACCCTTCCACCAAAACCCCTCTTAAATGATTTTCCCTGGAGAAATAATTTAAATAAAAGTTGCAGTTAATATTGTGCTTTATATGAGTAGTTAATGTACCAAGTTTAAAGAAAATGTAGAAATAAAGAGAAAGTTTAAACAAGGATAAAGTAGTGTAAAACTGATTCTTCTCTATGTTATCGCACTGTTTTATCAAGATGGGGGCGAACTTCCGGAACGGTCGATGACCATAAAATGACGCAGAATATCAACGACAATATCTATGATGTTTTCCAGCTCTGCGGACACTATCACTTAATGAAAATTGCTGAAACTTTTTTTTTTATTATGCCATTTGCAGGGCTTTTTCAGCCATCAGCAGTCCAGTATATTGCGGAATTCTTCTCCATGTCATTCCTATAAACTTTATCGCTGACAATATCCAGAGTCTGGCAGGAGTTTAGATGTCCAGCATCCATATATAGGGGAGTCAACAACTCCTATCAGGTGAACCTAGAGATAGTCGTACCCAGTCAGAAGGCGGAAATTGGCTGTGGCGACTTTTCTTTGCAGGCAACTGGGCAGGAGCTGTCTAATCAGTATTTCCCATCGTTTACCGCTCGTCTTTTGCTTACGCGATGTATGTAAAGCTTCGTTGACTCTTTCTTTTATTTCACGAAAAGCACCTTTGTAGCTGGTAGCTTCGTAGGAGGAGGTAAAAGACTGCCTTTTTTGGCCAAATTGTCAGCCTTTTCATTTCCAGTGGTGCCACAGTGACTGGAGACCCACTAAAGAACAATAGTCCAGCCTCCCTTAATACTCTCGTGAACTTTTTTGCGGGCCCGCAGAACACGCCCACTATCAGTACTGGAATGGGAACACAGTGTTTGAATTGTTGTCTCAGAGTCTACGAAAAACACAACTTTGCCAGGAGGGCGGGTGTTTAAGATTACCTATGCAGCCCAATCTACAGCCGCAATCTCGCCATCAAAATTGCTAGAATGGTCCGCAGCGATCCGCAGTGGTCCACTTCGAGGCTGTGCACACCACAGCCAACTCTCTCATAGCCTGCATCCGTAACAGACGTCGAACCGTCCGTATATATATATATATGTAGCCATTCATCTTGCGGGTAGCAGATAAGGATAACGTATCCTTCAGTATCTCAGGGCTAGTCGCACTTTTCAGTGCGTCTTTAAACAGGAAGAGGGAGCAATTGGCAATAAAAAAGGGTGGTAATGGACTCAGAGCTTCGCGGAAATGGTTCACACGCACCCACAGAGATGTTGTACTTGCTTCCAAGCTCCCTTACAGCAGCCAACATGGTTTTTTGGGTTTTGAGGCGCTGGGTGGCTATGTTATTCTGTTCCAGAAAGAGACTGGAAGTCTTATTAGCTTTTCACCAAGTCTCATCGCGACCCTTTCTCGTCTAACTAAAGGTGGTTCCAGCCCAGTTTGTAGCTCAATAGCTAGAACTGAGGTAAATTTTGCGGCGCCTGTGATAATTCTCGGGGGGCATTGTTGTGAACTTTTACAATAGGTCTTAAACTGGCTTCACTTGCGGTTGACAACAACTCTTGACCATTTTCCTGCTGGGACCATTTTCCAGAAACACGCAAAAAGCTGAAAACCTTATTGCCGGGACCCATGCTAGTAATTAAACTAAATATCAAGTTTGAACTATCTGCGATTTTCCCTTTTTCAGTTATGCTGACTAATTTCTAACTCAGCGGAACTCACAAATGTATTTCCGGTGAAAATTCTTAATTTTTTTTTATTGCTACACCAGCGATTCTTATGCTATAAGTCGTGACACGGTAATAACGATCGCACAGTAATCATTTAAGCTTGCACATGCACACTCCGAGGGGAGAAGCCCCTCGATAACACTCCCTATACGCAGAGCTAATTGCTCTTATAACTTGCGGCGAGAAAATCACGAGGCCATTGGGTTTTAAACGCCTTAGTGGCTTATCTGGAATAGTGAGGGATGATAAACGACGTACTAAAGGATTAGAATGGGATCGCAGGGATTGATGGAATTTTTTTTAAATATAAAAAAATACATATTTATACAAGATATAAGATGAATTATAATAAAAGAAATATAATAATAAATATAATAAAAGAAATAAAAGCTATAAATTAAATAAGATAGAAGAAAATTTGACACTATCCGTAATACTTTCTCCGCAATAAGAGAAAGTAAACATTTGATATGAAACTTTCCCACGACTTTCTCTTCATGTAATTCTCATAATTTCAAAGTGAAAAATTACTTTACTATATACTGTTTCCAAAAATTATATAATCAATCCCGGGTATATGATATATATCTAAAAGGAATATCAAGTTTGAGCTTCGATTATATATTTTTAAATTGTTAAGTTCACAGACTCACACACAACCCACACATTGTATGAGAAATTATTATGATCGCCTCAGATTTTTAGTTTCTCTTACGCCTGTTAAGAGAATATTGTAATCTTTCAAATTTCGAAATGGAGTTTTCATCGCAAGTACAGATTTTGTGGTCCCGTGAGTAAGAAACTAGTGTTTGTTGAGAATCATCTGTATCTGTGTGTGTGTCTGCCTGTGTGTTAACAAAATATCTCAAAAACGATAAAACGCTGGAAGCTCAGTCTTGGATTTCAGTTTATGTACTATCAACGCATCCGAAACGAAGGTTTTGGGCAAAAACCGACTTTTACAGAATAGATTTTTTTTTGAGCTTTTTTTTGCTTAATTTTCTCGAAAACGTCTATAACGATTTATTTTAAACTTGGAATACTAATTGCACGGTTATAAACCTATCACTTTTATTTGTAACATTTTTCAAAAAAAAAAAAATTACTTTGAACAGTTGTGCAGAATTTGTAGCGTTAAATTTCAAATATTTACAATATAATCACTTCTCTATCTGCAAAGGTTAGTAATACGGTTAGTACTTATCGCCCCCACCTCCTCTATACTTATGTTAGGACAAATATGAAAAATTTGAGTTTAAAATATATTTTCTATTTTATATATAATTGTACAAACAGGAGTAAGAGAAAGTTGTGTGAGTATTTCACAACAGAGTTTTTAAAATTGAGTATTTACCGGAAATACATTTTTCGAAGTCGTCTGAATCTGACAAAAATTTTTTACTTTCTCTTACTCCTAGTACGAGGAAGTATTGTAATCGTGCAAATTTTCGATATCGAGTTTTGACCGGAAAAATCCGTTTTGAGTTCCCCTGAGTCCAAAAAAGTGGTTTTTAGCAAATGGTCTGTGTGTTGTGTGTGTGTGTGGGTGTGTGTGTGTGTGTATATGTGAACAGATAGCTCAAAAACGAAAAACCGTAGAAAACTGAAACTTAATATTCCGTTTAGGTATCACCATGCGATCTGACTGTGCGTGATCTGTCAAAATTCCTCAACCGGAAGTACCACTTTACTAGTTGACTTTTTTACGTTATTGCGTTTTTCTCTAAAATGACTCCAAGGATTTTCTTTAAACTTGGTACATCAACTACATATACAGGAGCTACAACTTTTATTTGAAACATTTCTCTGGGAAAATTGATTTAAGGGCCCTTCTGGGGGAGGGGTGGGGTTAGGTTTTCATCTAAAGTGCTATTTCAGTTTATTAGACAATTCTGCCATCTAAATAATGTTAATAGAATTAAATATGTTGTTGAAATTCCGAGTTTGAGAAAAATCGGAAAACCGGAAGTGATTTGTTTTAACACTATAAATATGATTTTTTCACTTTTTCGCGATTTTCTCAAAAATGGCCCCGACGATTTTCTTGAAACTACACATATAAACTAAACATTCAAAGATCTACAACTTTTATACAAACATTTCTCTGGGAAAATTCATTTAAGGGCACTTTTAGGAGAGGGGTAGGGTTACAGCTTCCTCTAAAGTGCTATCATACTTGATTATACAACTCTATCATCCAAATGAAATTAATTAGAAATAAATAGTTGGCCAAAATTCCGGGTGTGAAGAAAATCAGTAAACCGGAAGTGCGCTTTTACTGAATAGTTTTTTCAGTTTTCGACAAATTTCATTAAATTTGGTACACAAACTATAAAATTTGTCAATTATAATTTTGAGAACTGGAGTAATAGAAAGTTGTGTGAGTGTTTCACACCAGATTTTTTAACGAATGGTGTGTGTATATGTGCATGATATTCTCATGGAACTGCTCTAACGATTTTCTGTTAAATTTCGCATAGATGCCAATCACTTTTATTTTTGTGACTTTGTTACTTTTTTTGAGTTAACTTGAATATTAAGTGTGAACTTTTTGCACTGTTTTTTTTTTAGTTATGCTGACTGATATACACCCCGATCAATCTCTCTACACCACTTTTTCAGACTCAGGGACCTCAAAACATTTATATTTCCGTAGAAAACTCGCAAATTTGGTACAATCGCAATACTTGCTCTTACAGCAAGTTTAGTAAGAGAAAGTATACAATTTTTAAGAAAATTCAAAAAAATTCTACCCTCAATTACGCGCAATAAATTTATCTGTTAAGCCAGAATAATTTTAACAGGCAATTATTTGTAGGAACAGGAAACTTAGAAGGTTTTAAATTATTCCAGTTTGTCTTGTAATTATCTAGATTTTTTTTTTAAGATTGATTAGTATTAACAAGAATTGGTACCATATAATATATATAAAAAATTATGCATAATGACGCTATAAATTTATTAATTATTTTTATCTATAGATTGTAGTGTATAATTATTGATTCATTTAATAGACGTAGATGATGATGAAATGAAAAAAAATAATCATTTAATTAAAATCACTAAATTTATTGCATAATTATTTTGATTTAATTGATTACATAATAAACAATTACACTTTATGTTTTTACAAGAAATTAGAAATCATGTTAAAATCAAAGACAATTAATAAAGACAACCTACTTTTCTTTTTGTCCAGATAAGAAAATAAAATAAATTACTCTACAAATTCGTATTCACACATTTCACACTAATTAAATCTTATACAATTTCTTAATTAGATTTAAATAAAAAACTAGAAACAAAAAGATTTCCATTTCATTATTTAAAGTCAGATTTTCACTTTCTTCCATTCAAATAACTAAACTTGAACGAGTTTTTTTTTAATTGAATAATTTGAAAAAGACAATTAAGTTTTCACTTTTCCAAACTTGGGAACTAAACAGTATTTTAACTAAATTAATGTAATTATACTTTAACACGATAATAAATAATGAATTTTAGGTAGGGAAGGGATTAGCTCAGTGATAGCGTACTGGGCCCCGCGAGGAAGATCCTGAATTCGGGTCTTTTAATTTGCATGGCCATTGACGCGCCTTTAATTAAAAAAAAAGAAAAAAGAAAAAAAGTACTCGTAATACGAGGGTCATTCAATAAGTAACGAGACAAATCACTGTAGCTCAAAAACATTTATTTAAAAAATACAAAACTTTGGCTATTTTTAACATAGCCCCTCGCAACATTTATACACTTGTTCCATCGTTCTTCTAATTTGTGTATGCCCCTGGCAAAAAATTCTTTGGGTTGATCTCGAAGCCACTTTTGCACCTGATGTTTAACTTCTTCATTGGATTGGAAATGTTTCCCACGTACGGCCTCTTTAAGGGGTCCAAACAAATGGAAGTCCGATGGGGCGAGATCGGGGTTGTAGGGGGGATGTGGAAGGATCTCCCACCCCACTTTTTGAAGTGTTACTTGAGTTAACTGTGCCGTGTGTGGGCACACGTTGTCATGCAGCAAAATCACGCCTTTAGTCAAAAATTCATGATGTTTCATTTAAATGGCAGACTTACTTTGTGAGCATATTACTGTAATACTGGCTATTAATGGTTCGTTGATCTTAGCGATGTACTCAATAAACAGGCCACTGCAAATCCCAGAATACTGTAAGCATGACTTTATCTGCAGACGGCTGGGTCTTGAATTTCTATCGAGTGGAGAACCCGTATGTTTCCACTCAAGGCTTTGACGCTTAGACACCGGGTCAAAATGATGTATCCATGTTTCAATACATTTTACAATTCTAATGAAAAATTCTTGTTCAATTAAACATCTTTCATTCAACTGTTGACTGATGGAACCTGGTTTCTTTGTGGGCATCCGTAAGTTGTCTTGGAACCCATCTCGCACAAGTTTTCTTGCCCTGCAGTTCATTCTGAATAATGTTATGTATAGTTCCAACACTCGCGTGCACTTCTTCAGCTATCAGTTCAACAGTAATACGGTTGTTGTCCTGAATTAACGCATTAGTGCGACATTCGAGGGAGGAAGTTGTAGCTTCAACCGGTCGTCCACTTCGTTACTCGTCACAGACTCTTACACGACCACTTTCAAACTGTTCTACCCATTTGTAAACGTTCGTACGGTTCAAACAATTATTCCCGTACACTTTCAACATTCTTTCGTAGATTTCATTACCTTTGATACCCTCTGCAACTAAAAATCTAATCACTGAGCGTTGTTCATCCGAGGTGCAATGCTCGAGCGGACTCGCCATTGTTAACTGAATACATTTGAGGTTATGCATACCAAATACTCTCGAACAGCTGATGAGAAACTAAAAACAAAGATGCCAACTTGACGCACTGAAACTATTGTATTGATTAAACAAACCATTTCTGAGCTACTTTGCCTCATTACTTATTGAATGACCCTCGTAATTATTGTATTGCTTAATAAAGTTAAGCACCTCTTCACTCCAAAAATAGTTCGTGAATAGATAAGCAGATATTAATTGTAACTCTACTTTTGTAAATTGTCGGATACTGATTGTTAACATTGCAAGAATACATAGTGTTTTCTATTTCTATTGCAAGATGTCCTAATTTTATGATTCACATAATCTTGTAATTATATTTTTATTGCCCGGTTCTCAGTACTAGATGTAATAATTAAAATTTTAAAAAATCATCAGAAATAAATCTTAAGTTAGGTAATATATAAACAAAAATTGAAGTTTGAATTGCCGGCGATTATTCTTGTTTCTTATTTTCGGACACACATACACATACTTATATACAAAAAATATTTTTGAAAAATATATTTTCGTATTCAGAGCATCTCAAAATTGTATTTTCCATTATTCAATAACTTTTCACAGTACTTTTAATATCAAAATTCATTTTTTGAATATAATTCAATAATTTTTCTCTCATAATAGTAAGAGAATGTTATAAAAATATTTGTAAAATTAACCAAAAGTATTTGTTTATTGAAATGTATGGTAGTAATATTAATGTGAAAACGAGATATAAACAGAGATGGAAACAATACAGAAACGGAAGTTGTATTACTACCATACCTGTCTGATTTTATCGTTTCCCGTTTATTCAATTGAGTATTATAATGGCATTTGATCTGTACATTGAACTATTATTATATTAGTATTGTTTACTATATATACTGTATATAAAAAAAATTAAAAATTATTTGCTTCTATGGTTAAATTTATTAAAAGAAAAAAATATTTATATAATCGATAAATATGTCCACAGCCAATTGATTATTATGATATGAGAACATTGTGAGAAAAGATTAAAACTTCCCTAACTAATAAATATATAACCTGTCCAGATATTACCTTCTTGTTCACTTAATTTAACCCTAATAATCACTTCGTTAGGCATTGCGAGAGTTTTGTTTATTTTGTTTCTAAATAATTTGTTTCCTTAGTAGTTGACCTTTTTATGTAATGAAGCGAAGAAAATGGTAAAAGATGTTGGTGTTTAATCCCCCCCCCCCAATCTTATTTATGTTTTTTTATACTAATATAATTGGCGGTAAAATATAGTTATAAGTTGATTTGGATTTTGTGTGTTGTTGTCAGATTGTTTACAGTGGTAACACGCCTACACTTACGCAATATATATCTATGTAGTTTTGTACTACACCCAACAGACAAGCCTGATGAAATTGGTAAAAGAATAGTAGATTTCTTGTATCTCCTTTTTTATTTTACATTTAATACTGACCAAATCAGGAGTTTATTTCTTTATCTGGATCACACAGAAACTTTCCTGATTATATAAGTGTCCAACTAACAGCGAACACCTTCACCTCCTGGAAAACACGGCTTCATCTGTATGATTAAACAATATGCCTATAATATAATTTAGGTAAACGAATTCCAACAAACTTGACAAATTGGCCACTTTTCTGAAAGGCTCTCTTTTTACTCAATAGTTATCCAATTTAAAGTTATAAACATCCTCACAAGATTACATAACCTCTCTGGTTGTGACGAAGATAACTGATATTTCTGCAGAACGATTTTTTACTACAGCTTAAAAAAAAAAACTATTTTATTTGAAAGTTTGGACAAAAGTCAACGCGAATTATTTTAAAGAATTTATTGATAGGACTTCACAAAATAGTACAAGCTTTCATTCTTTTTTGCTAGTAGAATTTTAAAATTGTTTTGATTTTTCTTCTATCAATAAACAAGCAATAATCATACGAAAGAAAAAAACGATCTGAAATTCATTTCATTTTAATTCAGAGTGTTACAATCTTCTTTCTAACTGCTGTTAGAAGATTAGCGTTAATCATGTCAATTTTTCGATATCGAGTTTTGATCGTAAAAATATGTTTTTGAGATCTCCAGAGTCCAACAAAGTAGTTTTTAGAAAAGGTTCTGTTTGTGTATATATGTATGTGAACAGCAGCACAAAAACGAAAAATCTCATAAAATTCAAAATTGATATTCCGTGGGACTAGTTACAGCGCCCGCCATAGGGGCTGGCAACCAGTACATTTGTTTTGGCTGTACAGCCATTATGGCTGTAAGAGTGAGAAAAATATTAATGTTAAACACTCAATTAATAGAAAATTTCATAAATCTAATTATTCGTTCGCTAAATTTACAGTGCGTAGCGTATTTATATTATGTCTATAAGCTAAAAATATTCACACTTTTAATGAAAAATTAACCAGAATTCGTAATGGACGATGCTTGAACTTGTTTGAACATGCATATACTTCTCTGAACACAATAGCATTAGCATGCGAGCAGAGCACTGCTTCAGCTTGTGTTTGAATATGCATAGACTTGCTTAAAACAATATATATATATTCTTAAGGGGCGGCAATTTTTCTTTTTGTCCGGGGCAGCATAACCTCTAGAGCGGGCGCTAGGGTAGATTAGATTGTTGTAGTGGATTATTGCACTGCGACCTGAAAGATCTATTGTGCTCCTTCTGTGGGGGTAACTCCATGGGATCTGACAGGAACTTACCTGTCAAAATTCCTCAACCGGAAGTACCACTTTACTAAATGGATTTTTTCAGTTTTTTTTTGCGATTTTCTCGAAAACAGCTCCAACGATTTTCTTTAAACTTGCTACATTAACTACACCCAACAATGGTTCCTTTAAAGTTTTATTTCATTTTATTACATAATATAAGAGTATCATGAAAAACACTTGAGTTTCCGGATTAAGAGTTGCGTCAATGGTTTGTTAGAAACAGACGTTTCGCCTATATTGCAATAAGTCTCTTGAGAGCGTTACTCCTTGAAAGCTAATAAGACAATCAACCTTGGTAGAGAAGGGGTGTGGCTCCTTTACCCTCCAGAAAGTAGAAAGAAAGGAAGACCGGCCCTAAAATAGAAGGTGAGGAATAGGAGGAATTTGCTGGCAGAGGGCTTGGAGCGGAAGATTGGAAGGATAAAGATTTCTGAAGAATTGTTCTGACCTGACGGCAGTTCTGTAGTAGCGAAATGCCGAAATAAGTAGGTAAAAGATGATCGTTAAAACAGATTAACTCAGTGATCAGGACATGCGACTTGGAACGCGGAGGTTGTGGGTTCGAGTCCAACATTACTACAATTAGTTTCTGCTCGCTCTAGGAGCAACTACTGCTCACTGTCCGGTGATTGGCGTGTGTCCCTAACGAGAGAACACGTAGCTTGCCGGCAGTGCTCTGAGAAGACTCTAAGCCAATAACCTCAGTTATTTGACGCGCCTTAATTAAAAAAAAATCTGGTGTGAAACACTCACACAACTTTCTCTTACTCCAGTTCTCAAAATTATAATTGACAAATTTTATAGTTTGTGTACCAAATTTAATGGAATTCATCGAAAACTGGAAAAACTGTTCAGTAAAAGCGCACTTCCGGTTACTAATTTTATTGAAACTCGGGAATTCAGCCATCTATTTATTTCTAATTAATTATGTTTGGATGATTAGAATTGTATAATCAACTATGATAGCACTTTAGAGAAAAACATAACCCCACCCCTCCCCTAAAAGTCCCTTAAAAGAATTTCCCAAAGAAATGTTTTAAATAAAAGATGTAGATCTTTGCATGTTTAGTTTATATATGAAGTTTCAAAAAATCGTCGAAGCCATTTTTGAGAAAATTGCGAAAAAGAGAATAAATCATTTAATAAAGTGGTAAAGTAAACGCACTTCCGTTATCCAATTTTTTTCAAACTCGGAATTTCAACAACATATTTAATTCTAATTAACATTATTTAGATGACAGAATTGTCTAATAAACTGAAATAGCACTTTACATAGAAACCTAACTCCACCCTCCCCCAAAAGTGCCCTTCATTGCATTTTTCCGGAGAAATGTTTCAAATAAAAGTTGTAGCTCTTTGTATGTGTGGTTGATGTTTCAAGTTTAAAGAAAATAGTCGGTGTGTGTGTGTGTGTGTGTGTGTATGTATGTGAACAGCATAGCTCAAAAACGAAAAACCGTAGAAAGTTGAAACTTGATATTCCGTTTAGGTATCACCATGGGATCTGACACTACGTTATCTGTCAAAATTCCTCAACCGGAAGTACCACTTTACTAGTTGGATTTTTTACTTTTTTGCGATTTTCTCAAAAATGGCTCCGACGATTTTCTTTAAACTTTAAACATCAACCACACATACAAAGAGCTACAACTTTTATTAGAAACATTTCTCCGGGAAAATGCATTGAAGGGCACTTTTGGGGAGGGTGGGGTTAGGTTTTCATCTAAAGTGCTATTTCAGTTTATTAGACAATTCTGTCATCTAAATAATGTTAATTAGAATTAATATGTTGTTGAAATTCCGAGTTTGAAAAAAATCGGATAACCGGAAGTGCGTTTACTTTACCACTTTACTAAATGATTTATTCACTTTTTCGCAATTTTCTCAAAAATGGCTCCGACGATTTTTTTGAAACTTCGCATATAAACTAAACATGCAAAGATCTACAACTTTTATCTAAAACATTTCTCTGGGAAATTTCTTTTAAGAGCACTTTTAGGGGAGGGTGGGGTTAGATTTTCATCAAAGTGCTATCCTAGTTCATTATACAATTCTATCATCCAAACATAATTAGTTAGAAATAAATAGATGGCTGAAATTCCGAGTTTCAAGAAAATTAGTAAACCGGAAGTGCGCTTTTACTGAACAGTTTTTTCAGTTTTCGACGAATTTCATTAAATTTGGTACACTAACTATAAAATTTGTCAATTATCATTTTGAGAACTGGAGTAAGTGAAAGTTGTTTGAGTGTTTCACACCAGATTTTTTTTGTTAGTGATAAACATTCCGATTTATTATACTGTTGTTATATATTATATTATATTTTTTAATAATATGTTTAAAAAAATAGTTCTTATTTTTATTAAAAATGTACATTGATCTTTGATTTGATCAGACTGTGTGTGGAGTGATTGGGGAAGGGGTGTTTGTATTATTATACAGATCGAGGTGAACATGTTCATTATTAAATCGCGTGACATCTCTCTCCCTTATCTCTCTCTCTCTCTCTCACTCCTTGGTCTATCCACCTGTGTATGTTTTTTTGTGTATTCATATCATATAATTAAAATATATTACTATTTAGTCAGGCCACAACAAACATCTCCAAGTTTAAGAAAAAAAAACACAAAAAACTGCCATTATAAGTTTTAAAATGTATAATCAATATTTTGTATTAAAACTACAAAAAATATATAACAATAAAAAAAAAATCCTGTCAGATGAATCATTACCCTTAAGTTACGGACAATTATATTCTACATATGTGTGAATAATATTTTCAATATATGAAAAATAAAGTAAGCAATAAAAACGAATAATCTTAAAATAGTAAAAATTTCCTAGCTAAAAGTTGTTAATAATTTGTGTTGCTTTAAAAAAAAAAAAACAGTTATAATCCAAAATAGGCCCACTCAGCTCGTGGGTGGTACGGTGAACCGATTGCTTCAGGCGGCACTTTAAAATGGACGGCAAATTGAGAAATTAAAAAGAAAATATCAATCTTTTATAAGTAAAGTAAAGTAATGCCTATTTTTTCAGGCGGGATTAACGTCCAACTACGAATATTTTTTGACCAAATATAAATTTAGCAGTTACATGTTGGACTTGAACTGGGGGGGCCTCCATTAATTTACAAGTCCACGCTTATAATTAGTACACCATACCTTGACAGTAGTTAGTTTTCTGTAAACGTATAATAATAATAATAATAATTTGGCAATTATTAAATCACAAGTAGTAAGTAAAGTTCTAATTTTAATCACAAGTGACACAAAATAAAGGCAGCAAAACAAAGTAACATAATTCAACTTTATTGGTGTAGTGGTTATGAGCATGGACTTATAACTGGAAGATCCCCAGTTCGAGTCCCACGTATAACTACGGAATTTTTATATTCATTCAAAAAAAATGTTAATAGGAAAGTAGGTAGATTGTAGACTGTTGTAGGGGATTATTGCACTACGACCTGAAAGATCTATTGTGCCCATCCCCGGAGCCTTCTCCGATGCACATCCGGTCTCTCTAGCTACAGACAACACTGCCCGGGCAGTGAGTTGCAGTTGGTTCTAAGAAGAGAAAATCTAAGGGCGGCATTCTGGATTCGAACCCGGAACCTCCACATTGCTAGTCCGGCGTGCTCCCATTGAGCTAATCCCTTCCTTCTCCCTTGGCTTTCGCCAATAACTAGGGGCGGAGACCCTAGTTAGTGTATTGTGTTTGTCCCTGTCTGTAAAGTGTAGAGTGTATATAGTTTAAGTCTATTGTGTACTGACGAAGTGCATGGTGTACTGAGCTGTGGTAACCCGTGCGGTCGCTACTCCCCAAGTAACTGCATGCAACAGATACCCCTTGCGGGCATAGTAAAGTAGGTCCTCCCGCCCCCGTCCACGACCGGTAATTTGGTAGCTGGACGTTCAAGCCCGCTTGGAAAAATAGGCATTAATTACTAAAAAATTAATTTTTTTTTTAATTTGATTACAATGAAGTCCAGAAGTGTGCACCTACCTCAAAACTTAATAACATTTGAAATCTAAAGTCACAGATTTCCTAGAGTCCTAGTAAAATAATTTTCTTTTCGGAATAATATTTCAAATAAAAATGATGGATGTATATCGGATAATAAGCATTCCAAGTTATAAGAAAAATTGATGGATCCCTTTTTGGGAAAATAACTAAATAAAAACATAAATCTGTTCAGAAATAGCATTTCTGGTTAATCGATTTCCATCAAATTGTGAATTCTAGCTATGCTTTTAATATACCTTATATATTATAGATGGACACTAAAATGACATAAATTGCACTAAAATGACTTAGAGGTAAGCTCTCCCACTCTGCAGCCCCTCTCCCACAACCCTCCAGAAATCGTGGAAAAACCTTTTCAAATAATCGTGTTTTTGTGTGTAGCAAGTACGTAAAGAAAATCGTTGTTATTACCATTTTTGAGACAATCGCGGAAAAGAAAAATTCATTAAGTCCCACAACTGCAGTGATGTTTTGTCCGAATCTTCGTGCCTAACACGTACCACCAGGTGGGGATAGATAAACAAAATATCTAGATTGAGCTTCTTTAGCATTGATTTTTTTTTTTAATATTTCGTTCAAACACTCACATTAACTGACCATTCGCTAGAAACCATTCGTATTCAAGGTGGGTTCAAAAATACGTATTTCCGTTGAAAATTTGACGCGATCATAAGACATTCACTTACACAGGTACAGAAAGTAAAAAATACAATTGAGATTAAAAAAAAACATTATTATCTATATGGATTCGGTTATTAGGCAAAAGAAAAATTAATAAATTCTAATATAAAGTATTTTACTAAAAATTTAAATCAGAATACATCATTATTACTTAATAAAAGTATATAAATATTTTTACTTTCTTTTACTCCTAGTAAGAGGAAGTATTGTAATCTGCCAAATTTTTTTAAAAAAGGTTTTACATCTACAAGATATATACGCATATAAATATGTGTGAATATTTCACAATCAAAGGAGATTACAAGTTCTCATTGCTTTTTTTTTACACATACTCCCACAGTAAAATAAGATTGTGTAGTACCAACTTCCTCTTCCGAACTAATCTTTCCTAGCATATTGCAATCATATATTTGATTAATCATGATTTTTTTTTTATATAATCTATACAATATAATTTGAAATAATAACTAAAGTAAATATTAAGAATTCAAAAATAGAAATAAATAAAAAGCATTTATACGTTAACGTTAATAAATAAAATTTAATAACTACGTTTACGTTAATAAATAAAAAACGTTTACTTGATGATAATAAAACTTCAATATGAAAGTAAAAAAAAAAAATCTAGTGTGAAACACGCACACGAGTTTCCCTTGCTAAAATTATTATCAAATTATGGCAAATTTTGTCTGAACTTGGAATTTACTAAACATTTAATTGTTATTAGTATTACAGGTAAATAGGGGAGGGGGTACGGCGACCATAGGTGGTTATTGTGCCCCCCTCTGGTGCCAAAGGAGGCTTGCTTCCCTATAGCATCCACCCCAAGTTAAGCTTCCTAAGGATTCCCAAGATCATGGAGGGTTCTAGGGAGGGTATATCCTCCTCCTACAACTGGAAAACCCCAGGCTATTGAATCTTCTCTGAATGGTAGCATCACAGTCCGTGAGTTCAGTATTAGAGTTTCCTCAATCTCCCCACAGATGTATTCACACTCTTTTATTTGTAACATTTTTCTGGATAGAAAAAATTATTTTTGCATGTTACACTTCGAACGTTGTGTTCATTCAACATTATTGGCACTGTCATCTGAACTACAATGTAATCATATTCAGCTGCTCTATTTGCAGAATAGGTACATGTATCCATCCCCACCAGCTCCACATAATATGCATATAAAAAACAAAACCCTATGGCGCAACAGCCGATGAAGGGCCAACGCTTGCCAGACGGCGATTTGAATAGGGGGCGTGTAGTGATCATGCTGCAGTTCCCACGCCGTTTAATTCCGGCCTTAGCTACCTAGGGCGGTACTAGCTGAGTGGTATGTGGCGTCACCATCGCGCACCCTTCGTGGTGCAATCAGTCTCTGGCTTGCCAGGTTGGGGAATCCCTCACCCCGATCAATCCTACCCTGATCCTTTCCCCTTGCAGGGTTGCCTGTAAGTATCCTGGGTTACTGTACCCCTGTACTTGAGGCAATGGACAGGAATCAGTAGATCCATCGGGCGTGCGATCAGTCACGCTAGCTCGTTAGAGTTGAAATACTGAACTACGGGTGCAAGCACGAGTTTCCAAGCCAATTGCTTGTAATTGAGGTTGGATTCGTAGTGGCCGTGTTTTAAGCAACAACTCCAATGACCGAGGTCATGAGTTGAGCGGGAGGAGACTCGCAATATAAATTAGACCACGGTGCCAGTTGTGCGCGCGGTTCGCCATAGTCTGCTAGGGGGTGCCTTCCCTAGCTTCTGGGAGTGAAGTGTGACTACTTTGTGGGATCACTTTGCGCGCTGGTTGAGGTATCTCAACCTGCCCTTAAATGGGTCAAGCGGGCGTATGCCTAAGCACTTCCGCCATAGAGAGGTATTGCACTAACAGTCTCTCCATGGTTGTGACATCCCTCTCTTGTTAAACGATCCCGTTGCTTGCAACAGGGGACTGGTAAACCCGAGAGGGTAGGTACGGTCCGAAAACTACCCCCCAGTACCAAGAGGAAAAGGGTATCACGGGAAGCATGTAACTTACCACTTTTCATCACGATGCAGGGTCAACACCGACTTTGCCCTCACGGGAATGGAACCCTGAATTCTCGCACGAAAGGCGAGTGCGCTAGCCACTAGACCGACGAGTGAGGACACATTATATATAACAAAATATTATTTGTTAGGGAAAATGAACGAATTGTCACACATCCCAACCAGCTCCATAAATGAACACATCCCCAGCTGAATAAATTGTCACATTTTATTAAAGTAATTAATTGGAGAGATTGTCGCGTGACTGTTTTTATACGCAGGCTTTAGAATATTTATCTGCTGTGCGGAAAACTCAGTTTTGGAAAATTTTATATATCAATCACACACTTTCTCACACAACCAGTAAGAGAAAGTGAAAAATAGTTACAAACAAAATAAAAAGTATTAAACAGTTGTTTATGGAAATTAACTAAGTAATTATACAGGAAGCATTTGGTTTATTAATTAACATCAATTTTATATACAGGTGTTCACCATATTATGTGCATTTAAAATTTAGATTTTTTTTTTTTAATTTTATGAAAACAATTTTATACTATTCTATATAATTTTGAAAATATTTCTACAATTTTTATTGATTGCTAGTTCTGGAAATATTTTTTTTTTATTTTTTTTAGAAAAGAAAATTATACCATAATTTTACAGGTGTGGTAGTAAAGTGGTGTTTTGTTTTGTTTATTGAGAAAGTGTTATAAACTGTTTATTTATTGGTGATATTGTAGTTTATCTAATATTAGTTCATAGTTTCTTTTACAATATATATAATTTGTGAATTGAGTGAGTTTTTTGATCGACAATATTTAATAACAGTTGCGTGTAGTGTTTGCATCAATCATTGTATGCCTTTTATGAATAGTTTCATTTTTTTTTTTATTGGCCACTAACACTCACTATCTTAGGTATGTTCATATTTACAGTCAAGTTGTGTCAAGTTATATTTTTATTAACATTCCTCAGTAGGAACAAGGTTTTGTCCTTTAGGGCAAAAGGAGTACTTAAGGGTGACTGCATTGATAACGCATTAGTCAAGCCTACAGCTAAACTTCTAACAGTTTAAATTTAAGCTATATTCCCAGCTCTCGGAAAAAAAAACGAGCATATTTGCATCGGATCAAATTGATAGGCGAGCCGATTTGTTCATACGATATAATAATTTCAATCAAAACCGGGGATCACATCAGTCTCCAGTCTGCACACTGAGCCTCAGAGATCTTCATTAATCCATAGCACGTATGCTACAAACAATATTGTATATAAGAAAAAAAAACTTGAGTTTCCGGGTTGAGACTGCGTCAGTGGTTTACTAGCGAGAGAAACCTAAATCACCATATGGGGACATGTCTCACTCAGCAGACTCTGGCTATCATCAAAGGTTAGAAAACATGCATGGAGGGCTCTGTTTTCCGACTTTGTTATTACTCTTTTAATGTCCACTACTAGCTTGATATATTTTCTAACATTTCTTTCTCCATGATGGACACTTCCATCCCCCTAATCACGTCTTTTGAGTAGATCAAATGATATACGATATAGATTTTTAAATTTCGCTTTTTAAAGCAACAGTGCTCTAGTAAGTGGTCAGCTGCTTCGGGATTTGTTACTATTTTAATCCGGTTTTTTCCAACAGCTGTTATATCAATTACACCACTTGAACGGGTGTTGTCGTCAACATACATCCATTTACCGAACCTAACCCTAGGTACGATTCCTACATAGCCGATCTGACACTCCATAAATAAGAAAAAGGACCTTTTATTATTTTGTTTAAATTTAATTATTCCTGCGAACTGTGGTGTTTCTAAGGAAATATTTTCAACTTTATTATATTATTATTATTCCTCAGCCAGAGAGACGGTGGGCATAAAGCCTCACGGCCTGCGGTATTATTATTGCTATTTTTAGTATTTTTCATCACTTTTGACGCTCAGGGTCAGACTCAGGTTTGTTCTCTCCCCAACCAAATGACTTCTTGTTGTTTTTGCCCGATAGTGATCATGAGGCATATTTCAATCACTATCTTTTCTCTGGTCTTCTGTAAGAGGCTGGCCTCTATCATGAGTCAGTCCATCGCTGTTCTCCTCCATGCATATTAATTTTTGCTGAGAGGCTGAGAATTGTGTGTTTTTTATATGTGGGGGTAGTACTTGGTCCACCAAACTTTCTATGCACGGATTTTTAAGTTAAAAAGTTTACCATTTTAAGTTTAAGTTACCCTGTCAAAAACGTAAACTTCGGAAAGCCAAAAAAAAGCTAACCAATTCCGAAATGGTTTCGGATCGAGAATATCAATGTGAGAAAAAGAAAAATCAGTTCTCAGTAATATCGCTATCGACATAAAATATCGATATATGCAACCTTAGTTATCTGGCAAAACTGTTCAACAAATTTTGCCTCCGACTTTGTTAATAACTACATATAATCATCATTATTTTTTCTCATTTGGCATCTTTCAATTTCTTTTGATAACACAGACTTACAGTTGTAAATTAATTTACAGATTCATTTGCACAATTAAAATTGTGATCATTGCAATTAGAGAAACTTGTGAGAGTGTTTCACACCAATTTTTTTTTTTCCTTTATAGGAATCCAAAACATATATTTCCGGTGTTATTCAATCACTCCGAAATCTAATACGATTGCAATACAAAATTTTTCAACTGTAAGAGAAAGTAAAGCCAGCCATGAACTGGAAAGTTTCCTAGAGATTATGCTAATATTCTCATTGATATTAAGAGGAATGACCGAATTGATTTCTACTATGTCATTGCTCTAAGACAATTTTCGGTTGATCTCTTTCAAAGTGAGAGAGAGTGAACGTTATAAAAAAAAAACAAAAATAGTTGACAGTGCTGTTACAGGAAGTATTGAGAGAGAACATGTTCACGTCATTTCCTCTGTCATAGATTTGTTCATTCATTCTATATATGAACGATTCTTCTTTTTTTTTTCTTTTTTTTAAAAAAAAAAAACTTTCATTGATCATGATCTGTCGTATAATCTTCGATTTTTTGAAAATTTTGTTATTTCAATAAAAAACACTGTAAATTCAAACACCAAAATTACAAATAAAGCACTCGTCCAACCCTTTGTCAGCATTAAAACGTACTATAAAGTAAACTATAAGATAATCCAATAATACACAAAGTGAGAAATTTTATTTAAATTTCACTCGTTTATCCTAACGTAAATATAGTAGTCTTGCCATGTCCTGCCCACAACTACAAGACTTACATGTAGCCAGACTAACTGACGACTGGACAACAGTGATAGATTGGACACCTGATAACTAACAAACGGAAAAGAGGACGAGAATATCTAAGATGGTCTGACGAAATGAAGACATAATCATTCTTAGAAGACCTAATTCTTCCTCTTGGAAACAGCTGGGAGAAGCCTTTGCCCAGAAATGGGCCTAGTTTCCAAAGATTATAAAACTTACAAAAAACATTCATTCAAATTTGTATTTACAAACATAATACAATAGTTCATAGAAAATAGAATTTTTATTATTTTATTATAAGTAAAATTTGATTTATTATTAATTATTTTGTTGTTTATTTTATCTTCTTACATATTATAATTAATACTTTGTTTTATTTCAAACATTTTTATAGAAATCTAATTTAATTTACGATTTTAATTAATATGTATATTTTGTAAATAAAGGCTTATTATTATAAACCTATTAGTGGAGGGGGGATAAGTACCTACCCACGTAATTAGTAGAAATGATTAAATTGTAGTATAGAAGAGGACGTCAATAATATTTGAAATTTAACGCAACAAATTTCTTAAAATATCTAAAATAATTTTTTGTTTCAAATAAAGTGACAGGTTTTGTACGTGTATCTGTGAAGCTAGTTTTCGAAGTTTAAACGAAATCGTTACAGTCGTTTTCGAGAAAAGTTCCAAAAAAACTAAAAACAAATTCTGTAATATCGCACTTCTAGTTAAACGATTTTCTTCAAATTTGGAATTCCACCAAAACTTCTAATGTATTTGTTACATTTTACTTTCAATTCTTATACACTTCTAATGTAGAAAAGAATTTGTTAACCGTTGATGAATTAAGTTATGAAGAACTTTGGTGAGGATCGGTTAAGAAAGAAACATTTAATTATGCCAAAGTTTCGACAGAATTTGCTGCCTTTATCAAGGCTTTAATATATAGAAAGTCGTGAAGATGTGGAGAAAGAATTTTTAAACATATACATTTGTTACATCGCTGAAACATAAAAAGAAAATTAAAAGTTACTTAAATCATCTACAGAAAAAAAGAATGGAAAAAAAAATATTTTTTTTTACCAATGACAAAATTCTTTCTCCACATCTTCATGACTTTCTATATATTAAAGCCTTGATAAAGACAGGAAACTCTGTCGAAACGTTAGGTTAATTGAATGTTTCTTTCTTGACCGATCCTCACCAAAGTTCTTCATAACCTCTAATGTATATTAATATTATGTACGTTATAAAACCATACATTGTACTGAACTAACAACTATTCCCTCAGAACCCCAAAAAATCAATTTTCTCGGGATAATATATCAAATTCAGTATAGTAAGACTACTTCCGGTTGATGGATTTTAGTAATTTTCGTGTGAGATGCAGTGAGCCATCAGTGCAATCAGGTTTTGAATGTCTTTCGTCAAACGTTATCCCAATCTTCGTGTAGGGCAATGCAGAGCTGTTGCAGAGTAGTTAGAGGCTGATCACCGAGCTCTAACACGCCTCTTGAGCATGTCCCATACATGTTCTATAAGATTCATGTCGGAAAATGTGCAAGCCAATCGATCACACTGTATCCACTTCGTCCAAGAAGCGGATTGACATCACTAGCTGTGTATGGTCTGGCGTTATAATGCAGTCGCACCAAACTGTCCCCAATAAAAGAACAAACTGTACTACTGCTTCTAGAAGAATTTCTTCAACATATCTAGCAGCAGTCACTACGCCATTTCGACGAATAACTGGGTGCGGGCCTCCAAACTTATCCCATCCAACACCCTAATGTCGTTGAAAAGAAGCACTTCCGCGTTAAATAAACCGCTCCCCTGCTTTCTCCAGATACAGACCAAATCCTGGTTAGTACTGGCCCTGATGCTGGTCTCCTAGTCTTCAAACCTACTTCACGCAATCATCTTCGAACAGTGTCTTAGTTCACAGAGGTTACCCGAACTTGTAATAAGTTATTCCTGAGCTCTGTAGCTGTAAGAAACCGATTGTGTAGAATTGAGCGAGAAAGAAATTGGTCGTCCCGATCCGTTGTAACCATTCCATGACCACTTCCGAGTCTTCGTCCATATTCCTGTTTTTCTGAAATGTACGATTGCTCAGAGCGTGACAGATCTAAACATTCTGCCACATATATCGTACGCTATGACCTTCCTACGTAAGAAAACTATGCATCAAAGAAATGACCATTTTCTGTTAATAAAATTAAGCCAATGAAGTAATTTAACGATTAAAAATAAGCGGGAATTAAAAAAAACATCACTTACCATAGATATCTGTCTCAGACCAGAAAGCCGCACTAAAATAAATGATTTCAATTTTTCATTCTTCAAGAGTGAATCTTTTTCATTTTTCAAGAAAGTTAGGAGTTTCTGTGATTAAAATATTATAAATAACATTTATATTCTTCATAAACATAAAGTAAAGTAAAGTAATGCCTATTTTTTCAGGCGGGCTTAACGTCCAACTACCAAATT
This sequence comes from Triatoma infestans, assembly GCA_011037195.1. Lineage (NCBI taxonomy): Eukaryota > Metazoa > Arthropoda > Insecta > Hemiptera > Reduviidae > Triatoma > Triatoma infestans. Next base: position 240,121 of record JAAEAF010000988.1, on the reverse strand, counting down.
AGGTGTCGTGGACGGTTATAAACATAAGTATACCAAAGCTCTGGAACAAAGTATAGAGTTATTGTTTTTATATAGAAAAATATGTGACCTATTTTTTATTTTTTTTTGTGGTTGAATGTATTTATTGGAAATCTTTAATAAAAATTCCAAGTATCAATTAGGATATGTAAATTGCAGTAAGACAAAATTTATGTAAGTTTTTCAAATCAGGTTTTTTTTTTGCAGAATTTATATGTATAGATATGTAAGTATATGATCCATGATCATTTTCTGCATTTGTGGAAAGTAAAAAAAGTCTTAGATAATTTTAATAATATTATTTTATATAAAAACAATTTATAATAAACAAATTAAAAAAGAAAAAGAAAAAGAGGATTAATGAAATAAAATAATTAGAAATACTTACTACACATATTATATAGATAAATACAAAAAAACTGTTTAACAATTTTAAACAATAAGAAATTTCGTGAACGCTCACGAGTGAAAGTATTGCGAAGTAAAATTTTTAACAAAGAGAGCAGACTGTGCATGAACACGTGAGAGAAAACTAAACTAATGGAAGACAATAGGGACAAGAAGAAGAAGAAGATTCGTACACACAAATACACTTAAAAAAAAAACTCTTCTGAAACACTTAAAACTCTCCGTGACCAACAATTCTGATCTAATTTAGATATTATCTTGTCTCAAACATTAAAAAAACAAAAACAAAAAATGAACGAAGTTTCATCTATCTGTGTAATAATTATACTGTGTGGTCTGATCCATCGAATGTGAAATAACAGGTTGACAACTATTATAACAAAAAAAAAAAAAAAAAAAAAAAGAGATGAAAGAAATCATCAGAAAAACTTTTAACAATATTTTTATTCTGGCTTAAAGTTGTAGAGATGATAAAACAGAAAATAAATAAAATAATTATATTAATTATTAAGAATATTAATTAGTTACAATAATTTAAAAAAATTGATGTGAAACGTTCACACTTCTTTGTCTTAATGAATTTACATAATTATAACTGACTAATTTCCTTCAAACTTACTAGATGTTTGGTTGTCTTAATGGGACAATCTAAACTTAATAAAACTATTTTTTTTTTTTTTAGGAAAGCACTGCCTTCCAATTCCCAAAAAATTAAATGAATTTTCCCAGAAAAGTTTTTAACAAAATAATAGATCTCTAGTACGTATTGTTAATTTACCAGTTTAATGAAACTCGTTTGTTCTTTATGGCAAAAAAAAACCTTGAAAACAAAAACAAAAAAATCAGTAAAGTCACCAGTCAGCCGATTTTCTTCAAACTCCTAATTGTGGTATAATAAATAAGAATAATAATAACACTTTATTACAAATGATTCATAATAAAATAAAAAATAAATTAAGACACAATTAATTAATAAGGCATGAATTAACTACACTAACTGAGACGAAATTGTAAAACAAATAAAGGTATCACAAAAAATTAAATTCCTGAATTCTCTCATATCGGTACTTCCAAGCATGTCGAACATAATGAATGAGAGATCGACAGTCAGTACTATTCAGGAAGGCTACAAGTTTAGATCTTGGTAATCTGGAAACTCCCACATAAAGAACCCGAAGTTCAGATAAAATGGAATGAATCCTCAACTTTTCTAGAGTTAACCGGGAGCGAATTGTTGATTTCTCTTTCAAGCCAGGGTGTATGATTTAGATACAGTAGCTCACCACGTAATTTAAAAAGCCACCGCAGTTCATTAAGGAAATAAAGATCACTTAAAGAAAGCCAGAAGATTGATCCTTCAACAGGCTACACTTATGAAGTCATGATCCAACTCCTTGTAAAATAGGTAGAGACTGTAGACCTCAACACACACGCTTTTATTCTATTAACCAAAATAAAAGCTGTTTTTTTTCCACACAGATACAGAATCAATTGAACAATAAACTGACAAGAATATTTCTGAGCAGATCAATCCAGCTCTTAAACCAAGACGTTTTCTTTTTAATTATCTCAAACGCAGTTATTCTTGAAAGGCGGTGTGAAGGAAGGTTAAGAACTTTTAAGCAATATTTTTAAAATGCAGTTAAAGTGATACATCATTAAAAGATCAACTCCAATCTCAATATACATGATAAAGAATCTTTGTAATTTCTCAAGCTCCTCGTATCGCTGAAATACCCATACTTGGGCCGCATATGAAACCACAGATCTATATATATAATTGAAAAGCTGGAACTTCAATGGCAAAGCCACCAAGTTCTGGGAGAAAAAGCCAGACCAGCACAATTAGCGGATACTTTTTCGGCAAGATGACCCTTGAAAGAGGGCTGAGGGGTTAAAATAAGGTGTATATATATAATTTAATTCTAATTTATATTATATAGCTGATATAAGGTATACTAAACTAAAATAGTGTTTTGGAGGAAAGCATAACTCCACCCTCGCCAAAAACCCGTATTAAATGAATCAGTTAATTACATTCACATAAACCTATTCCCTATAAATCAACAAATACAACCTTCACCACCTTAATTTATACATTTGATGCTTAAGGCTAACTAGAGTTATAGAAAAAAATCCATATTTGATAACTCATTAGAATTTTAATAATCCGAATAAAAGAAAATCATGTGATTGGTTCATACAAGATGTTTTTAAATTCATTTATAATAAATAGTTGGCGAAAACTGACAGTAGATTTCAAATTTCAATGTTTCAAGCTCATTAGTGCAAAATACTATTTCTTTAAAAACTGATTAGAAATAATGCCGATAATTTCCCAAAATGGTGGTATAAATCATTTAGAATATAATCTCTGTACACACTATAAAGTACTTTCACTAATGTATGTGAAAGTAAATTCGATTCCTTACTTTCTTGTGCCATGCAAAAATTAACAAAAAAAAATATACATATATAACCTCTTTTATTAACTTTTGATATTTTTTTCATTTATATTTACATTTTTCTACTGTTGAGATAAAACAAAAATGAAAAAACAAAAAGTTTTTTTTTATTTAACAACGTTTGACATTTTCTGCGATGAGTTAGGTATGTATTATTCTTATGTAACCTTAAAAAAAAAAATTGCATTGTAAAAAAAAAAAGAATCTGAAAAGAAAAATGCTATACAACTGAAGAAACAAGAAGCTTGGCATTTTATACTTACACAATCATTTAAAAAACCTTGAAATGACATAATATGACCTTCTACCAGGCTACAATCTATCGAATAAAAATAAGTCATCCTTCTTTTTTGTTTTGGTTCTCACTTTGAGGCTTTTTCTTATATTATATGAAGTATTTCTCACGATTATATAATCGATTGTTTATTTTCATTATGTTCCTATAATCTTTTTACAATATTGCTACAATATCTATTTATGTATATAGAAGGGTCTGCCCTAACAAATTCTTCAGGAAATATGTATTTATCTTAGATGTTGAATGTGCAGAGTTGATTGCTACCACGTAGAAGAGTTCCGTGCATGGAAGCTGGCGCATTTAACTCACAATTGGTTAGGGTAAACTACTTCTGCATCTGTTGCTTCTTAATTAAAGTCACCATTTTCCAAAGTCATAGCTTGTTTGCAAAGAAAAGAAATTTTAGATAAAGAATTTTTTTAGGAGCCTGTAAAAATTACTGGTTTCGCAGGAACTAGGTTGTTACTTCTTGCCACATGTGATGCAAAATAAATCCTGAAATTGGTAACTTCTTCTTCAATTTTTTGACAGGTGCAATTAAGTGCAATTTAAGCACTAATCAACTTTGCAGAGTGATAGGAGACTGTGTCTTGGGGATTGTGCTCAGGCATAGGAGTGAGGAGCGCTCTACTATACAGAAATGGCCGCACATAGCTTGGGTTTTCCCAAATCATTTATATATTAGGCTTTAAACAATTGTATATATTTACCTTTAGGAGGTTTAGCTACTAAAGCTGAAACTCCTGGAGCTTTTTTTTTTGTAAATTTATTGGAAATATAGCATGATTATTAGATTGTTACAGATTCCATTAAAGGTTCAACCATTTTACTCTACATGAATTTATTCCAATCGCCATTGAACATATATGATTTTTTTTTATTATACTGCTGAAGAACGCTTTGTCTCAATGTTTCGACAATGCAGAGATTGAATTCTTTTCTGTTTTTTAAAAAAAGAAATCCTCCTCAATTAATTTAAAATTAATATTTGTCCACAGTAGGAAGATAAGAGAGGTCAGAGGAACTATTTGTTTATATAAAACTTTACAGAAATGATCACTAGAGTTCTCCACATGACGGAAAATTTTTGAAAAATCTAGCATGAAACTCATGACTTTCTCTTACTGCAAATATTATTATTCTATTGATTGATTTCCTTTAAACTTGGAATTTTTACTAAACATTTAGATGTCCTCAGCATTATATACAGACGGAAGTGTTGAGGATTATATTTGAGGTCATAAGGATTATCCCACAAAACTTGTAACGGCTGTGCAAATACAAAACTTGTAACGGCTGTGCAAATTAAACCTAAATCTCAGATTTCTCCTAAAATCAATTTGGCTGAAAAATGTCTCAAAGAAAATTAAATTAAATATGGAAAATTTGAAGCCATTTCACCGAAAATAGCACTTACTTTACTTTTTCGCTGTTCCCTTCCTTTAAGGGTTACCGATAAGGCAACTCCTTCCATAATTCTTTATCGTTCCAGTCCCTGGTCGAAGTCCTCTTGCAGCCATTTCTTTAAATTTGTGTTGTAGAACCTCCTCCTCCCAAAAATGTGCTGCTCTGCCTCTTTTCCTTCTTCCGGGGAGGAACCAATTTCCTGATTCCCTCTGGCCACTTAGTAGGGGACATACGAGAAAACAGTAAAAGAAAAAAAAGTTCACTTACGGTTGAGAATTTTATCGAAAACCTTTGTCCCAGTTATGTTACATCGGGGTATCCAAATAAAATATCAAGTTTGAGGGGAAGAAAACTGCTCCATCAAAACTACATAACTATTAAACCGTGTACTGGGCTCCTCCTACTGAGAAATGAATTAAGTGGCTACATATTTTGAATTGACAAGTTTAAATTACATGAAATCTTAGGATTTCCTCAGGAAATGCTTGAAAGCTCATTGTTTACCTCTGTCGCGAGACGTAGTTTTGCATTGTAGAGATATATGGAAAAACTATAGTTTTGCGTGGAAGATGACATAGTATTTTTTGAAGTAATAAGGTCAAAGCCTGCAGATTTTCTAAATGGAAGCTTATATAGATAATCTTACCTCGGGAGGAGTAATAGGTTTAAGTGGTAGAGAGAGTTGTGGTGGATTGTCAAGGTTCTGGCAGATTTCGTCGATCTGGTCTTGTATATGAGGATAAGGTGCAAAGATTTTAGCTAAGTAATTGGCGAACACTTGAGCCCTTTCATTGCCGGATTTCGCCCACTGGCCGTTTTCTTGGTGAATTAGTGCCGGTAGGGGTGGATAATTTAGTACTTTTCGGCTAGCTCGCCAGAAAGAGTTGTCATCTGTTACTGGTGAATTAAGAAAATTCCGAAATTTCAATTTTTTATCGCTAGTAAAAATGAGGTCAGGTAATTCAATTTAGACTTTTCGGGTGGATATCGGTGTTTTTGCCATTGTCTTTGAGCCCGTCGTTTTAAGTGATTTTGCTGATATGTTGAACATTTTGCTGTTGAGTTTGCTGATATGTTCCGGTAGTTTTCCGGTGTAGTGCATCTTTATGTTATAGAAAGTAAGGAAGACCAGGCGGCATGCTGAATGGTAAGTTCACCTACTGCTTGGTTTTTTAAGCTGTTGTTTTAAATTTATCGTATCGTCTATTATATGTGCTAATTTTAGCCAGTCCACTCTGCCCAGGAGAAGAGGGACTGAGCGTTATGGCAGGTAAGATAGTAAGAGTAGGGAATGGTCTGATGACAAATAGTATAAAGAATGTGCTGTAGTCTTCTGTGTTATGATGGAGGTAACAAAGAAGTCTAAAATGTCTAGTAGTTTCTTTCTCAATGTTGGCCAATATGTTGTTTCATTTGGGCTTATGAACTGATAGCTACTTCTTAGTACTACCCGTCGAAGCTGGATTCCCCTTGGGTAACTCATCCTGCATCCAAACATGTTTCGCATTGAAGGTCTCCTGCGGCTATGAATGCTACAACTACCGAATGAAAAGGTTAAATTTTTATTGTGATGAATGATTTTGGGGAGGAGGCAATATATTTGTTTTAATTTGTTGATTAATTAGTTTGATTAATTATTTGATGATTAATTTTGATGATATATGATTTTATTTTATGATTAATTAGTTGATTTGTTTTAATTCTAATTATTACTTATGTATATCTCAAGTGGATAAATATATTGTACATAACATTAATATCTTTATTAGTCTCCGAAATATCTCACGATTGATTAGTATGCTGTGTTTTAGCAACTTAATATAATTAAGAAACTCCACTTTTGTAAATTTGTTTTTTTACAATGAAGTGTTTCTCTCTAATATCACTGACATTCTAGTGAGGTGGAAGTGGCCTGTATATAGGCTTCCGCATACTGTTGGAAGGGAAAGAATTTTAATTTATTTCTCGCTAGGATTGTTGTGCCTCCGTGAGTATTGTCTGCATGATCAGTTCTAATGGTCATATAGTTACTTATGTACAAGTTGGTGCGTGAGGTGGTGTGTTTCTGTCAACAGGGCTATATCTATTCGTCTGTCGGTAAGTACCGTAAATCACTCCTATGTCTTTGTCTTTATCGTGGTAATTGTCTGCGCACCATACATCCCCGACAGTTGGCGGGATGAGGTTCCCCGCAGAGAGCGCATATGGGAGAAGTTTCTTCGGATTTTCTGCACTCGCCAGACCTGTGTTACCCACCACATCGAACACATCTGGGTGGATGACTGCAATACCCTTTGGTATACCCATATTGTCGACATCTTTGGCACTGCGGTCTTTCCTTCCTTTTATTTACCTTGTCAATTTTATTATTGCGTTTAAAAGTTTGGTAAGCTGGAAAATTTTTTGATTTGTTTGGGATGGTGCCAGGTCTACGAAAAGTAGAGGTAGTGGTTTTTTGGGTCCAAGTTGTAGTACACTGACTATAGACATAACTTCATAGTTCGCATAGTCCTTCGGCAATCATATCTGGTGATATGCTGTGGTGAAGGTATCTGATTACTATTCGGTATAGATTATCGGTTTCCATTTGATAAGTATGACATTCAAGGTTGTTGTCTTTTAGAAAGTTTACAGCAGCTCTATACGCATCGGGAGTTTTGGTGTTTATCTTAAGTTGCGTAAATGTAGCGATGAGAGTAAAATTATTTGTGCCTAGGCTTTCTGTTAGGCAAAATAGAATTTTGAAGCCTATGATTTTGGAAATTTTAATTGGAGGAGGCAAGGTGGGTTTTGTTTCTGTCATGTTTTGGCCTTCTATGTCACTATTGTTTTGGTTTGTTTCCTTGGTAGAAGAGTTATTAATATTTATTTTATTTTCTGTCACAAAGGTTAGTGATGCTTTAGCCTTCTTAATATTTGATTTAATTTTTGAATTTAAATTTGTTTTGGTCTTAAACCTTTTGGATTTTTCCCAATCTCTCGCATTTAGTTCCGGATTTCGCTGCTTTCTTCTTCATTCTCTGTTGTCCATTCATACTTTAGCGATTGGGCCACGGGTTTGCCAAGTTCTAAGGTTTAAAATCGCTTAGTTTAAAGTAGAGGTTCCAGCCATTAGAATAAGTACAAAGTTTTCTTTGAATATAGTTCTAAAACCCGTTTAAATACACGTTTAGATCAGGGCAAAAATTTAGTGACTTCATGATTTGACCGCTCAGCTGATTCTCTGACACCTATAAAAGTTGTCTTCGGATTAGAGCGCATATTAAAAATACATAAGCAAAATACACGACACCTATAAAACATTTTCAATGTTGGAATTTTTCGTGAAAAATCGTTACTTGTTTTTTTCCAAGTCAACTACCATGGAGCCTCTTGTATTTCATGTTTGTGAGATAAAAATCATATTTGCTGAAAGTTAGAATTTATTTGTAGATTCGGGGATTAGTGGATGTGAAACAAGTCTACTAGACACTGCTAATGAAGTGAATAAGAAAAATTAATTTAAAAAATGTCTTTACCAAAATAAAATATATAAACAGACTAATACCGCTGAAATACTCAAAAAAAATCTTACATTATTTAACGTTGTTTTTACAAAATAAATAAATGAAATGAAACATACACTTAAAGCCCACAGCCAGATAAATTCAAAAAAAGCACTTTCTAAATTTACAGAAATCGCCATAGCGAGGTTCTTAGCTTATTCTTCCTTAAGGAAATCTGAAATCCCTTTAAGTAAATTAGTAAATCGCTCCTTATTCGGACATTTTTCACAACCCTCAACAATATTCATTTGTAACTCTTTCAAGTTTTCCAAATATTTGATGATTGTTTTTCCATCTTCTCTAACCTGAAATTTAAAGCAGAAAACATGTTCACGAACATCCTTTGGAATAGGAGATAGACAACAAATTAAGAATTAAAAAAGTAACCAAATAGTGTATTTCTTGAATATTTGAAGTATTTTTACCTTCTCAAGTGTTGAAATCGATGAACATAAAGACGGAATTTTCAGTTGCAAATTTTCAAGGGTTGTATTGTTTTCGGAGTCCTTATTTTTCAAATAAATTGGTTCTATTTCATAACCATCAATAAATTCCTGAATTTGTTTCAAACAGTTGCCAAAACTGAAGTCACGATTTAATAAAGTCTCCTGTTGGACTTTACTCGAATCGTTGTTTACCTATTAAACAATAATGAAAAAAAATGAAACTATCTTATATTATTATTAAAAAAGAATGAAAACTAATGTCTTTTATATATGGATATATGTTAAACCACGAAACTCATATATGTCATGATTAAAAATGAAAATATACCCTCAAGGCAACTTGGAATTACCAAGAATAGGAAAGTGAATATATCCACAGCAAAGAATATGATTCAAGTGCTTCTAAAAATCTGGAGTTTTATTTGTCTTCAAAATTTCAAAAATGGCTGATCAATTACATAGCAATTTTTTGTTGTTGTTGACATCAAATACTTTAATGAGCTTCAAATAATTTACTTAATGGTTTTAAACTTTTTTTTAATTTACATAAGCAAATGTTACATATTTTTTTAAGTGAAGTAGGACAGAATTGGATAAGGTACCTACACTAAATAATTTGAATACAATGAAATTATTTTAAAATAAATTGTTGATTCTGCGATGTTGGGCAATGTCTAAGTTTGAGTAGGTCTGTTATACTTCCTTTTTCTTAATTCTAACCAGAATCTTCATCCATCATCGGAATTTCTTTTAGCTAGGCACTGCAGAGAAATATTGACTAGCATTGTTTTGTTTCATTCAAAATCGATCACTTTATTTTGTTTTTATATTCTAATAAATTACTGAATTTGTTATAATAATTGGAAAAATTGAAATTCATCGTTTTCAATCAATTATATACACGTATATTCATACAGTTTATGTGTTTAACGTCTTTGTAATTAAAAATGAGAAAAATTTGCACGTTTTTGTTTTCTTTTCATCCAATTTCCCTTATACTACTTTCTATAAGTTCACAATAAGCACAAGTAGGACGGGTCATCAAGTTTGAGAAACTATTGATTAATCAGTTTCTTGTCTCAGTTGATTAAACTTTCAGACGAAGCTGGTCAGAATCGAGATAAAAAGCACAAAAGGCAAGCATAGACGGTCACACGCGACATTTTCCAATGAACATTAAATGGTAATTAAACAAATTTTCTTATTCACAAGAACTGTTCGTTTTGAAAATCGAGCTTTAGAATGAAAAGTAGTTGGGCTGAGTTCATATTCATCCTAGAGGTAACAAGAAGGAATATAAAATTGATTTCATTCTTATCACTTAATAAATTACTAACCTAGCATAGATTAAATAGATTAGCAATGGTATGGCATTAGCCTCATTCCACTGCGATCTGCTCTAGGAGTTCTATTGTGGATCTCAGTGGCTATAGTTTATCTTCCAGCTTCCTTCTGAAGCCTAGGAAAGCTGAAAGCGACTCCGTCATGAAGCTCGTGGCTTCGGGATTGCACTCTCCCGACTGAAAAAAACCTTCATGCAGGCGCATTCACAAAGAATGTGTACCAGAGTTCTTCCTGATCCTTATGTAATCGGCACATCACATCCTCTATAAGTATTAGGTGGTATAAGTTCTGGTATCTATTCAAAATAAATTCAGTAGGTTACTGGTAAATTTAGGCAAATGTCCGCCTGCCTCTGTCCTGGTGTTCCCTTCCACCATTGTAGACGCTGGTCTTCCATCCAGGCTTCTGGGCAAACCGCAGAAGTGATCAGGACCTATCAAAATGTTTTTTGAGCACTCCCTCGCCAACGCATCCGCCTTTTCGCGCCTAGAAATCCTGCATGTCGCAGCTTCCAAGCGATTATCAGCTTATTCCGATGTTATCCGGCTTACTTATTAAATATTATAATAAATCTAAGGAAGTGAAGTTAAAAATATATTCATCTATCCAAAAGAAATCGTATAGTACAGTTTTGACTGACTATCTTTTAATTATCTATCATAAACTAGGGCACTAGAAATCACTATATCTGAAACTGAATGAACTGTACAGCAAAATAAACTTATCATTAATATGGAAATGTGTTATGCCTGATAGATATGTAAAAGGAAATTCCAACACCTCAAATACGTATTTCGAACAAATTCAAACAAAAATAAAATTTAGTTTCAAAGAGAAATCTGACACTTCCTCTTATAAGAAAATGAAAAATATACAAAACAAAAATTGAATCCAGCATATACCTTTTTATAGAGCGATTCCCATTCACTCAAATGTTGAGCAGTCTCTGGTGACAATTCATAAGGTTCATTTACTTCAGGTGACTCGTTCGCAATCTGAAAAATAAACAGAAAAATAATAAATAAAATGATTAGATATTATTTATGATTACAAACAACATAATTTCATTTCACAATTAAGTTTTACCAAACAATCGGAGTCAATTGGATCTAGGTTTTCATTCAGATTGACATATTCTTTTTTGAGTGTTAATTCATTAAACACTGCATCCCATATTTTACAATGAAGCTCTTCCTGGCAATTCATCGTTCCCTAAAAAAGTTTTATGAACATATTTTTTTTTGTATTCTGTAGAATGCCACAGTGAGGGATTATTATAAACAAAAATTAACGTTTACCTCGATGAATGCAGTATGAAATTCTCTGGGGATATACACAAATTTCAGTAATATATTTAACATTTCTAAAAACAAAGGAATTCTTGAAAAATTGGGCAAATATAAAAGAAATGATTCAAAAAGTACATAAATTTGCATGCTGTCTAAGTTCCCAACAAATCGGGTACTGACTAGTATAGAAAATCAGCCAGATTAGAGGCAACTCTAGCGAACTGTAACGTTTTTTTTATGAATATACTGTGTCTTATGGTTAGAAAGCCCAATGTCCAAAATTTGGTGAAATGAGATAATTACAGCAATGGACATATTAGATCGTAAATTTTTAATTCAATAAGGGCCTAACTCCGAAAATAAACGTAAACCTTTTAAAACAGAAAGTACATTCAGACCAATGTCCAGTACACCTTAAGAAAAAAAGGTCTTAAGGTGTACTGGATACACCTTAAGAAAAAAAGTGCTAAAGTGCAGATTGGCCCAAGACTGTACCAGCGTTAAAATAATTTAGGGGCAATCTCCTGCTGAATATGGGCATCGGCTCTCATTTATTTAAACTAGATACTATGTTTCAAGTACCTAGTTTTAAGGTTTATTTCCAGAAAATTGCATTCACCTAGCTGTAGTTATTTTGTTAAATAATTTACATTACAACTGGTATATTTTTTGTTTATTCGTTTTTAAGTGCAGTATGTTTTCCAATCGCGCAAGTAAAATGCTGATTATGCAATTTTAATGCAAGTAACACTGAGAGATAATTTTTAGCATTAAGTAATTCTTAACATTGAGACGTCTGAGAGAGTAAGTCTCAAGAAACCATAGTTTTTTTGATAATGTGAAAATGCATCAGCTTTATGTGAGTAAATGCAAAGAAAAAAATAGAAATTTTAAAGGAGGCGAAGTATCGCTAAATCTTTAATGGAGAATTCAATTTGTCATTTCTTGCACCTAAAAATGATACAAGTGCAAAATGCGGACTGTAAAAAAAAAATGGCAATGCAACAGTACAAGATTATATTTATCCAACAAAAAAACAGCATCATTTGACTTCGAGAAACGTTTGCCTACATCTTAGTGAGAGATTGGGTTTCTTTTGTAAAAGGATATTATGGACTTACAACCTAACTAAATATTTATCACACCACCATGTTACCAGTTTTTAATAAACATTAATACTATCATTCTTTAATATTCATTCATAATTTTAATAATACTAATAATTATGAATTAATTTGAACTGTTTTTATCATGTTCAGTTCTTTCTATTTAATTAGGTTTTGTAAATACAGTTTTACCCAGTTACCCTCTATTTGAATATATCTGTTTTATAACTGAATTGATATTTTGTTAAATCTTATAAATATAACGCATTATTTCTAGAAATTTGCGAATATTCTATTATACCGTGGCATATACATATACCATGGCATATACGTTCTTAGGGAGGCAATGTCGAAAAAAAAATTTATGAACAATTAAATAGTTAAAAACGTATTGCCATTTGAAACTAAAATGTAAATAAAATGCAACATGATTTTAATGTAGAATTAGCGATTTAGTGAAATCATAATTTTACACAAACTTTGATAACTGCATTCTCATTTCTAAAGGAATGGGCCCTTATAACATAGGTATAGATATAACTAAGTTAATTTCTTTGGGAAACATATGATTTACTTCTATGTTTGTTTATTTATCTATCTTTCTATCATTATTTTAACTTTTCACCTACCTTTACCAGATCTAACAGTTTCAATACCACCCAACTCAGAAGTAATCCATTTCAGAAAATCTTCTCGATCACTGCACGGTATGAATAGCATTCTAGTAATTTGTTCATCGTTCATTTCACAAACATTAGTATAATTTACTGTTATGAGATGCTGCCTCCATTTACTATTGTTCATTTGCATAGTGCACGAATGGTGCCAAAGACAATATCACCTTTGATAGAATACAAAATTTCATGAGTTTATGAACTCCCTAGAAATAGTCCGCCAAAATTTATAATACTGATTGCTGTAGAGCTAACCAACCATTGATAAAAGAGTAAAGATTGGTATATTAAAAAACTGTAACATAAAATACCTAACTACTTTATTTATTTTTAAAAGATAACATATTTAAGTTATAAATAAATTTCAACTTCATTGCTTATGTAATTGCTTGTGTAGAAGGAATTTTGATGATGGCCCCTTCCCCAAATATTTTTTAAGTAACGTCTGATTCTTCGTAGTTTTAAATTTTTCTTAAACAAATGAGTGATGATATAGAACGGTTTGGTGCAAAAAATAAAGAAAACACTATTAATTATTTGTATTTAGAAATAACATTGCTTAAAACTTATTTTATTTTATACTAAAAAAAATACCTTCTCGACAATCATGATTACACGGTTATCAGTGGTGTCTTTGCCTTTAATGTAAGTTGACTGGACTTCGATATTATGTATTGTAACTATATTAATAAGTTGTCTTAAATGTTTAACTAAGAAGCACTATATGGTGTAACTATCATCATAATTGTAAGAATGAATAGGATAGGTGAATTTACCCTAGTAATGCCAAGTAAATGGAATCTCCTTGAATCTATGTACATCATATCTGCTTTTCAGGTAATTTGAATTATCAATTACGATCTGCCGAATGCTTTTCAGGTAATTTGAATTATCAATTACTTGATCGTATTAATATCTTTACACATTGAGCTATCACTTTGATATTTGCTAACTAAATACAATGAACATAACCTACCGTTGAAGCAAAAATGAGGTACCTATGTAATGTTTTTATCGAGTAGATTTTTGTAAAAATTCTTTTTTATCTTAACGATTTGTTTAGTTTATATAGTTTTGAAAACCGGTGTCATTTAGTGGCGTAAAAAACTTTTCTTGTACTTCTTTATTTAATTACTTTCTAATAAATTTATTTAGTACGATGCCTTCAGATTACAAAAGAGACTGCATATGGAACCCGGAGGTATATTTAATCCTCTTTCATTCACTATCTTAGTAATGCTCTTATTGCAGCGTAAATATTTGTTTATTTATTTAGGATGCGAATTTTTAATATTTAACAATTACTAGCGCATATTCATTGTTTTTCAGTTAATGTTACTATTGTATTATTCGTTCAATTTAAAAAAAAATTAGCATATCTAAAAGATAAGTGTACAAAATATTTTTCACGCAATATATTCCAAAGCCATATTGGCTCTTGTCAAATAATTTCATCTTTAATGAAGAATTATTCAATTATGTATTTATTATTCGGGGTAATTATCATTCAAGTTTCAAGGATAAACTACAATAGGCAAACAAATTAATGTTCATAAAAGAAACAAATTATCCAGGTATGGTTTGGCAAACTATACTTGTAGTAATCATATTTCAAATTTATTTTAAAAAAACTTAATATTTAAAACTATAGGATCGAAACACAATATTTATCTTTGAATAACATTATCGTTTTTGGCATTACTAAATTACCTTGTTGCAGAGATTTCAGAATTCACACTTTCCAAGCATCTTTAGTCGTAAACTTCAAATAATTATGAACTGGAGAACCTAGGCAGAAAATATTTGGCAGTTAAATGAAGCGTGTTTTCAACTTTGAGTGTATAGATATAAATTATCCGAATAAAAAGTGGAAATTTCTGTATACTACTTTATAAGCATATAAAAAAAAAATATCTCATATTAATATTACATTTCAACAATTTGTCTTCAAAAATAAATATCTCATATTAATAGTACATTTCAACAATTTCCAGATATGGATTCTGATATCAGAAATCAAGATCATTTTCTAACTCAGTTCAGTGAAGAATTTGATGTAAGATAAAAATAAAATGTTTATTAAAATAATAATAATAATTCTCATTAATTTCTTTTCATGTAATATCCTTGTTCAATTCATGTTGTTTAGATGGTGATCATCAGAGATATTTTCCGTGATAGCTTGTTTCTTTTTGTGGTCATCACCGGTTTCGGGCGTTCTCCCATCAGGATGCTTTTATCAAATAGTGTGATAATATAGACTTGCACAGAGCAAAGTTAGTTGATACACTTTTGGTTGATACGATGTATCAAAAGTTTATCAACTAAATTTGCTCTGTACATGTCTATGTTACCACACTGTTTGACAAAAGCATCCTAATGATGGGCGAACGCCCGAAATCGGTCGATGACCACAAAAAGAAGCTGACTATCACGGAAAATATCTCTGATATTACTAAATATTTTGTGACTTCAGTATCACATGGTTAGGAGAGCGTAAACGACATTTTTGGGTAAGGGTAGCCCCCTAACCTCTGTTATTGGTTGTTATAGGATATAGGATACCCCTGTCCAAGTCAGTGATCTTCTTCTCAATAAGAATTTTAAAATTTTCTCTGAATATGTTAACTCTATTGACTTTCCCTTATATAATAAATATGACCATGTAAATAATTATAAAAATATTGAACACTGTAATTGTAAAATAATGAAAAAGAAAGGGAAAAAAAATGTTTGTACTATTACCAAAAACCTTTATTTTTTCTTTAACTATTTCTATTATTATTACTAATATTAATTTTGTCTTATCATTTTATTCTTATGTTTTTTGTCTTATTATTTGTAGTATTAACTTACATTCTATTTGTCATCCGCTTATAATTTAGTCGTGTATATTATATATATAAATTGTATTTATTTAATGTTGTATATTTCAATGTGTGCAGCGTATGTAATATGATGCATCTTGAAAATAAACTCCTCCTGAACAGGGTACTGTTAAAGATTCCCCTGTAAAAATTCCTTAACCGAAATTACCATTTACTGAATGTATTTTTCAGTTTTTGCACTTTTCTTTTTTACATTTAAGGCGCTGCATTGGTACCCGGAGCCTTCCCAGTGCACTGCAGCCTTCGGACAGTGAGCTGTAGAGGCTTCTAGGAAAAAAAAGCTAAAGGCAGCAAGCTTGACTCGAACCCGGGTGTGCAATTTTATCGAAAACGGCTGTACACATACAAAAAATTACAAATACAAAACCTTTATTGTTTTTAAGTAATACAACTCCTAACAAGCGATTGGCACAAAATAAAATATTTTTTTAAATTAGTAATAATCTATTCAGGACTATTTAAAGACTATAAACTCACTAAATAATTCTAGTGTAATCAATTAGAATAAAAAATAAATACATCATAAGATTATGAAGCAGTAAAGTATATATATTCAGTTCCACTTTTTATTTTTACCAGTATTACTTAATAAAACAAATTAATTTAGACAATTAGATATAACTAGATATTAAATATAATAGACAATTAAATATAAATAGGGGAGGGATTAGCTGAGTGTTAACGTACTGGACTCCCACGCGGAGGTTCCGGTTCGAGTCCAGTGCTACCCTTAGATTTTTTTTTCCTAGGAGCCTCTACTGCTCACTGTCCGGTGATGGACAGTGTTGTCTGTAACAAGAGAACACTGTCCGGAGGCCGGCAGTGCACTGAGAAGGCTCCGGGCGCCATTGCCCACAGATGTTGACGCGCCTTAAATTAAACAAAAATTAAATATTAACAAATAAAAATTAATAAAGACAATCAGTAGGTAAAATAATAATAGTTACTTTCTAAATAAGGCAGAAATTATAGAGTGAAAATTACAAGTTTTAATCAAGATGCTGGTATAAAAATATTACTAGGAAATGTAAAATTAATATATAGACATAAAATAAGATACAGAAATAATTGTGACTGGAAATCTGCTCACATTTGACAGAAGAAGATTACTCATTCAGTAAAAAACTTCTGAGAGCAGTAGCTCCACAGAAATAGTTATATATCAAATTGGTCTGAGCTAAGGACTATTGTAAGTACTTTTTCGAATGCATCAATATGACAGGATAAATGTAGTTTTAAGTTTTCATATACATGATTTCTAATTGAGGTTAGTGGTGGGCATTCAAGCATAAAATGAAAAAGCGAATAGGGCTTAAATAGCTTACACTGAGTACAAATAACGCAAGAATCAAATGTATATTTAGCGTTTTTAATGTAAATATTTGCTTTATTTAAATTTGCAAGCCATAATTGGATAATAATTCTAGTCTTAAATATATTGTATTTTGACTCCAAGCAATATTCACCACGACCAATTGTACTCAGATTGTTATATATTGCATTATATTCGGACTCTACCACCCAAACAGTGTCCTCACTCAAAAATTTATTTTTAAAACAGTCAATTATGTTAGAAAATGACCTCTTTAATTGTTAGCGGATTCAAAGTTAAAAAAGTGCCGAGGTGGCCATCGCTATCAATTCCGATTTAAGCTGGGAAATCCAGTTGTAGGAGCTATAATGGCATGATGAATCTAAGTTTAGCAAAGTATTAAAACAGACACGGGGCAGTCTATTAGAGGGCATCTTGAGAAGTTTTAATAAAAAAGATAAAGATTTAACTATGGTTAATTTAAATGGAAATATTGCACATTCTAAACGAAGATAATTATTAGGAGTTGACTTCGGGAAATTAAATATTTGTTTAAAAAATTGTAGCTGTACAGTTTCTAAATCGTCCACTTATCCATAGGCCCATATCTCATAGGCATAAAGTGAGGATGACTTTACAACGGCATCTAGTAGTTTTCTGATCGGTTAGATGGAATTAGCTTTAGAGTTTATTAAGATCTGCCTTACCTGATTGATTGCTATTTTACCTCTAGGTACATAATATTTAGAAGCTTGCGAAAACTTTCCCTGGACTGAAAGGTACACCTAAGTAGAGGTGTGTAGTTACTATATTAAGTGGCATATTATTTACACAATCTTAAATGAATTTTCTGAGGCGAGTGCCTTTTGAGAAATAAATTATTTTTGTTTTAGATGTATTAATTTTCAGAGAGTTTAGTCTGCAGTACTCTTCAAGAATTAATACCTTTTCTTTTACATCAATTATAGAGATAGCGAGGATAGTACCGTCCGCATAACATAACAAGAATAGTTTTTATAATGAGCTAGTTTGATTGTTGTGGCGTCTTTCACTATAAAGAATCCAGTCAGATCAGAGATAAATAAGTTGAATAAAAACGGCGAGAGGGGTTCTCCTTGAAGAATTCCTGCGGAGACTTGTATATCATCTATGAACCCATTCTCAGTTAAGATCCTTATTTTAACATTGTCATATAATGATTTAATAATATTTGTGATCTTTAAGCCCACTCCTAGTTTTAAAAGTTTTTCATATAGTTATGAGAGAGAGACCAAGTCAAAGGCAGCTTCAAGGTCCACAAATATTCCAAAAAGAGAAGTGTTGTTTAGGAGCTTAATACTAATTACCGCCGAAAGTATAAAAAGATAGTCTTGACAGCCTCTACCAGGTCTAAAACTCACTTGCTCCTCAGGTATAATGGAGTGCTTCACTCTCAAAGTGTTCAATCTTTTGAGGAGTGTGGAGGTAAATATTTTAGGAATACTATTTAGGAGTGCAATTCCCCTGTAATTTGTAGGGTCCGTGATTGAACCTTTTTTATGAATCATTTTTAGATTTAAAATGACCAAGATCTTGGGGTTCTCTCATTTATTATATCTGTATTAAAGATATTCAGTAAATAATGTACCCAGGCTGGGGGCAGGTTTTTATAAAACTCAGATGGAACGTTATCACGGCCAGGGGTTTTATTTAATTTAAGGCCTTCAAGACATGCTGCAATTCATCAAAGGAAACGTCAGTTTCCAGCTCAGAATTATTATAATACGTATAAAACGACAAGTAAACTGTATTATAATTATTAAGGTGATTTTTCCAAGTGTGTATATCTATTGCCGATTTTTCTAATTTAATAGGAGAAGCTTCACGGACAGCTAGCCAAAAATCTTTTGAGACTCTTATAGTAGATATTTTTGGTCTAGTTTTGTAATAATATTTTTCTTCAATTTCAGTAAAGTACGGTATTGTTTTTTCTGGGAGATATATACATTTAACAGGTCGTTTTCAAAGTTTGCTTTTTTACAGAGCTTTAACGTTTTAATTACAGTTCTTTCCAAAGTTAGACAATCAGAATAAAACCATTGATTACCCCTTTTAAGTACTCGGCCCTTTTTTAATCATATTTAACGAGTCAGTTACATTTTCAGTTGATGAATATATATTAAGAATAAGTCTTCAGTATTTAAACTATGGAAATATAATAAATCTGTATTTGCCATAAGATTAAAATAATCTTGTTTAAAAAAATCTACCCTCCTATACTTTAATTTGGACTTGGCCTCGCAAGGATAAGTATTCACGTATTCGTTTGCTATTCTTAAATTTATGCAACAGGCCTGGTGGTCCAAAGAGCAAAAAAGATTAATTATTTCAAAATTTGGTATTAGCATCAAGGAATTGTTATTACACCAGATATGATCAATTACGCCTTAAACCCTGAGCAGAAATAAAAGTAAAGTTTCCTGCATTATCCGCAGGGGAGCGGCCATTTAAAACCAACATACCATTGTCCTCCATAGTTTCAATGAATAATCTCCCTCTTCTATTTATAATTGAGTCTGAGGATTTACGTAAGGGATAGAGAGCTCTATTCTCAACGGCGCTTTCATCTATTTGATTAAGATTTCCTATTCGCGAATTAAAATCCCCTCCCAAAATTATAGAAGAATTTTATGCATTCAATAACTCTCTCAATATTTCATTCAAAGTTTCTTCGTAAACATTGAATATATTTCCAGGCCTCCAATAAATTAAGGCAACTATTACTTTAATACTCCCAGAAATTAATTTAATTATCAAAATTTACTTACTAACTAAATAGTACTGTTTGTAAGGGTAGAGTAGGCACTAGCCTCTGAACAGTGAATATCGTCTCTGTGTAGTTCTTTGTTTTTTTTTTAGCGTATTTTCGGACATAATTTGCAATTTATTAATCATTATCTGTTTCATAAAAGTGACATATATAGGTGATCACTGATTTATTAGTGCTAAGTTTTTCCGAGGAAAAAATATATGTCTGTGTATTAAAAATATATTTATTAACTTTCTTTTCCTCGGAAAAACTCGAATCGGCAAAACCTAACTATATACGAGAAGTATTATCTGGGTGATCAGTCCTAATGGTTATATAGTTAAGTATGTACAAGTTGGTGCGTTAGGTGAGGTGTGTTTCTGTCAGCAGGGCTATATCTATCTATTCATCTGTCGATAAGTATGTCTCAAGTTGTTCCTACGAGAGATGACGTCGTTGCAGTTCCAGAATAGAATTATCATTCAGAACAGAATTGTCATCATTTTGTCTCTTATGGCCTAGTAGTTCCTGTATAACGTTTTAAGAAGTGTTGTGATTGTATTTTTAAATTCGTTGAGGAATGAAGAGACATGTATACTTATGCTTGGTGTGTAAGAGTTGGTGTACTTGTAACTTGGGAGTATGTTGGAATGTCAGATTTTGAACTTGATGAGTGGGGTGGCGTATGTGTGAATGTGAAGTGGAAGACTGAGGAACTAAAGGAAGTGGGGATTAATCCTTACCACTGCTCGGATATGGCCGCGACTTGCACCTGGTTTTTGCGGGATGACTGATTTCCCTCAGATTGGATGACGATCTGCTTCTTTCGGAGTAGTTGTGTTGTGGGCAATTGCTTCTTGAGACAAATCGCTTCTCATTCCTTGCCTTTTTCGTTATAATTCTCTGCGGACCACATATCCAGATAGTTGCTGGACGGGGTGCCCCGCAGAGAGCGCAAGTGGGAGATGTTTCTTTGGATTTTTTGCAGTCGCCAGACCTTTGTTTTCCACCATATAGAATAGATCTGGGTGGATGATTACAATACCCTTTGGTATCAGCATTGCGGTATTTCCTTCTTTTATTTGACTCTTCAGTTTTAATTATTGTATTTACAAGTTTGGTAAACTGGGAAATTGTTTGATTTGTGTGGCTTTTGGTTCCTAGTTGTAGTACATTGACTGTAGATATACCTTCATATATCTTTTTGTGTAGTTCTTCTGGAAATTATTTCAACAACGAACTTACATTGACTATAGATAAACCTTCATATTTCTTTTTGTGCAGTTCCTCTGGAAATTATTTCAACAAGCTATGTAAAGAAGAACAACTCATTTTTTATTACAAAAACTGAAAATAATGCTCTGACAAGATATAAGGAATCGCCTAAGTATTTTAAACTTGATCCCAAATAATTTCAGAAGAACAGTGGAAATTTTCTATTAAAGAAATAGAACTTTTTTTGGGATAAAGGTAATAAAATTTGTTTTATTTCATTCAAAATATATATAAAACATTTAGTACTTTTTCTTTAAAAAGGAAATTCAAACTTGATAAAGCAGACATCCCGGAATTTGCTAATTTTTGTTGTTTCAGACCGTTTTCGGGTTCTTATCCATTGCTACAGTAAGGCCATCAAGTTCGTGTTGACTTCAACATCATGTTTTGTCACGCATCACCTGGTTGATCAACCTAAAGTTGAAGTCAACTCTGTACTTGATAGCCTTGATATCCTCTGACGATGGATGAAAATCTGAAACCAGCCATAACAACAAACATAAGCATTCTACAGCGTTTAAAATACCGGATATACAATCCAGCATTACGGGCCCGTCCACATACTACTCGACATTAAGCAGAAATCAGAAAAAGTGATTAGTTTCCAAATAGTCCGCTAGTTGCAGACACAGCTATTCATCATAGTTCACCGCCATCAATCTTTCGTATAATTTAAAGTAGGTTTTATTAAATTTGAATAAACACTTGCTTTGGTAGAATCTTAATGGACATTATTAAAGTTTTATATATATATATCTCATAAAATTATTTGTTATCTATTCTTGTAGACTCTAGCGACCAACACATAAAACTATTTTCAAAACAAAGCAATGTATTATCAGAGCTCAAAGACAAAGGTAAGCTGGCATTTTATCTTAACAACCTGTACAATTTTTAAGTAGATGAGTTAACAGTAGAGTCATTGTGCCTGAATTGGTTAATTTATCTAAACTTGAATTGTCCGATATTGAATAGTATTTCCAACTGAAACAACTATGAATACAATCTCATTACCGAAATATGGTATGATAGTTCGTTTTTAAAATTTGTTAAACTTTACCTAGTCAGACATTGTTTTACTTAAAATGGTTGTAGTTTTATGGAAGATAAAATTGCTGTTTATATTACAAGTGGAATAATATATCCCATACCCTGATAATATGAATAAAAAATGTACACTTGTTGCTTTTAAAATAATTTACATGTGAAATACTTTATTAGTACAATTCTTTTTAATTTTACAGAGAGTGATTGGTTAAAATGTTGTGTAAGCCAGCCGAACGTGGAACTACGTGTCAAAAGATTATCAAGTACTTTTAATTTACCAGATAAATACGAAGCAGCGTGGCTATTGAAAGCTGTTACCTGTACAGATCTTACGACTTTGGCCGGAGATGATACAGCGACTAATGTTAATAGATTATGTATCAAGGTGAGTTAAGTGTTGGAATTATTGTTTTTTATATAGGCAATTTTAACAGTGGCAATTCCACCTAAAATAAAAAGACATTTATTTCTAGGCAGTGCATCCCATATCCAATAAGCTATTGTCTTCCTTTGCCAATAATGAAAAAGAACAGGCAATTTTAGGTAATATTCACACGGCTGCGGTTTGCGTTTATCCTGCCCGAGTTAGAGATGCTGTAAAACAACTTAAATTGTTGAATTCTGATTTACCAGTTGCTTCAGGTTAGATTAAAAAAAAATTCTTAGTGGTCCATCATTGGAATTGTCTCGTTTTCTAGGCAATTCCATTTTTTATTGATACAATTTCTATATTGACATTACAGTCGCCACAGGATTCCCCAGTGGACAATATCCGCTTAGCACAAGGCTAGCCGAAATTGTGTATTGTATCAATCTGGGAGCCAGAGAAATTGATGTGGTTATCGACAGAAGTCTTGTACTTGCCGGTAAATGGGAAGAACTCTATGAAGAAATTAAACAGATGAAAAAAATATGTGGTGATATCCATCTGAAAACAATTTTAGCTGTTGGAGAATGTGGTTCTTTAGAAAATGTTTACAAAGCGTCTATGGTTGCAATGATGGCTGGTTCGGATTTTATTAAAACTTCCACAGGTAATGGCGGTAACAATGAAATCGTTTCGAAAGTTAGTTTTCGAAGATGAAAAATATAATGATTAATTTATGATATTTTTCTGTTAAAGGAAAGGAAGCTGTAAACGCTACACTTTCGTATGGTTTAGTTATGTGCAGAGCAATTAGAGAATTTTATAGAAAAACTGGCATCAAGGCATGTATATTATTACTGTTGTACATATTATTGTATGACAAAATTTTATTGAATCATCTTTTTCCAAATTTAATTTAAGATTTATGTTCCTTTATTTTTAGGTTGGACTAAAACCAGCTGGTGGTTTGAAAACTAGCAAAGATGCTCTGTTATGGCTTGCCCTTATCAAAGAAGAATTGGGCAATGATTGGATGACACCCAGTTTGTTTAGAATTGGAGCATCAAGTTTATTAAAAAATATAGAAGAAAGATTATATTTTCTAGCCTTTAATGAGAAAATACCGCCAAATTATTTTAAAGTCCCTTGAACTTTATTCAAGCTGCAGCTGTGAATGAGTTTAAGTTTTTAAGTAAATTTCTTTTAACGACTTTAATGTAGAAATTACTCCTACAATGTTAAGTTTAGAGTAACAAAATTCAGTACTGATTTGAAATGAATGAAAATGTTAATTTAAGAAAAAATTAAGGGTTTTATAAAAAATTTCAATTTATTTTTCTATTTAAGTTCTTTATAAAATATAAATTTTAGCCTGGATAAATCAGCAGTTTGAATTTCTACAGCCTTGCCCTGAGAAACGTTATTCAAAGCGAAAAAAAAACATTTTTTTCTTCCGGTTTCTTTTTTTCAACCGGGTTTCAGGCATTTGCGCAAATGTCATGATAAACACTGTAAATTTACAAGGCAAAATAAGTTTGTACATTATTGTACTGAAAAGGTATAATATCTGGCATTTTTTGATCGAGTTATCCGAAGTAGGATTCACTCAGATAGCATTAAGATCATTGCATTGCACGAAATTCATGATTGTTAAGTTGATTGTTTAATTATCTATAAAGCAGAAGGCATTTTTGCGTTTGATCAGGTTGAATTTATTGTTCACATCCAGAGCCTTTTAGCGTGGATTTCTTTAGCTTGGCCACCTACATGATTTAGAGAGTGGTGGCATAATGGTCAAGAATTTTTCCAATAAATCTGAATTATGTGACGATTAAATTAATGTTCAATAAATTTGTAAAACATGAATCCTGCGCTATTCTCAGTTCAAAAAATTAGAATTTCAAAAATACCTTTCATTTTTAGTTGGACAAGCGCAAATAATGATGTCCAATATTTCAATGTTGACGCTATCGATATTCGTTTATAATTTGTATCAAAACTTCGATTTCTCTTAAATTCTTAAACTTAAATTTTTTTTTTCTTCTTTTTATTTGCTTCGATCAATAAAAAAAACTTGATTATAAAAAGCTTAAAGAAACAAAAGTTTAATTGCTATGTCACTTCACAATTAAAGTAAAAAAAAACAAATACAATAAATACAAAAGAATAAACAGCAAGTAAAAGATAATTAATAGTCCTATTTTTAATTGCTCTACCAGTGCAATTCTTTTTCTTTGAAACTGTTTAACATTTCAAAATAAAATACATAATTATTTTTATAAATAGCAAATAACATCTTAAAGTTATCCTCTTGAATTTTGATAAGAAAATCCATTCTGATTGTTATTATTGTTGTTGTTGTTATTATTATTATTATTTCTAGATCTATTGTTTCGATCAAATTTTGCAGACAAATCCCAATCGTCACAGTTCTGAAAATATTTTTAAGAAAATAAATATTTATAATTGTGTCTTTATAACACATGAAAAAGTTTTAACAAATTACACTATAAATACTTACAGATTTTCCTTTCTCTTCTAGGCACATAGCAAATGATTTTGAATAATCACACATTTCTTCATCATCTGTAAAAATGATCAATTTTATAAACACGAATATAGGTGGCTATTTTTTAATTGCATTTAGTTTATTTATTTTATAATTTAAGGCGCTGAAACGTCTATGGTTTGTTTGATATATTATTTTGCTCTTACCTGGATCAAGATTTTCAAAACATTCATTTATAGCTTCTTGAATGAATGCTTTCAATTCTTGATCTTTAATTCTTCTCGTTAATACATTCAGTACAGTGTTACGATTTAGATATGATTCATCGCTTACCTAAAATTGCAAATAATATAAATTGAGGTATAAAAACGGGAAAAAAATCCGAAAAGAAATATTTAGTATGAATAAACATGATGCTTTTAAAAAAATACACGAATCTTTGGTGCAAGTATAAGGATTCTGACAGAAAGAAAAAAATAACGATCTAAGAATGCACATCTGAACATAATCAGAATAGAAAATCAAATGCATAGCTAGAGTATACTGGAACAGTTACAATGGCCATTTTTTTGGTTTAAACATTAATGTGGTGTTGCAATTTGAAGAAAATGTAATTATTCATGCTTATTAAAAGACTACTTACCATTTTCATTTGACGAAATATGCAATGAATTACGCACTATAACAAAAATAATAAATAACTTAAAAAAAAAAATTAATTTTAAATATTTTGGACAAAAACATACTAATTCAAACCCTTTAAATAAATATTAATTTCTGACAATTGAACTCCAAATTGGCAACATTTGTTATTACAATGTTTTAAGTATATTGCAATAAGGTTTTTTGAATATTACATATACCAATATGTTTTATGGTTGTTTTCTCTAAAGTTTTGCCAATGGTTTCATTTTGCAGAATGCATTGCACATGTATGAAGATAGTGTCAATGATAAAGCAAGACAAAGCTGTATATTTTATATGCGTATTTTATTATGATATTAATGGAGACCCTAAAATTTAAACGTAAATATGTTTGCTTTGCTGAAAGTTTACAAAGGCAAATTTCAACTAAACACAATTATTACAATTTGAAAAAAGCAATCATGAACAACTCTTTTGTAAGCATAAATATTGAAGATTATTACATTACCTTATAAATAATAATTCAGCAATTTAAATTATAACTTACAGCATCAATATCTTCCAATGGTGATCCAATACTTGTTGTACCAACACGACTAGTATTGAAATGTCGATTAAAAGGATCGCTATTGTATCTGTTATCATCATTTTGTTCTCTTCTATTCGAACCATATGAATGAGAATCACCGTTTCCTCTTCCAGATTGACGCCGTTTATTATCTTGTCCAAACCACCGATCATTTTCATAATCATAATCGCGTTCATTACTATCCTTAGAATTATACCTACCTGTTATTAATGCAAGAATGATCATAAATATTGATAATGTACGCAGAAACTGTGAAGGGCATTTTGCTACTTATTACCATAAACTTAAAAAATCGAAACGAGTGAAAAAGAGAGAAACAGAAAAAAATATTAATTTTGATCATTATGATTAATAATACATTAAGAATTCTGTTATCCTGAACATCGCTATGCCCTTTTCATTCTATTCCTCTGACCGCAGTGAAGTTTTCCCCATATTGTATTTTTGTATACAATTTGTAATTTTCCTTTCAAAATATTAGTTTATATATCATATTCTTTATCAATAAACAAGAAAAAACACTAATACATTCCTTGCTGTTTTCTTTTGCCACCATTATTTCCTCTTCTGTTATTTCCATCTTTTCTATCATCATCATGCTGCCCTTCATCGTCTTTGTTGTAGGCACCTTGAATTTAATTATTTTATTTTAAATTTATTACATGTTTGTCTAGGTAAATAACGAACAAACCAAGAGCAAAGAGGTGTAAATAACATTAGAATTTCAAATAATTAAAATGGAAAACTCAGATAAATAAATGATGAAGAGGGGGGGGGGGGATTTCAAAAAGAAAATCGTACTTTCAAAAATCGCCACCAAATAGGAGAAGTTACTTAGTAGTAATAATTCAGTTTAAAAAGTTGCTATAGCAAAATTTTATCATTGATATGTGCTGTTTTTGCGGTCGATTTTTGAACTACTAGTTTTTACGTTACTATAAGTATCGCGGCGATTTTAAAAAATTATTAAAACGAGAAAAAGTAAAAATATACTAAGTTTTTGTCAAATAAATCGAATTTTAGTGTGATAAATGGGTTTTCTCTAGCACGAATTCTGAAATTATATTTGTTTTATTTTTTGAAAATAACAAATGTCAATGCAGTTTACTGTTTTTATGATAATAAGTGATAAAAAATGGTAATAAGTGCTATAAGTACAATGATTTGTACAGATTATATTATTAAATATTTAAACTCCAGTGAATATTTGTTTTCAAAATTTCATATCCAGTGTTTTAAGTCGATAATATTTTAGTTCTGCAATACAATAATTCGAATTAAAAAGCTCGCATTCGATCCTTTCTCATTACATGAAACTTTAGTTAATATAAGAGCATAAATAAAAAATAGAGACAGGTTTTTTATTTGAGCGACTTGTAATAAAAAGTATTAACTTTTTTAAGCGACTAATAATAAAACTATGTTGATTTTTTTTTTTTGCTGTAGGCTAATTAATTGTTCATTACAATGTCTTATATTTATTACAATTATCTATACTAAGAAATAAAAGTAAAAAGTAATTCTAAATATAATATTTTCATTTATAAAAAACATTTTCTGGTAAAAAAAGATTCTTCCGCTTGTCAGTTCTGAACTTAATGAAGGCTTTTTTTATGACAATAAAACGTTACAATAGTTAACTAGGATAACAAGAGAAAGTGAACAAACATTCAAGCTTATTTATTCATCCGTCTTATTTTTTTTTTCATTCAGGAATTTAAGTATTTTTTTTTATAAATAAAGACGCTTATGGCGATAGTGTACATGTATATCTTTTCCTTACATACCTCTATTATTGTTGCCATTGCTATTGTAATGTCTCTGATCATTTCCTCTGTTGTTCCATGGTCTACTATTAGTATTGCTATGTTGTTTATGCCTATTATTATTATTATTACTATTAGATACGTTACTATCTGTATTCAAACAATTTTTAACTATTTCTTCAAATTCTTCTTGTGTTTTTATATCGTTTTCCATACGGCATTTTAAACCCTATAGCATACAAGTCAATTTTAATTTAAGAAAACCAAATACAGCAAACAGCTGAAGAATATACTTACATTACCAAGTTCAAAAATCACACAGAACACAAAAAACAAAGTAATTGAAGACATGTTAACTCTTGAAAACAGATTTCCCTTGTGTCTAATTTTTTATTAATCTCATATTCTTTTTATATTACTGTATCACAAAAAATAAAAACACTATCCGGTATTATTGGAATGAGTTATATGTAATTAATATGTCCAGGTTGATTTGAAAAGGAAGTCTATTGTTTGTACATCAGAGAGGTGATGCACGAGGTAATATAATTTTTTTATGAATTAGAAAATAATAAGCATGTTTTAGGGGGAAAAAAGTGTAATTAATATAAAAAATAATAATCTTTTATTATCCATAGCTTTAAAAATAATAAAACTTTGACGCTATATTTTTATTGCAGTTAAAAACTCTTAAGTAAGTGTTTTAAATTTATAATTTTATAACAGTTGCACTTCAGGCCATAAATACAAACCAAGAAACTGTTTTAGATAGTCTTTATTGTTATTACTATATAGAATGTCATTATAATTATTATATTTCTGCCACGGCAATATTAAATCACGAATTAAATAATAAGAAAGGATCACATTGACTTAAAAAAAAATTAATAAACGTATTTATTTATAAATTAAAAACAACATAAATTATTGTAAAACAAAACATTCTTAACTAGAATTACAACTGAATATTAATTATTATGTTTTGTACATTTTTTTGAACAGTTCAAATTGTTGTATATATATAAAAAAATAGTTTTATTGAGATGTTGCATGAAAACCATTTTCATCAGCATGATAATTAATGATTTGTAATTTACCAGTTTTATCGTAATAACCATAATGACCCTTTACATTTCCATTATTATCCTTCTCTTCATAGCGAAAATGTCGATTCTTACTGTAAATAAAAACATATAATCAGAAAATTATACTATAAAATGATTTGTATTTTGGAAATCTTAAAAGTTAAAATAAATAAAAAGGGTAAATAGTTGTAAACAAGTTGGCTTTCAAAAAATGGAAAACCGAAGATATTGATGCCTATGTGGATGGGTCCGCAATGTTGGATAACGTCTGGGGTTTATCCGTCGTAATATGCTTATTTATGTTGTTCCTGGCCGCCTTTGGATTCTCATCCATCGTGTACTCTCCACAAGAATTGGTGTAGGAATCCTAAACCGGTCAGGAACAACATAAATAATATTGGTAGACGGATAAAATTCCAGACTAACTGAAGATATTTTAAGAAAAACAATGACGTGAACATTTGAAAGTATTCATTACTCGCTTACAGTATTGAAGTTTCTTAATTTAAAAAGGTCGCCAATATTTGGGCTTGCAAGAAAGCGAATTTGTATTTTATGAACTGAATTAGTCTAGTTTCGACTTTGGTGATCGGAAATTGCATCCTTATTCATTCACAATACTAGGATTCTAGGTTTAGTTTCGATTAGTGCCATTGAATTTGCAAAAAACATAATTCAAGTTGAACTTTAAGGACAAAGCTTCAGAGTTGTCCAAAACTTGTAGCGCTTAGTATCGCACTAATCGTAAAAAGATAAATGGAGGTAACCTCAATAGACAAAACCAATTTTATGTTTTTCTCGGCAAATTGCTCGAAAAGAAGAGAATTTGAGGGGGAATAGCGGAAACATGTATACGCTACTAAGCCGGAGTACAAATGATAACGTCTGAACACGGCTTATCTCAGGAATTTATGAATGGTATAAGATCATTTAAACATTTCATAAAAACTCCTTACATATTTTTTTTGTTCAAACTTTTCAAAGCTATTTTATTTAAGAAATTTTCAAAATATTGCAATTTAAAATAATAAATGCATTTTAAATAGCACCCATGATGACTCGCCTACAATTTAACCTGTATCTAATCACGTATTCATTGTTTGATGAACCTTATGATTTGGTGATTTGTAAAGTCATTTAGTGAAATGAAAATTTTAACTTTCTATGAACATGATATTCAACAACAAATAAACATGATATATGTTTGTATATAGGTAATGAAAGTTTCTTTTTCAAAGTTAACAATGCTAGATTTTATTTACCATTGATCTTAAATTTCTAACCTAAAAATAAAACGATTTGTAAATATTGTTTAAAATAATATATGCTTCAAAAGCAATTTTGTATAAGAACATAGTTATCTTTTATATTTTTTTGTTAGGAAAGAAAAACGTTTTCACTTACGTGTCTCCAGTATCGAAACCAAATTTATACGAATCTGGACCACTCTGACCATGCAGCTGAAATTCAACTCGTTCACCAGAAGAAGCGCCTAATCCAATTGCTGCGTTACTTTGTGGCTGAAAATGTTTTTAAAATTAATTAGATTCAGCTGTGAGCATTTTTGCAGAATACTCACAAATTTATTTCTAAAAACCATAAAAAGTGTTTGAAGTGGTAAAATACGCGAATAAGTGTTCATAAATTTATCAAATGGATGGACTTAGTCCTGAGGACAAGGAAAATTCTTCGCCGGAGAAATCTATGCAATGGACTCAAGTCGGTGTAAAGCGCAAAGCTGGGACTCTTGAAACTTCTGTTAAAAGCTCCAAAAACCATACTAAAAAAAGTTTCTGCTGCAGAGGTAAGTACTGCAAATATATTTGAAGTACTGAATAGCCTACCTGAAGAACATCAATCCAGCTCCACCATCAATATATTTAAAGAGCGAAATTAATTATAAGTCTCTTGTAGCAATTCTCAAAGAACTAACTGAGATTCATTTAGTTGCAAAGCTACAGCCAATGGTATAACCATTATGCAAAAACAGCTAATGGATACCAAAACGTGATTCGCTACTTTAGAGAACAGATGTGGGAATTCCATACATATCAGCTACCCGAAGAGAAGCCTTTTCGGATAGTAATCAGAAATTTATATCACACTACCGATCCAAACGATAGAAAAACAGAACTTGAAGGAGAAGGTTACAAAGTGCGAAACTTAACTAATATCCTTCAGAACGAAAATACCACTGCCACTATTTTTCATAGACTTAGAACCAAATAAACAGAACCAATCTGTTTTGAAAAAATCATCACTCCTACATTCAATATTTAAAACAGAAGAGCCAAGAAAAAAGAGGGAGATAGCACAATGTCACCGGTGTCAATCTTGTGGACACACTAAAGGCTACTGCACCCATAAGGAACGCAGCGTAAAATTTGGAAAAGGACATCCAACTTCAGCCTGTAAAAAAACTCGGCAGGAACCAGAAAATGTGCTCTCTGCGGAGGCGACCTTCCTACTAATTATAAAGGATGTAGAGTATATAGAGAGCTACGAAATAGAAAAGGGTTTGTTGCAAGCGGAGCTCTATTCGCAGGACGTACAGATGCAGAACGCTGGGAGAGTTCTCAGGTGGAAAGCGAGGAAATTGGTAAGATACATCCAGAAGTTCACATACCTCACCATGTTCATTCTCAACGCCCACAATATGTACACACTCCAAATCTCTATACGTCTCACAGAATATATGAAATGAAAATGAAATGAAAAATTTGAAATGAAAAATTTTATTCTTGTTCCGGGACATAAGTCCCTTAGGAACAATAATACAAAATACAAGTGGCCTAGTATGTCTGGCCTTGACAATTATGTATATATCATTAGTAATAATTGATAATAATAATTATTGAAAATGATTAAGCCATGAATGATAAGGAATCTTCTAAGGGTTCGGAGAGACTTGTGAGGATAAGAGGTGGTGAAAAAGACGGGACTTGAAGGTATCAATAGTGGAGGCACGACGGATAGACAAAGGTAAGGAGTTCCATAAATAGGTGGCACGGATTACAAAGGATTTTTGAAAAGCGGATGTATGGTGGGAGGGAGTATAAAGATCGGAAGGACGGGAGCGTGTGTTACGGGTGTGGACAGACGATTTAAATTTCAGAAGTTTAAAGATATACGAGGGTCTTTGAAATTGGATGACTTGAAAGAGTAAAGAGCCTAAGAAGTACTGGCGACGATAGATAGGGAAGAGCCAGTTCAACTCGTGGTAGAAGTGCGATATGCGGGAGTCTCTGGGGATTCCGAGGATAAAACGAATAAAACAGTTCATAAGACGTTTAAGTTTGGCCTCGAGATCTCCAGAGAGTCCCCCGTACACTAAGCAACCATAGTCGAAATGGGGGAATATAAGGGAGGTCACAAGGAGTTGACGGGTCTTCGCTGGGAGGAGATGGCGGGAGATGTTGAACTGTCTGAGGATAAATATGGATTGGCGGTTAATGTGGGAGATGTGATTTTTCCAGGAGAGGTTTTGGTCGAAGATGATTCCGAGGTTTTTAACAGAAGAACAATATTTTATCGGGATGTTGTTGAGGAAAAGGGTGGGGAAGGGAGCAGTGGAGTTTATGAGGAATTGGGAACCAATGACAATGGCTTTGGATTTGTCTGGGTTAAGGGAAAGCATGTTAGCTACTGCCCACGAATTAATGTTGTTAAGATCATCCTGCAGCTTGTTTATTGCATCTTGAAGATCAGAAGGCTTAAAGGACAGGTAAATCTGGGAGTCATCGGCATAAAGGTGGTAGCTGGAATGGACAATGGATAAAGGCAGATCATTAATATATACAGAAAAGAGGGTTGGGGATAAAGAGGAGCCCTGGGGCACGCCACGGGAAAGAGGAAGGGGATTAGAAGGTTCGCTACCTGGGATAACTACATACTGGGATCGGTTGGATAGAAAGGATTGGAACCAACGGATGGCGCTATTGGACAGAGAGAGGGACTGGAGTTTAGTGAGAAGAATTTGGTGGTCAACAGTATCAAATGCTTTGGAGAAGTCTAAGAGAACTAGAATAGTGAGTTGTTGGTTGTCTATGGCGATTTGTAAGTCATGGGTGATTTTTAGGAGAGCTGATTGAGTCGAGTACCCGGGGCGGAAGCCAGATTGAAGTGGGTTAAGCAGGTGATTCTGTTCAAGGTAGTTGGATAATTGGGACTGTACTAAACGTTCTAAAGGTTTGGAAAGATTGGATAGAAGGGAAATGGGATGAAAATCGTTGGGAGAGCATGGGTTTGTGGTTTTACTGAGTGGGCGGACTAAGGCAGTTTTCCATTGAGAGGAAAGACAGAATTTTGGAGGGAGAAATTGTAAATGTGAAGAAGGACGGGTAGGATTGCGGAGAGACAGGATTTAATTAGTTTAACAGGAACGTTGTCAGGTCCATGGTCATTTGTTCGGGATTTAAGTACTGCAGGTAGGAGATCTTCCGGAGTTATGTAGGAGAAAAACAAATTGTTGGAATTAAAAGGACGCATGGGAAGTGGGAGGGGGTTGGGTGGAACTAGGGAAGAAGAGGATACAAAGTGAGTATTTAGAACATCAGCAGACAGGGAAATGGAACACAAACGGTTTGATTTACAAAGAGAAAGTTTACGAAGGATGGACCATTTAGCTTTAGAATCGGGAGCATTGCAAAGGGATTGGTGG
Organism: Triatoma infestans; assembly: GCA_011037195.1. Lineage (NCBI taxonomy): Eukaryota > Metazoa > Arthropoda > Insecta > Hemiptera > Reduviidae > Triatoma > Triatoma infestans. The sequence goes on along the minus strand of JAAEAF010000988.1, from coordinate 206,190 downwards.
ATGAAGAGAGACTTAGCTCGACGAATGGAGGACTGAGTAAGATTGCGTAAGTGTTTGTAGGAGCTGTAATCGCAGGTAAGGCGGGTCTGTCTGTATTTTCGTCTGGCTGCTTCTCGTCTTTTTATCAGGGATTTAAGGTCAGGTGTGAGCCAGGGAGCAGGAGGGCGGCGGAAACGACGGGTATGAAGTGGAGCATGGGACTCGAGAAGGAAGTGAAGGTAATTTGTAAGGAGGTGTACCATAGGGTCTATGGAATTAGAAGAAAAAATTGAGTCGTAAGGGAAGTTTTCTAGGTCAGGTTTTAATTTTTCAAAGGAAAGGGAATCGAGATTGCGAAAAGTACAGATTTTGGGTGTGATAATAGGGATAGGTAGGTCGAAGGTGATGTGGATAAGATCATGAGATGATAGGAAGGGAACTGGATGCTGAGAGGAGGCTAGGAGTTTTTCTTGGGAATCCAAAATGAAAAGATCAAGCCAGGTGTCGGAAGAATGGGTATGATGGGTAGGAGAGTAGGGTACTACAAAAAGATTGAGGCAATAGACGAGGTCTGTGAGGTAGGACACATCTGAAGACTCGGCAAGGAGATTGGTATTGAAGTCACCAGTAAGGATAATGTGGGAATAACGGGGGACTAACTGGTAAAGAAAGGATTCAAAGGACTGGTCAAAGGGCACACGGGGTGGACGATATACGACAGAGAAAAGGAGTGGTGATGAGGGGGTAGATATCTCTACAAAAATATATTAAAGGTGAGGAAGATCGGAGGATGGAGAATAGAAGAGGAGTTTGGCCTTCAAGCTATCATGAACAAAGAGGCAGACATCTCCTCCGGTTCTGTCTTCTCTGTCATGTCGCCAGAGGGTATAGTTCGGAAGGTAGACACGAGAGGAAGGGATAAAGGGTTTGAGCCAGGATTCAGAAACTGCTATGACATGATAAAAATTATCGAGGAAATAAAGGAGGAATTCGTCATAGTGGGCAAGAAGGGATTGGGCATTAACGTGACAGGATGTCAGGACATTACTCATGAGGGAAAGTAAGGAAAACTGGACTCATGAAGAAGGAGAAAAGAATAGGAGTAAGGAAAGGGGACGAGGGAGTGGAAGGAATGTACAATCTAAGTATAATCTTTACAATTACATATAAGTCTTTACAAATATAGCAGTACTTACAAAAATGACAATGCTTACAAAAATAACAGTATTCACAAAAATAACGACAATAGACTCGGTTGAATAAGTTAAGACAGTTCCTGGATGATAAATAAAAATGATATGTGGAAACTGAATGAAAATTAATATAAATTATGAATAAAAAAAATAAAGAAATATTTTCCCCGAAAGATGAGGTAAAATTATTAATAAACAATAGAAACTTTAAAATTAAGTAAAAATTAAACTTTAAAAATAAATAAAAATGAAACTTTGAAAATAAACGAAAATGAAACTTTAGAAATAAATAAAAATTAAACTTTGAAAATAAGTAAAAATGAAGCTTTAAAAATACATAAAAATAGAAGACTCGAGAGGAGAAACGGGGATGGAGACCAGTAGGAGTACGTCAGAGAAACAAGTCGAGGTCATCCGGACTGTCAATAATAACAGCCGGATGACCATCCTCCTTACGGCACTTGACCCGGCCGCCACTGAACCATAGGTACTTGAGTTTATTGGCTACTTTCTTCTGACGTGCCAGCCAGTAGAGATGTTTGTTGGTTGGGCACATGGCTTCAGCCGTAGATCCTGGAGTCACTATCCGCCCAGTCCAGATGACGAGTGGAGAAGTCCCTCTTCACCTTCCTAAAGCGGATCACCTCCTCTGCTACGGACTGCCGGATAAACCGGGCGATGAGTGGACCTGGAGTTTCATCTTGCCTAGGCTTGAGTCTAATGGCGTGGTCCAAGTTGTCGGCGAGAATCTTTAGACCCAGGCCAGCACAAACGCTCATCATAACAGTAGCAGGCACTTCATCAGATTTAGCAGGAATCCCCCTAATCTCTATCGTGTTTCTCAGAAGTCCTTGTTCGGAGTCCTTTACTCTTTTTTCAAGGCTTCTCAATCGGTTCTTTAGCGTACTATTCTCTAAAGAAAGCTCTTCTATTTTTCTACCTTGTAACTCCATAAGGTTCTCCATCTTTTTCATTTGCTCTAAATGAGCAAAAGTGAGGTCTGCCTGCTTATTCAAACTTTCTTGCATGGACTTAAACGTCTCAGCAGAAGGGAAAATCGATCTAAATTCCTTAGTTAGAGTTAGTAGAGCATCCCAGAAACTACCAACTGAGAGGGAGATTTGAGAGGCATGGCAGGTCTCTCGCTGGGGAGGATATTCTCCTTTGCTTTCTCACAACTTGAGCATATCCACGCTTTGTTAAGAACCTTCAGGGACTCTACATCCTTATCATCGAATTTACAGCACTTGCTGTGGTAAATGGCTTTGCATGATATGTTTGAGCATGTGAGGGTCTTTTTATCATCCCTCGATATGGTGGAATTGCAAATAGTGCAGACAACCATATTTATATGACAGTTTGCGGAGTAATTAAGTACAGAAGAGTAAGGCAATACTACTCCTTTGCTTCACTAAGGGGTACTAAGCTAGGTGACAGTAGACTAGGTTTAGTTAGAAGTAATGTAATGCGCAGGCGCTCGTCCCCTCCACACAAATAACACTAAGGTAATAGATCTAACCTGCTTTGTCTACTACAGCTAGAAAAATGTAACAGCTTTCCAACTTGATTTGGCGTTCATCAAATGTGTGTAACACTAGTTAATACCACCAAATGGTTCAGCAGAGTTTAACGAACACACCGTACTAAAAAAAAAATTAATAGTTAATCACTCACGACTAATAGAAACTACTAAAAAGACGGAGCACAAAAAGCGTGGCGAACAGAGCGGCAGTTCAGTTTCTCACAACTTGGTATATGCGCATATTGCATCAACCATCCCTACCCAAAACTCACAAAACGCATCTAAATCAGCTAAAGACATTACTATACAAGATAACTCTCATCATTTGTCAGCCAAATACAATCAATTTCACTCGCTGATAACTTTACTGACTAACTTAATCGACAAACTGACAAAACATTATCGTTAACTCTGCAACGGGACGATCATTAGTCATACTTCTATGGAATGCAAGTGGACTGAGGAAACATATAAACGAACTCAACTTCCTATTACACCCCTGACGGTATAGGGCATAGGGGCACTGCGGTTATTTTTCGCAATGACGTACGTCACCATCTGCTGCCTCCTTATATAGAGCCTTTTCTTCAGTCAACCGCTATAAAAATTTCCACACTACACTTCAAATTCTCTCTGTCCGCTACATACTGCCCCCCTAGACATACACTGACATACCAGCACTTCCAACACTATTTCTCTTTTCTTGGACAGTACTTTCTGGGTGGAGTGCCAAACACCAAGAATGGGGATGTAGAACCAACAACCCATGAGGACAATTATTACACAATGTTCTACATTCCGAGATCTACTTCTGCTTTTCACCGCAGGAACCCACATCCTGGCCAACTTCTCCTCGAAAATACCCGACATTCTGGATATATTTATAACAACCATCCCGACGAACCTTACGTTCACAACAACACTAACATCTTCTGACCACTCTCCGTACTTCTAACGCTTTATGTCCAACTAATACTAATTACACCTAAACCCTCCCTGATAATAGGAAAAATGGATTGGACTGAATTTAGAAACATAATAGAGACCGAGATCAACCTAAAAACCAGTCTAAAAACTATAACTGAACTGAAGGACGCTGTGGAACAGATGATAGTTACTATACAGAGAGCAGCCTGAAAGTGTTCACCTAACACTAATGTCACAAGACATACCCTCACCTTACCCACATCGATCCGACAACTCATTTCTGAAAAACCCAGAAATAGACGATTTTGGATGGCAAACCGCTACCCAAACATAAAGACTGAACTTAACAGATTGCCAAGGCACCTTAAACAGAAAATAGCCGAATATAAAGCAGATACATTTTCTTCCTATACTGGCAATCTATCCACTGAGGAAGGCTCTCTTTGACTCGCAACACGACGAATACTGAAATATAAAACACCATCATTTCCAATACAACAGACTGACAGAACCTGGGCAAAATCTTACGAGACAAAGCACACCTGTTTGGTACACTCCTGTCCTCTACATTCACACCTAACGACAATTTTCACCTGCTTCACTCTTACATAGAAGAATTTCTTGATACTCCTCTCCAATTAAGCCTTCTTGCTAAGCACATTAATCCCAAAGCAGTGAAAAAAGCAATAATACAACTGCCACTAAACAAAGCTGCAGGATACGACCTTATTACCGCCAAAATACTACGCCAACTTCCACAAAAAGCCGTTCTTCACATTACTAACATTTACAACTCCATTCTGAGAACAACACACTTTCCAATACAATGGAAATTTTCAGTTATAACAATGGTACCGAAACCAAACAAACCGATTCATTTACCAACTTCTTACAGACCAATTAGCCTTCTTCCTATACTTTCCAAGATTTTCGAACGGCTATTACTGACCGACATACAACCTAAATTAGACAATGCCATTCCGACACATCAGTTTGGATTTAGGACATCACACTCGACCACACAACAATGTCACAGACTGGTTGACGAAATTTCCTCTTCGCTGGAAAGAGGATGCTACACCTCAGGGAGCTTTTCTTGATGTTAGTCAGGCATTCGACAAAGTATGGCACAATGGTCTCCTCTTCAAACTTCGGCAGATTCTGCCTGATGGGCACTATCGGCTGCTTAAAAGTTATATGTCTGACCGACTCTTCACAGAACGAAATGGCGATCAATATTCAGCAGTGTTCCCCATTAGGGCAGAGGTCCCGCAGGGAAGTATTCTTGGACCGATAATATATTCTATTAGTAGAATGGACATCCCTACACCTACTAACACACTGTTGGCTACATATGCAGACGACATAGCAATACTTTCAACTCACAAAGTACCACTGCATCCTCACTCCTACAGGACCATTTAAACTTTATACAGAAACACTTCAAGCTTTGGAAAATCAAAATTAATGAAACAAAATGTACACATGTAACATTCACCCTCAGACGATTAAACTGTCCACTGTGTATATTAACGATACTCCTATACCACACGAAAAAGACATCCGATAACTTGGACTCTACCTAGATAGACGCTTGACTTGGAACACATATGTAACGAAAACTCGTCAGCCAATGAAAACCAGATACTTCCTAGTAAAACGCTTACTTGACAAAATATCTAAATTAAACTTGAAAAACAAAGTTTAAATCTAAAAATCCATAATAAGACCAATTTGGACCTACGGGCTACAACTCTGGGGAACTGCCAAACCGACACACACTAAACGGATACAAGCCATACAGAACAAGATACTGTGAACAATTACACAATCCCATACTATGTTTCTAACATGACGCTACAACTGACCTTCAAACCCCATTTGTACACGACTTAACACAACAACTTTACAAAAGATTCTACAGTAAAGTAGGAACACACACGAACCCCACGTCACAAACCTGTCCTCCCTAACCATTCCTGGGAATCCTCCCAGACGTTTGAAGCGCCAGTGGCCAAGGGACCTCCTATCACAGGAAGAGGAGTAACAAGACCAGGAAGAGTGGCATTGGCCACCTCCTCCAAGCCTTCAAGGCACATTTACTTATTGTATCATTACAGACTGTAAGTATTAATAAACAAACAAAACAACAAAAATTAAAACAAATGTAAATATATTATCAGAAAATCAATAATGTCAAAATTATTAAATACTATTTTTACCAGAGTTCCCTGGTGCCTTATGTTTCCTGTTATAATTGATATTATTATGCATAAACTTCCGGAACTCACAATGTTTAAAAAGGAGATAACTGTATAAATATAGGATAAATGATGAATAAAGGATATCCTTTCCAAGATGTAATTAAAAGATGTATTTTTTTTAAGATATTATGATATGCATCTTCACATCATTGACTCAGAAACTAAATGATGTATGATGCTCTTATTTAGCGCCAGCTAGCTATGCCGCTCTACTACTTTTTATTAATATTTTACATAATGAAAAAAATGTGGGAAGTGAGTAAATCATGTTGCTTTTAAACCGTACTAATTGGATTGGTGATATAAAGGTGATAAATATCCAATAGATATTTCTGGAAATTCATTTACACTATGAAACAAACAGTTTGGACCGGTGGTGGCCAAATCTACATTTTTTCTATTTATTTTAATATCCAAAAAAATGCAGAACATTTATAGATAGCCCCTGGCCTATACATTACAGATCCGTTTTTCAAGTTATTGCTATGGTCTCATCCTACTTCCGGGTAACCTATTTTATACGCCAGCTTAATTTCCTCGCTTTATTGTAGGTGAAGACAAAAAAAAATCTGGTATGAAACATTCACATGACGTTCTTCTTAATCCTCTTAATAAATATAAAATGACAAATTTTCTTCCTTCAAATTTTGATTATTTGACCTAACATAAATATAGAAATGGTGGGGGGGAGACAAAGCGACCAAGCCAACCGAGGCCGATAGAGAATGATGAAACCCTATGCTATCCAAAGCCCCACTGGGCCCATATAGCTATCTTAAAGAAAAACAACAACAAACAGAGCCTAGAACAAAAATCCAAATCCTGGTTTAAACTATCTAAGATTCACCACAGCCCGAACAAATCGGACCATAATTTTAAAGCGAAATAGTTGAGCGCTTCCTCAGATATCTTGTTCCGACCAAAGGTCCTCAACCTAATTTCCTCACAACCCAAGCAATCTGTCTGGATGGGTGGGTGTTTCCTCCTATGTCTCACAAACTCCCCAAAAGGGTTTGGCATGAGCCCCATGACGTAGAGGTGTCTCCTTAAACCACAATGCCCATTAAGGGATCCAACTAGATGCCTGTGCTCGAAGACATGGCAAGATCTACCCGGATTCCTAATGAGCATCATATACTACCGACAACTCACTTAGCTCATCCATAGCGATGAATGCTCTGAAATTATCCATGACTGGAAGCTTGACAGACATGTGCTTAAAGACACGCCAATAGCTGGCTCGGAGCCAATGAAAGGGAGAGAGATGCCTTATTAGCCAAACCTATCCATCTCTTCATTTCCTAAAAATCCCATATGAACCGATACCCAGACTAGAAGTACATCCTTCAAAGAAGATAGCTCTTCCAGTCGTTTAGATAGTTCCATTATCAAGCTGGAAGTGAAGACAAAGATCTCAGCGCGATAAAAGAGTTGTAGAGAACGCCAATAATATTGAACAAACACATCATTTGAATTTTTAAGTCTCGTCTCAGATTCCTTAGAACCACATAAAAGCAATTTTTTTCAGAAGGAAGTTAGAATAAAATTGACAGGTTTACATTTATGCAGTTGGTATTCCAAGTTTATTTCTTTATAATCGTTTTCGAGAAAATTCCCAAGAACTCACAAACTTATTTTGTAAATTCGTGGTTCCGGTTAATCGATTTTCTTCAAATTTGGAATACTTACTACTAATGTATATTAATACTATACAGGCAGTAAAATATATAGCGTACTGAAGTGATAATTTAGAGGCAAGCATACCGCTACTGTTCTCAAGTACCCAAAAACCCCAAAAATTAATTTTGCCGGGAAAATGTTTCATGATAGGCATTTATTAATGATGATAGTATGCGATGTTTAAAGAAAATCGTTGGGCACGTTTTCGAGAAAATCTTGAAAACCTAAAAAACCATTCAGTATAGTCGGACTTCCGATTTGATGGATTTGCTCAAAACCTGCATGTCAGATGCGGTGGTAGTCTCCAAACGCCATGTTTGAGATTCCTACGATTTTACGTTCTTGATATATTTCGTTCACACACAATGCATACAAATCATTTACTAAAAACATTTTTTTCGTTCTCAGATGATCTAACAAAGCATGAATTTCCTATGAAAACTCAATTTCGTAAACTTGACACGCACGCAATACTAGTGAAAGAGAAAATAAAAATGACTTTAATGACCTTCTCTGCTATTGATTTGACGATTAAATATTTTACAAATAAATCTATTAAAAATTTAATTGTCAATACTTCTGTTTTACCTAATTTTGAGAAATCCCAAATTATTCAGCGCTAAAGCACTTTCCATAGTTTTACATTATCAGAAATGGTATGAACACACAAAGCAGTAATCTGCTTATAATACCTAGGTAACGATGCAAAAAGGAGAGGAGAGCAAGTTGATAACCAAAAATTTTCTTAATCTAAAACAACTAAAGGAAACGATGGACAAAAAACCAAAATTCACTTTTTCAATAGTGTGTTCACGAAGAAATTTTAGTTAAGAAATAAATATGGAATTTAATTCGTAATCAATTTTGTTCTAGACGAAATGAAGGCGAAGAAATGAAGTCGTATCGTACTCAAGTTTTTATGGATGCGAAAAAATGCAGCTATTTATAATAAACATATTGAACCTTAAGCGTACCCTAATTGTAACTTAGCTAAGATTTTATTATTGTTTTATTTATTTCTTGCAAAATCTATTTTCGGTTAGATTCTGACGCTCTGTATATGTTAGTAATAAGATATGAAATTTTTAAGATATGAAATTCTTTTGATGGTCCTAAAAATATTAAAAATTACTTAGCAAATCAGAAAAATACAATCAATGTTAAGCAGTTGTGGGATGAAAAATGGTACTTGTTGGGCGTAGCCTCACAGAAAGTGATTATAAATTATTAATAACATAACACAGGAATTAAAATTTAAGGAAAAGAAATTTCTTTAAATCTGACTTTTCACAAATGTAAGATAATTACAATAGGACATATTTCATGACAAATGAAATGTTAAAAACCGTTATGAGCCAGAAAATTGCAGACTTTCGCTTAACCAAACGTTTACGTGTCTGAAATAAAATATGCACTTTGGGACTACTATTCTTTCACCGACTTCCTTCAATTTTCTTCCGTATAAAATTAATGTAGATTATGTTGTGCACCGAAGTGTTCATTTATATTAAAAAAAAAAAAAATATGTATATGGCACTCTCAATGGCATATCCTTAATGAAAACAATATTTGCAGTAAATTGTATTTTTGCAAAAAAAAAGAATTCTAATCTAAATGTACTTAATTTCGTCTTATTTCGTCAACATTAAATGTTACCCAAAAACAAAAACAAAAGCATATACGGCTTGGCAATCCGTCAGCCGGAAATTGAGCGCTACAGAGTTACAAATTAAGTATATATATAAAACATTAAAATAAACAATAATAAATTAATAATTAAATTCCAGTATCAGTTGATATCAGTACAACCAGGCAGAGCGAGCGTAATGAATGAGATTTCGGCAGATAGTAGAATTCAAAAGTTCACTTAAATTAGATAAAGTTAAAGAAGGCCAAACTCTAAATTCCGCCAAAATAGGACATATAGCCAAAAAATGAACCATATCCTCTCTTGCCTTCATACTACACAGCGAACACAGCTCTACCAACCCAAGGGGTATAGTTCAAATAGAGGAGTTCACCTCTCATCCTAAATAGACAGCCAGCTTAATTCTTTTGAATTTAGGGCTGCTGTAGACTGACTTCTTTTGAATAGGCAAGCTTGAATATTAATCTCTTTATAAAAAAAGTTTGACTCTTGAGCACTTGCCACGCACACCTCCCGATGAACTACCCCAATTTTATCTATTAAAACTGAAAACTGGTTCTCCCAAAGTGTTAAATTATTAAGAGAAGGAGTAAAGTTGCAACCGTATCTGTCAAATAGTTTCGTCCAACTCTCAAACCAAAAAGTGTCAGAAAAAATTTCACAATCTCTAATGCAACCACTCTAGATAGCCTATAAGCCGGGAATTTAAGTACTTTTAATACATATTTGAAATGGAGCCTCAGAGTAAACACTACTAGAAGATTAACTCGTTTCCAAGATACAGCATATAGTTTGGCGTAATTGACGGCAAGGAATATACTTTCTTTATAAAAAAACGCAATAATTTCTCCAGTTCCTCATACCGTTCAAACCCCCAAACCTGAGCCGCGTAGCAAGCGATAGATGTGCAGACTACATTAAAAAGTTGTAATTTATGTGAAAGGGGAACCATTTTCTGCGCAACAAGGCCTGACCAAACTGTATTAAGCGACATTTTAGCAACAGATACCCTCTCTTTAACGTGTGTTTGGAAGGAAAGGCGAGGCGTCAAATTCACCCCTAAGTATTTATGGGGATTAACAATATCGATCTGCCTATCTCCAAACCTCCACTTTTCCCCAGAAGCAAGTCTACCGCCTCTTCTAAAAATTAAAATCTTTGATTTTGCAAGGTTAACCTCCAAACCCCACTGCTCGCAATAGTTTTTGAGGATATTAATATTTCTCTGAAGTTGGAGTGGATTTTCGCATAGGAGCACAATATCGTCTGCGTACATAAGTACTTTGACATAATTATTAGCAATCCGAACTCCGCCCTCCAGACAATCAGGCAAATTATCCAAAAAAAATAAAGAATAACAAGGGGCTCAATAGGCAACTCTGTCTTACTCCACTAGTTACCTGAAAAAACTCAGAAATCCCATTTTTCCCTTTATAGCAGATACAGTCTCAGCACACAAGGATTTTAGAACGCGATAAATTTTGTGGAAATGCCTAAGTTGTTTAGCTTCAAAAATAATGCCCTGCGATGGATGCTATCAAAGGCAGCCGAAAAGTCAACAAAGAACCTTATGACCTCGTTTTAGAAATTTTAATTTAACAATACTGGTAAGGACCATCAGATTATCTAATGTGGAGTATCCACGACTAAAGCCCGTCTGGTATTCACTCAAGAGATTGTTATCCATGACAAAGCAATCCCGTAAAAATTTTAGCAACCACGTCTATGCAGGAGATGCCTCTATAATTAGCTACATCATTGATCTCACCCCGTTTGAATAAAGGGAACACAATAGATCTACCAAATGAGGGCGGGGTTGAACCAGCTTCATAGACGTAATTGAAATATGATAACAGTCTCTCAAACAATATATCACGGTCATTTTTATAGATTTCCGAGGTGATGCAATCAAAGCCAGGTGCTTTTATACTCTTTAAATTCGCTACTGCAACCTTCAATTCATCTAATGTGAAAGGAGAATCAATAAAGGAGTGCTTAATGAGAGGCTCAACAGAATGAAGAGATACAATATCCGAGGCAGGATTTAAAAGTTATTAAAATGTGAACCCAGGCAGACATTGAGATATTATTCACACAAACAAGCTGCTTATTTTTAAATTGATTAAAAATTTGCCACAACTCCTTAGCATCCCGAACCGATGTGCAACGATCTACAAGAGAGCAATAATACTCTTTCTTCGTATTCAAACATACGAATTTATATTTCTTATTAGATTCAATGTAAGCTTGTCTGACAATTGATGAATTAGTCATCCGAAAAAGTTTTAATAATTTAAAGGACTTATTTCTAGCACGAAGACAAGCCCCATCAAACCAGGGTTTCTTCTTTATACTTGTTACATAATTAGAGGTTTTGGAGGTGGGACAAGAGCTTTTGATTGCATTCATGAGAACATCCAACCATTCCTGAACTTCAGTAGGAAAGTACAAATATTTCTTAAAAAGGAATCTAAATTTGATTTGTATTTATTTACCAAGTCTGCAGACCAAAATAATTGAGGCATTAAAGGCAATACGGCTTCTTCTGGGAAAGGTGTAAAATTTAACGTAATACTGAGAGGCTGGTGATCAGAATAAGTAACAAGTAAAACACAAAAATCATCTATGACAGATACAATCCAAAGTTATAGTACAAATGTCATTTACTGAGCAACCATTGTTACTTACATAAGTAAATTCGCCCTCGCTGTCCCCCGGAAATCTGCCATTTAAAATAATTAAATTATAGTTCTCGAAATCTCCAAAAAATTCTTACCTCTATTATCAAGAACCGTGTCCTTTGAACCCTAGAGACTCTGCACTTACTATTATCAATAAACAAATCCTCGGGGAGAGTCTGCGAGCTGGCTATCCTAACATTAAAGTCACCTAAATCATATAATTATAAGAATTATGTTCACCTAAAAACTGTACCAGTCTAGAAAAGCAGTCATCCCAAAAACTACAATTAATATAAACTGGATAAATAAGAAATGCGAAATTAGAAATATTCACGGAAATTTAATCAGAGCCATCAATTTTTACAAAATTAAATATATTGTTTGGGAGAGTAGATCTGATCCCGTAAAGCTCACCTCCGCTGGCCCTACCAAATACAGATGATTTCTTTGCAGGAATAAAACATAAACGGTAATCACCAAAATAATTATTGCAGCTACTAAAATTATCCTCTATTAAAAAGATCCTCTAACAAAACAAAAATATCGTATTCTTTAACAAAATTTAAAAAATATGAATCCGTAAATTTAGCTTTTAAACCCGCTACATTATATGAAAGAACCCTCAATTTATTTACAGAACGACACACACTAGATTTATAAATATGATACCGACCGACGACGATATCTTAGGATACTGAAGGCAATGAAGTTGAACCAGGACGAAAGAGAGTCTGCCGCACGTTAGAATCCTTCCAATCTGAAGTTCCATCATCCCTCTCCTTTATCCCACTCTCCTGCTCACACCAGATAAATTTTTTCCCATCCACATAAAGAGTATCTCTTCTCAAAAAGATTCTCTTGGTGTTATCTTTTTGAAGTAACTCTTTTCTGTATCGTAGAAGTTGCTTCCTTCTGGCTCTGACGACATAAGAATAATCTCGATCAATAAAAAATCAGTTCCTTTCAACCTTCTAGTATTCTTTAACACATCCCTGACAATATTCGCTCTAGTAAATGTAACTTTTAACATTTGTTTCCCCTCATTACCCATAATTTTATGAACATTGTAGTGGAAGGACGAAATCGAAAAATAATAGTTTTTAAAAATAATTTAGACTATTTTATAATTATCTCAAATTAAGAAAAAGATTGACATTCCATTGCAAAAGGGCTAGCCAGGTATACAAGTCCGGTTACTGGTACGGTACAAGAACAATTACTGGCATTGTACTACCCCCTTCTCCTAACAGGGGAGGCACTAAACGGACAAAGAGAAGAGATTGTTTTAGGACAGACTAGTGCTACAAATCAAGGTGAAAGCATCAGACCAGTATCCTATACCAGTATCAAGTTATAAGTTAAAACATAAGAGTTTGGCATTTAATCTAGATTAATTAATTGATTTATATCAATCGCTGTGATATTATAAAGCTATTTAAATTCAGTTAGAAAATATATTTATTTTATAATCAGTGGTGCTTTCTTGAATATATTCTTACATTCTATCTCAAGCAAACATACAAGTCCTTTTCGCTAAAACGCTCACGCCACAAGCTACCTACACACATCACACCAAACCATTACAACATCTACAATATCTTGGGGCGAAACCGGAACATCTAGAACTTCTTTCAGAACGTAGATATCAACTCTGATTCATCTTCTTTCTGATTAACCAAACCCTTAAAAAGAAGATTATTTTTTCTACATTCTCCATCACCTCTATTCTGTGTTCCAAAGTAACACTTTTCTTCTATAAATATTCAACAGTTGATCTTAAAAATTTATTTTTATCTTGTAAGGCAGAAAACTGAGTTTTCAGTTCATCCAAATCCTCTTTCCGAGCAAGTCTCTAGGCGTCATTCATAGCACTGAATTCTGTCATTAATTTACTCATGGTAGTTTTGCCAACCTCCACTTCACTTTCCATATTGCCAACTATTTTTCTAACAGATCCTTTTCTTATTTTGATCTTATCTTGACCAAATTCAGGTGAAGATCGCGATCTTTCGATACCTTCTCTTTTATTCTGATTAGGAGCCTCCTTTAAAAAATAATCTTTTAACGATCTTGGCATTTAACTACAGCACATAAATAGGAAAAAATGTATGTCATTTTTTAACGATTTATTTCAAAAACACCAATGAATATAGTTTTTAGTTTTAAAATCGAACACAGTACTTACAGCGCCAGGCCAGTAGGAATATAGTAGGAGTGAGACAGACAGCGCTATAATCCCTCACTATTTGTTTATATTTCGATAACTGAACATGGAATATTTACAGGAGATATAAACAATCCCCACCACAATAAATTTGAACAAAGTTTTACAGAATAATGCACCTTTTTAATAAAATACAATATTTTCTCACACTCATAGCCAAAATTGGTTCGATAGAAATTATTGAAATTTTGTCAACCAAACAAATTATGCTAATCTAAGATTAAGTTACCTAAAAATATAAACTGATAGTGTAAACCACAATTTCTCCCAAGCATTACGAATTAAAAAGGATAGGTTAAAACTAAAGATTTGTAAAACCAAATAAAAACATAAATTCATGTATGAATTTCAAGTTAACTGCCCAGACCAATTTATCAACATGAGCAAAATGAACGTAGACAAAAAGCAACTGCACTGTTTGTATTTAGTAAAATATACTTTCTCTGACGTGTCGAATTTTCGATATCCAGTTTTTACCGAAAATACACGTTTTGAGGCCCCCTAAGTCAAAAAAAGCTGTTTTTAGAAAGTGGTCTTTGTGTGTATATGTAAACAGCATAGCTCAAAAACAAAAAATCGCAGAAAGTTCAAACTTGATATTCTGTTTAGGTATCACCATGGGATCCGGCAGTAAGTTATCTGTCAAAATTCTTCAGCCGGAAACAACATTTTATTGAATGATTTTTTTTCACTTTTTTGCAATTTCTCGGAAATGGCTCCAACGATTTCCGTCAAACTACGAATGTGAACTACAATTTATATTTGAAACATTTCTCCGGAAAAATTCATTTAATTGAGGGATGTCACATTCCTAATGTTAACTCTATCTATACCGCGAATGGCAGTTATATTGTATGAACTGCAGTAACTATCTCAACTAGATGATGGTTTAATAATGTAAAATATTTAATAGTGTGTTCTTGGTGGCACTTTTGGGAGAGAGGTGGGAGTATGTTTTCCTCTCAAGTGATTATACAATAATACTATCTAAACAAAATTAATTAGAAATAAATAAATTGCCAAACTTCCGAGTTTCAAGAAAAGTAGTAAACCGGGAGTGGTTTAACTGAGCAGTTTTTTCAGTTTTCGCAATTTGCTCCATAAAAGCACCGACGAATTTCGCTATACTAATTATAAAATCTTTCAATTATAAGTTTGTAAACTACAGTAAGAGAAAGTTGTGTAAGTGTTTCATATCTTTTTTTCTTTTTTTAAATATAAAAGGCAAAAGAGAGACGCTGTTTTATAAATAGTGAGGAAAAGTAGTTTTTCTTACTAAAGAAAAACTTTTTAATTTCAAACATTAAGGTATTACTCAATTTAGAAAAATGAATAAAAGTCATTTTTTTAAAAATCAAATACTTACATTTGGAATATGGATCGGTGTGTTGAAATATGGCTTGACATCTGTCTGGTAAAAGCTGGTAGCTGAAGCGTTAGGTTCATCTAAAGATGGTCTCACAGTGGATGTAGCTCTGGTTCGGCTTGGTCTAAATCGGTTACGTACTCTTTTCTCTGTGCTGGTGTTTTTATCAGTTTCCCCAGTTTGTTCCTTGTACGGTCTCTTTCTCTTAGTTTTACTCTTCTTCGGTTTCTGTGTGGTTGTTATAGCACCAGTTAACAACTTAATCGCCGGCTGCACTGATGGTACTTCGTTTTGTCTTAAATGATTCTCATAAACGGATGGATATTTCGGTGGGACCAGATAATCAATAAGACCACTTACTTTCTTATGTCCACCATCTAAAGGTATTGTCACTGAAAGTGATGGAATACTTTCTACAATGGTAGATGTTGCTGGGATTGACCTAATTTGGTCATCTGGTTTCGTTTTAACGCTTAATGAGGTAGACGGAGGTGACTGTTGATTGAAAATCGACAGACTGGGACCCTTATAGCCGATATTTGGTATCCAATGAGTGTTTGGATCAACATTTGGTTCAGGAACTAGTCTCTGTGGCGCATACTTTGGTTTTGGAGTGACTGCCACAATTCTCACGTCTTCGTCGACGACAACAGCTCTGTTTACTTTAGGAACTTGTGAACCTGAAGATAATGGTACATCTTCAGCAAATCTGTTTGACATAGAAAATAATTTATAAAATAAAATTTTAGTTTAATGATTTTTACCGTCGCAATAATAAATTTGCACAAACCTATATCTGTCTAAGGATGAGGATTTACTTGTTGTGCTCACAACTTCTGAGTCTGCATTCCTCTGGTCTATGTAGTGCCTCAGAGGTGAAAATGGGAATAACTGGGCTGCGACGATATCTAACGCACAACAAGTGCTTACTAGAAATGGTATCTGAAAAAGTAATATAATGATTTTTGGCTAACAGAAAAATATTTATATCAAAAGAACAAGCAAAATGATGGTTGGTAGGAGCCAAAGAAAAAACTTTTTTAAAGCTGAAAACTTTTGCTTGTTTTATTAATAATGACCAAACGTTACTCAAACTTTATTTTTTAAACTATAAATAATCATTCAACAAATGATAATTCTGCCGTTCAACAGCCGCTGATCTCTGAATAATATTAGGAAGCATTTTATACTAAAGACCATGGCGGCAGGATTGTAGTCCCAGTAAACTTCCTATATTGTTACTTGTATCTTCGTCCAAGGAAGTCATTAGAATCGCATTGGCACCAGATAATGGGAAATCTTGCCAGCCGGCTGCATTTAAAATGAGCGAAGAAAGAATCCTCTTTACAATATTCATAACATTATGTGATATATGGATGGTACAGGAATGAGGCTGGAATTTATAGGCTGATATTATTGGAATGTTTCCTAGCATCTCCAGGGAGAAATTCTCGCAATCGGGAGGTTGTTCATTTGAATATCGAAAAAACTGGTGTAACCAAAAGATTGTGATTCTAACCGACAGACAGGCTGTTTCCGAAGCAATAGCAAATGGTTTGGGAATGCCTAGACAAACTTAATGACTGGGCAGAAATAATAAGAGGTACCCTCTTTTGAGAATCAGGGCATGTTGGCGCAGATCGCGATGAGATGGTCGACAATCTCGCAAAGAAAGCCAACTCCCTTCAAGTGGCCGAACCTTTTGTGTTCTCCTGTTCAATCAATAGGAGAACAAAGTTAAGAGAGCATTTCTCTGGAGAGCTCTCCTGGAACTGAGGAAGGCTAAGAACTTTTGAATGCCAATGACCGGAAAGGTCTGAACATAAATGGGCTGAAAAAAAGTAAAATATGTTCTAAAAAAAAAAAAGATAGCGCATGATAAGAAGGTTTCCTCATGAGGATTGAATCCTTACTTTTTCTAAGTAGAGCTAATAACAATTGCAGTTTCTATGAAGACATGGAGAAATCTCCAGTACAATTCCGGATGGACAGCGACGTTATCATCCAAAGAAGATCCAGAAGCTGGTACTAATAGGTTTATATTCCTTGGAACCGTTTCATATCTTATTTCTGAAAGAAATAGAGCCGGCAGAGGTGCTTTAGATAAAACCTATTCTCGGCTTGGAATACTCTAGACCTGTGGGAAGGATGACAATCTTATATACTTAACCCGAAAGAAAAATCTTCGTGAATTTTCGTTTCTATTCGTTTTCTAGCAAAAGAATATCATCTAACTAGCTTAAAATCAAATTTTGAACAAAATTTTGAAGTAGATTTATCATTGTATAGCAATTACTTGGGTTTGGTAAAATATCATCTTATCATATCAAGATTTTAGAATATATTAGGTTTTCTCCATCACGGAAAATATCAGAATTTCAAATTAGGAAAAGTGTTTAACTATTTAATTCTTTCGTGCAGATAAAATGTATTAGCAGTTAATTCTCTTTTATTCTCCAAATCTCAACTAAATAGCAAGTTTATTTCATAAAACTGCATTGCTTACTGAATCCAAAAATATTTTCACCCAAGAGATAATATAGAATAAACTGTTCTAATAACAGTAACTGGCAATTAGTTTAATCGATCATATTTATTTCAAATTAATAAGTATTGATTTTATGCTAATTAACAAATTCCGCTTCTAAATGTTTCGCTTTAAAATTCATAATATTCATAATTGAATTACAACATGCAATACAGAAATTTATAATCAAGGTTCTCTTCATACTAGAATGGATGATTTCTTTGCACCTACTTTTATTAAATGATAACCTTAATAATCAATTATCTTTTCACAGAGGAAAACATAATAACTTCTAACACATACAGCAATATTCTTTACTTATTTATAGAGACTGATATTTTCCATAACTTATTTAATTAAAAAATTAAGTAAACCTTATAAGAAATTGCTATATTTAGGACCTTTTGTGGTTCAGCTAGTTAAATTCTCATACTAAAAATTTCCTTCGTTAGTAATTTGTAAAAAAAAAAGAAAAGTAAATAACTCTACAGGAACATTAATAAAAAAAAATTAACAATAAGAACTGTCTCTACATGTTTTGGAGGCAATTAATTTAGTAAATAATAAAATGGAACTAACTAGTAGTACGTCTAAATAACATTTCATAAAGAAAGTGCATCTTTCATAGTTCACAGCGCACAGCTTATTTTTATCGCTATTTTAATAACTTTTACTATCTTTAGAAATTCAGATTTAAGAAAAATACTTTTAAATATTTATATGTGAATTTTATCTTATGTTGAATTTTGAATTTTAATTGCAGAATTTCTTTTATTCAATTACAAATATTTTTTGTTTATTGAGATAACGAAATTATGTATTTTCATCTTCAATAATTGTAAAAATGTGTTCTATTATAATATGATTCAATTCATTTAAAAATTTTTACAGACTAGTTTCAGTAATACCAAATTCATTAAAGTTTTAAAGCTTTCCTATTTAGGAAAGTTTATTTATAGTTTATGTCCCCGATAAAATATAACATCATTTTTTTTTTATCACGTTATTTAATTATTAATTAAAATAACTATTTCGAATTAAATTTACAAATTTTATATAGTTTTTAAATATTAAAATCTCATTTTGAATGAAGGTTAAATAAGGAATTGTAATTTTGATTCAGCTTGTTAAAATAAAAGAAAATAAAGTTATAGTCAAACTGAAGAAGGAAGAAATCCCGCACGTGAAACGCTTCCATTACCTAGGATAGTTATAAAAAATAATGACGAGACAGTAACTATGAAGTAAAAGTTTAAAGATCGCGCGCTCAAAAATCAGCAGCTCCGGCTCAAGTGCATACGCGAGTAATGTACAAGCATAAGATCCTACGCTCCCCACTGATCCTAATAAACAAGGAGAGTAGAAAAGAAACTAACAACAAATTATAATACACAAAAAACAGTAAGTTGCAGAAAACAAAAAGTCATATTGTTTTAACAGTTCATTTCAGGCTATAAAATCCCAAATGTTATCCTACATTGGGGATCTATCCACGTATTCAAAATATAAAAATATATTGCATGCTTATAATTTCGCCAATTAAATAATAAAATGAATGAAAATATTTCTTCATGTAAACTTAGCACCCAAAAAAACAACAAATAGTATCGTAAGGAAGGGAATTAACTACGTGGTTTAGCATACTGGACTCCCACGCGGAGAACCCGGGTTCGAGTCCAGCTATGTTACCCTTAGATTTTTTCTTCCTAGGGGCCTCTACAGCTCACTGTCCGTTGTCTGTAACGAGAGAACACGTCCGGAGATCGGCAGTGCACTGAGAAGGCTCCGAGCGCTAATGACCTTAGATGTCGTAGATGAAAAATAGTATTCGTTTAAGACACTTTCTTTCTTCTATTGTAATATTTAACTATAAACTTATGATATTCGTAGTGTAATAATGTAATAATTATTAACAATTATTTTCATAACAGAATAATGAAAAAATATATATATAAATATATGTATATCATATTATTCAAAATTACATTTCAGGTCGGTCGGGTTTTATTAGTTAGATGATTCACTGGATTATTATGTTTATTATGGTCTAGGATATATCAAAAGTTTTTTTTAAATAAAGAAAATTTATCATGTTAACAAAAGGAATAAATCCATGTTTATCATATTACACTGAAATAAATAATTCGCAGTATAGTTTTTTTTCCAGCGAGCCAGCTATGCAGAATTTGTTCAAAGTACAAAACACATAATTCATTTGGATCTACTCTCATATGTAAGGCGATATCGAGGACACTGACATAGAAGTAAGAGAATGTTAAAAATCATAAGGAACTTTGTCTAACTGGCGCTAGACACATTCCTTTGCCTTAATGGGTTTCAAGGTGTAACGATCCCTGACGTGGCTCATTGCAACATGGGCGAAACGTTGGTTTTTAGCAAACCACTGACGCGGTCTCAACCCGGAACACTCAAAAGTGTTTTTCATGCAAATGGCCACGTAAACCTAAAAGATCATCAATAAATATTTCCATCCGTGGTAAACTAAACGAATAAAATTGTTTTTTAACTTCTGTGAATAAGATAACTCAATTGTGTTAGATATTGTAACAGTATAATGTTATTCTGATTCTAGAAGAGTTATATTATTAGTGTAAATAATTTGGTTACTAAAAAAGTAATATTATTGGTGTATAGATATGTGTGGTTTTACAGAAAATTATATAATGTTATTGTATTAAATATTATTTTTTTATTATTGCTGTTGTAATATGCTTTTGTACAATTATTTGACAGTATATTAAAATTGTAACAATAAGCACTTAATTACATGTAATATTTGTAATGGTACATGTAAAAAAATAAATTCCCTTTCAATGAGGTACTATCGGTGAAGATTAAAAAAAAACCTGAGAGCGAGAGAAAGAGTGAGACCATTTTCTAAAAACCACTTTTCAGGTCTCAGGGGACTTCAAGACGAATATATCCGTTAAAATTCGATATCGAAAAATTTGACACGATCGCAGTACTTCTTCCTGCAGCGATAAGAGAAGTAAAAAACTTTTCTGTTTTTTTAAATTACGGTTCTCAAAACTGTATATCTAGTAAAAATGATATTTGGAGAATCTAACACAAAAGCATTATTTCCCTTTGCGTAGTGAACAAGGGGAAAACATTTTAAGGCATTTAAGAAAATATCTTCTGGAGCACCTTGAACCCAAACGATCTGGATCCTAGTATGAGAAACTCTCACTATTCTAATAAATTCTATTTACTTATAGGTTAATGATTATATACTACTATTTTCTATTTCGACTGTAATGAAGATTTTCTTTCTTTTTTTCATTATTATTATATTGGATGTTTTAAATATCTAATCGAAGTAATCGTAACTATTTGTCACCAGAGTGCTGTGTAAGTAAAAGTTGGAATTACTTTGATCGAGTGAAATTATACCAATTAAGGATACTTTTAACTTTCTTATGACAATACATTTAGTATTCTATGAAAAGTGAATTACAGTTTATGCTGTTATTACGGAATTATTATAAAATAGTTGCTGTAATCACACGATTAAAAAAACACCTAAATCATAAATCTTTAAACTACAAAAATAAATATAAAAAAAAGTTTCAATTATTTATTGCTGCTGATGAATTTTTTAACGAAATCTAACCACAAAAGTTTGT
The DNA here is from genome assembly GCA_011037195.1 of Triatoma infestans. Classification (NCBI taxonomy): domain Eukaryota; kingdom Metazoa; phylum Arthropoda; class Insecta; order Hemiptera; family Reduviidae; genus Triatoma; species Triatoma infestans. The sequence continues at coordinate 184,532 of JAAEAF010000988.1, read as the reverse complement.
ACTAATTAACCAAGAGCTTTGAGGTTGACCGCTTTTATGATGTTGCAATCAAATCATACATTTTAATTGTATGCAATTTGGAAATACAATCACTCTTATTGTTACATTATTTAAATGATCCTATTTTTAATAAAATCTGGTCTGAAACATTCAAAATGATTTTCTGTAAATACAATTATTATTACCGCTCTAGTTGACAACTTTTCTTCAAATTTCAAAAATATTAATTCGATTGTCTCTTTACCATTACTGTAAATATAGTTTCTAGGGAATATACTTGTTTTTGGTACATGAAAAGTAATATACCTGTGTACATGAATACAGGTTATAAAGGATGGCAGCGTCTCCGTCAGCCCGCAACAAAACTAATAACAGTAGTTTAAATATAACTCAAAGATTCTCTCCCAGAACTCCTTTCAAATTAATAAAAAAGGATAAGCTAGAGCCGAAAAAAATCATTTCGTCAATCGATTTTCATAAAATTTGGATTTCTAGCAGTACATTTGAATTAATATTTTGTAAGTCTTATAAGCCGTACGTACACTGCACCGAATGGGCAATTTAGAGGAAAACTTCAAGTTCCCGGAAATGGCAATTTTTTTCCAGAAAAATCTAGAAAAATTAATTTTCGTGGAAAATTTAGGCGGATTTTGATGAAAATATCCTGTCGTTAGTTTCCTTTGTTAAAGCAAAATCGATTATCAAATTTGAGCGTCTGTGTTGTTCCTTTTTTTATATTTTTTTTATTTACATCCCCCTATAAATAAACACACTCACGCACTCACATAACATACCTTTTTCCTTCCCTACATAGGTGAATTTTTTCCCTTAGAGGGGAATCAGGCTAACTATTTACTTTAGGAATCTAGGGCCCCTGCAAGTATCCCAGCCTAACTAACAATATAAACAACACATCACTACTGATATTCAACTATTTTAATTTAACTTACCCACAGGCAATCTCTAGCTCATCGCCATACACACTCATATGCACTTGACTAAACGACATGTACAAACACACTGACGCCCAAGGAACCACAACACACTTTTAGGGCGCAGTGACTTAATAGCCATTCCCTTTATATCCAACTGAATTTTATATGGGCCTGATGGAGCCATGTCATCTAAAACAACTATGTCGAAGCTGTGTCCCTATAACTCTATAATTCAACATATCAAAACATATGCAAATTTATGGTTATCTTATCATTAAAATCAATCGAAATAAATCTATTTGAAAACATAAAAGATTACTTAATTTACTGATTTAACATCACTTGTTACGTTTTGAATATTTTCATTTTTATCATTGATTCAGATGATGGTCATTTTTTTTTTTAGTTATTCCGAAATAAAAAAGTAATAAAATCATTTGAGCGTGAATAATCAGTATTTATTAGGTAACTCATGAAAATGTATATATTGGCAAGTTTGTCTACCAATCAATTTTATATTATATAAAAATATTAAACAACAGCAGTTGATTATAATCATTAAATATAATAATACAGTAATACTATACCTAACATTTTCTATATAGGTTAATATTTTATTAAATTGTCCGCAAGATATTTATACAAAAAAATTGTCCAAATTAAAATTCATTTTTACATGATTAATTTCTCTTATTTCTTATAAGAGGAAGTATTGCGATCGTGCCAGATTTAGGAAATTGAGTTTCCACCGGAAATATATATTTTGGGATCTCCTGAGTACGAAAGTAATGATTTTTTTTTAGCAATGGTCTGAATGTGCGTGAGTGTATGTTAACAGAATATCTCAAAAACGAAAAGTAGTAGAAAGCTCAAACTTTGTATTCCATTTTCGCACTACGACCGCATTAGACACGATGATTTCGGGCAAAATACATCGACCGGAAGTGCGTGTTCACTGAATTTTTTTTTTTTCAGTTAATCTTGATTTTCTCGATAATGGCTCCAACGATTTTATTTAAACTTCATATATTATCTACACATATAAATATCTATAGCTTTTATTTGAAACATTTTCTCGGGAAATTTTTTGGGAGGTTCTGGGGGGAACAATAGTATCATGCTGTCCTCTAATGTACCACTTCAGTATAGTATATGGCTTTTACCATTATTTACATAATATTTAAACACATTAGAAGAATTGATAGAATTCCAAATTTGAAGAAAATAGGTTTACAGGAAGTGCAATTTTACACAAGGTTAAACGGTTACAACGAGTTTCTTTAAACTTGGAATGCTTGCTGCATCATAGATAGAAACATATCACTTTTATTTGAAACATTTTTCTGAAGATATTGATTTTAGGAAGGGACGTGGGGATCTTGTCAGTCAGTTTAAATTTCCTTGTCATTTAATAAATTCACGCTCAAATGATTTTATTAAATTTTCACAAGATTTCTTTGTTTTGACATACAGCGGCCCATATAAGGCCATTTAGGAATAAAATCTTAATTAAATTATATTAATTAGATTAAGTCGTGTGAATGTTTCATGCCAGAATTTATTTATTAAATAGATTTTTTAATTTTTTTTTTCTAAAATGGAAAGTGTTTTAAAAATCTATGTCTGAGATCTACACTTGTCTGGTACTTAGAGAGCAGTATGTTTAGAAACTGCCACTTAAAAATTTTCTACGCCATGAAAAGAAAAGTAATTTTCTACATATCCTTTTATAATGATTTGGTTCCGGTTTTACTTGCTTTCTATGTTTGTGATTTTTATTCAATGATTATTGTGTGTATAAGTATGGTTTTCACTAAACAATATGTATGCCAAAATATTAAAGAAATTAAAATCAGGAAGCTCTGAAAATCGATTATATTTCTTGCACTTTCCCTGAGACGAATAAATTACATATACAGTAAATATAGGAGCAAGATATGAAATGTAGCCTAGACGCGATACGTTGTTACACCATTGCATAAAAATATTAATTAAGCAAAAATAATATATGGTGACTTTACAGAGAACCAACAAGCATAAAATCCAATCTAACTGCACATTCTGATGATGAAGAAGAATTTCCTCTCTTCTTGGAACACGAAATAGAGAATATAATAAAACCCCTGAAAAATGAAAAACACCAGGAAGTGATGGAATTACGAATGAGGTATTAAAACCGGCCTTACCTATAATATTAACCTACCTGTCCTCCCTTTTCAATCAAATAATCGAACGAAAAAACGTCCTTTCTCAATGGCGATTATCAGACATTGTTTTATTGCATAAGAAAGGAGACACAGCAGATTTAAACAATTACAGGCCACTTAGTCTAGCACCAACCATCGGAAAAATATTTTCAACCGCTATTCGAAACAGATTAAAAAGTATTTTTGAAAGAAACCAATCACTTGAACAGGCAGGATTTAGAAATGGATTTTCGACAATCGACCATCTCCATGTAGTAAATCAAATAATTGAGAAGGCAAAAGAGTACCAGTTAGACATGTATATGGATAATAAACGTATATTGGTATAGTCATGGATAATAAACATGTATATTGGTATAGTCATGGTATTGGTATTGATTATACCAAAGCCTTCGATTCCATAAAACATGAATATATTTACGACTGCCTAAGAGAGCAAGGTAAAGGTAGTAGGGTCATTAATATAGTGCAAAACTAGTATTGCCACAGTCATGCGAGAATATTGCTGGAAAGACCAGGGGACTACTTCTCATTGGAAAAAGGAGTCAAGCACGGCGACCCACTCTCACCAAGTCTTTTTAACTCTGTTTTAGAACAGGTGTTCAGAGAACTTGACTGGAAGGAAAAGGGAATTAGGATAAATGGCATCAATTTAACAAATTTGAGTTTTGCCGATGACATAATAATTTTTGCCAAATCATCGGAAGAACTGGTGGGGATGTTAACAGATTTACATATTAGGAGTAAACATGCTGGATTAACCATAAACCCTGATAAGACAACTCTTATGACAAATAAGCAAAGCCAGGATATTTATCTAGGAAAAACAAAGCTAAGCTGGGTCGCCGAGGCTGTTTACTTAGGCCAGATCATATCATTTGAAAATAGTACTACGAAAGAGATCAATAGGCGTAACACTTTCTGCTGGAAAAAGTACTGGGGCATGAGATTTATCTTTAAAAACGATTGGCCACTTAAAAAAAAATCTCAGTATACCAGAGGTGCGTTGTACCTCTCCTAATCTACGGATCACAGACCTGGTCTCTTTCTAAGAAAAATATTCATCGTCTGCAAGTAACGCAACGAGTGATAGAAAGAAGTATTTTAAAATTAACCCGCAAAGATAAACTTAGAAATAAAGACTTAAGAAAAAGGACGGGACTGGATGACATAATAAAACTAATAAAGAGAACAAAGTGGAAGAGGGCAGGACATGTAGCAAGACTAATTGACGACAGATGGACAGCAAGAGTGACGGACTGGACACCGATAAATAACAAACGAAAAAGAGGACGACAATATCTAAGATGGACTGACGAACTGAAGACAGAAGTTTGCAATAACTGGAAAAGAATAGCACAAGATAGAGAAGATTGGAAGAAGCTGGGAGAAGCCTTTGCCCAGAAATGGGCCTAGTTTCCAAAGATTAAGAAAACTTGTAAAAAAAAAAAAACATTTAAATTTGTATTTACAAACATATATTATTACAGTTTATAAGAAATAGAATTTTTATTATTTTATTAAAGAAAATTTGATTTATTATTAGTTATTTTGTTGTTTAGTTTATGTACTTATATATAATTATATTTTGTTTTATTTCATACATTTATATAGAAATTTAATTTAAGACTTCAATTACATATATGTATATTTTGAAATAAAGGCTTATTATTATTATTATTATAATATATGGTGCAGCAGCCCGCCCACAAATGGCCAAATATAGGCAATTATTATCAGCTCGTGGTGTTTAGCCTGCTAATCGCAACCTAGGTCTCACTATTAACTTTACAGCTCCCTATTTTACTCTTGGCTTTCACTCTTGCTGAAGCATACAAGAGAATCAAACCCGAGCGATTCGTATCAAAGGACTCAGCGTTAGTGATTTATCTATGTATTTTAGTTTAATGTTTAAAAATATTTCGATAATATTGACCCTAAAGCAAGCATAAATTTAAAATCAATACTTTATTCATTTTTCCTCTAATGTATTTTATTTGCCTAATGCCTCTACACTTTTCAGGTTACTAATTGAATCATTACAATTGTTACTTTATCCTAGAGCAAGTGATTACCCATTCTGCATGGCATTCTGTTTTGGAGTTGTCACAAAAAAAACTATGAAAGTTAGCATCTCACGTTTAGGAATATCTGGTCCTAACCCTAGACACTTGAGAGTTACCGGCATCTTCCATCGGAAATTCAAACTGGAGGATTCGATGAGTTCAAACTTGAAAGGAATTATGAAAATTAAGAGATAAAACATGTAGACCAAAATCAGGTCGCCATAAAGCAGAGTTCATAAGTCAGTTTGAAAATGATATGAGAATATCTTAACAAACCCAATCATACCTAGGCTAGATCACATTGGCGTAGAAGATAATAATAGATGGCCGAAAATTTGGCAAGGAGAGCTGCAGCAACTTTTTTACGAGATTATTAACCATTTTCATGAAATTTCAAAATAAGCAGTGCTGGAAGGGATGCTTTAGATTGAGTTCATCCTTATCCTGATCCACCAGTGGAGGTGGGAGAAGACCCAGTAAATCTTTCAAGATCACAGTGCATTATATATCTCATAAAGGAAGAAACATAAACACACACACACACACACACACACATATGTATATATATATATATATATATGCGTCCTCACGCACGCTACGAGATATTCGATACTCACACGCCAAAGATATTCAATATGATTCCATATCTTGCAGGGATGCAAGTGGTCTGAGAATGATCCAAGTGCTCTAATGAAACCCTATGCATATAAACTGTTACTTTCTTGAAACAATGAGTTTGAAAGTAATTTTTTACTTATTCAAGTACGTCCATTAATTATATATTTTTTATTCTTTACTTTCTCTACTTGCTGTAATCGTGTCAAATTTTCAATATCGAGTTTTCACCGAAAAAGTCGAGTCCGAAAAAGTGGTTTTTAAAATATGGTCTGTGTGTACGTGTGTATCTATGTGAACTGACAGTTCAAAAATCACGGAAAGTCCCAAACTTGACATTCCTTTTAGGTACTATCAAGTAAGTCAAGTGTTAAAATTCCTCAACCGGTAGTATCACTTTACAGAATGGATTTTTCAGTTATTTTGCGAATTTCTCGGAAAAGGGGCGATTTTCTCTTGATTTGGTAAATAAAATAAACATTTCAGAAGCTTCAGCTCTTTTATTGGAAATATTCAGAATAGGAGTTATGTTTGAGAATTATATGATTCCTCCATCTAACTCAATTTAGAAATTTTCCACGAATGCTATGCTTCCTCATAGCTGAAATAAAAGATACATATATAAAATATTTATATATTATAATACTTGAAACAATTATCTCCAAAAAGAAAATTCGAGATAATCGCAAAATTTCCGCTTGCTATAGCAAAAGTAAGTAAAAAAAATAAATAAATAAACTCAGCTAGAATCACTTGAGAACACTCCTGAGGGAAGTTAAGTCCTACGGAAAGAAAGTTTCAATAATTATTTTAAAAGGAATTTAATAATAAAAGGGAAAAATAAATTATTTATTATTATAAATTAATTAATTAATAATAATAATAATTTTAAAATCACTAAAAATTTATAATGAGAATATTAGAGCGTATAGTTGGATGGAATTTTGAAATCTTGCAATATTTAGAACCATTACTAAAGCATATTAAAAGAAAAGGAATGGTAAGTTTTGCGTATGCTATTGCAATATCTGTCATCCCTATTTAGGTCACTGGGTATGAATTATTTAAACAAATCTAAAAATCTGGGTGAAACATTCACACGACTTTCTCTAACTGAAAATTACACAGTTATGAATGACAAATTTTTTCCAAATTTTATAATTCTTACTAGATGTTTACTATGTCTTCAATATTTCATCAATAGGAGAATCTTTAAAAAAATCACTTTCTGGAGGGAAAGCATAACGTAAATCAGCTTCAAACAAAACTGGTAGGTCTCTGTATTTATGTTAGTATTGCAGGTGGTGTATAATTTCAGCTTTGCCTTTCTAGACAATGCCGTGACTTTAACAAAGAAGTTAACGCTAAATAACATCTGTTACCCGCGCAGCTAATCTAGCTTTGATTTAGGCCAATAGTGACTTATGCCAGTGAGACATGGGTGATAACGGGGACGGTAGAGAAGATGCTGAATACATAAGAGCGAAAAGTGTTCAGGAGAATATTTGGCCCCTTTCGCGAAGGGGAAATATGGAGATGCAAGATAAATAAAGAACTTAGAATGTGTCTGAGCCGGATCTAGTGGCCTTTATAAAAAAAGGCAGATTATGTTGGTTAGGTTACGTCCAAATGATGGAGAAAGAGGGGGGCCCTAAGGGAGCTTTAGAGGGACATCCAGGTGGTAGTTGCCTCGTATAAGATGGCTTGATAATGTGGAAAAGAATTTAAGAATCTTGCAGGTAAGGTGCTGGTGCATAAAGGCGGAGAATAGAATAGAGAGAGAGGGAGTTTGTGGAGGATGCCCAGGTCCTTCAAGAGCCGTAGTACAAAAAAAATAAGAAGATACCAAATTTAATGAAATCATGCGTGAAATGGATAGAGAAAATCTATAAATCTGAAAAACTTCCTTCAATAATGGATTTCCGGACTTCGGGTCCGGTCAAACGGTTTTTTTCCAAACCCGAAATTTGGGTAACATATTTAATTCTAATTTGTATTATTTTGATGAATGAAGCGTATAATAAACGAAAATAGCACTAGGGAAACATAATTCCAACCCTCTCCAAAAGCTCCCTTAAATGAATTGTTTTCGCAGAAATGTTACAAAAATAGAAGTTATAGCTCTTTATATGTGTAGTTAACGTAAGTTTAAAAAAAATAAACTCGTTTTTGAGAAATTTTTATATAAATGAAAAATCCATTTAGTAAAATGGTACTTCCGGTTGAGGAATTTCGAGAGTTAATGTCATATTTCCTTTGCAAACGCGATATTGAAAATTTGACGTGATCGCAAAACTTCCTCCAAACAGCAGTAAGAGAAAGTAAAAATATATGTAAAATTTAATTAGAATAATTGAAAATTAGCACACACACTTTTACATTGCCATCTTAACTGAACCTATGTTTTAAAGAAAATGAGCAATTTTCAAGCATTGAACATTTATCTGGAACAACAAAATTGACGCAACCGTATTAACAAATTCTAGTTTAATGTTCAAGATATAAACTTCATAACAAACTTCCTGCCTTTAAAAGTGCTTAAATGCACTAACTAGTGTTTTTAGTACTTAGTGATAATACAGAGTATGTGAAAGTAATCTTAATAGTACTTTTATACCATAAAGTTAGAATATTCTTTGAAGAAAGTAAGGAAGTATTTTTTTCAGAAGATAACGACACAAGCCACTTTCATTAGATCTCTTTTTAAATAAATCTTGAGATAAATTATCTGATATCAGTAATTGCAAGCGTTGTCAACTTTCTTAAAAATAAAATTATCTGCACATCCAAAGGAAGTTCATGCTCCCAACAGTGAACCTTGGATAATTATCATTTAAATAAGACAAAAAAGCTATTAAAACGTCCAATCAGAAAGCCCAGGATTAAGATTAAGTTACGAAATGGTACGTATTTCGAAATTTAGGTGAAAAAATTTGGGAAAAAAATAAACAAATAAAACTATAAAACTCAAGTATAAATGAATAATGATAACATTCCTGCTAATCGGATAAAGCCTCATACACTAAACTATCTCCGAACCGTTCCTTTAAAAAAAAAAAAAAAAAAAAAAATTATATATATACATAGAGCATCGAGTCACATTTTCAAAATTGCTTTTACCGGAAATACATGTTTTGAGATTCCCTGAGAAAGAAAATGGTGTATATGTAACAAAATATATTAAAAACGAAAAGTGCAGGAAGCTCAAACTTGATATTTCGTTTAAGTACTATCACCGCATCAGACTCGAAGTTTTCACCCCAAATCCAACAACCAACAGTGCGACTTTACTGAATGACTTTTTTTTTTACAGTTTTTCGCTTTTCTCAAAAACGACCCCAAAGATTTTCTTTAAACTTCCTATACTATCTACATACATATTTATGTGTACCAGTATTAACATTTTTCTGGGAAAATTGATTTTTTTGGGGTTCTAAGAGAATTAATAGCGTTATGCCTTACTATTAAAGTACTACTTCATTAAAATGTGTGGTTTTTATACTACATAATATCAACATACCTTAGAAGCATGGATAGAATTCTAAATTTGAAGAAAATCGGTTAACGGGAACTGTGACTTTATAGAATAGGTTTCTCAATTCTTTGGAATGTTCATTGCTCACATAGAACTCACTTTTATCAGTTTTATTTAAAAGATTTCAAAAGAGTTTTGGGTGTTCTGTCAGTCAAACTTTAAATATAAACTACACAAGCTTATTGGTTTTAACTTTAGGGTGCTTCACACAAGTTCGTTCAGATTTACGAATATAATAACGTTATTTTATGGCCAACATAAATAAACATTGCAAACATCGCAATTTTAAAGAAAAATTTTGATTAAATTGTATTAAGAGAAGGTCATGTGTGTTGTGTTACAAACCAGATTTTTATACTTTTAAAAAACATATAATCCTTACGCTTTCTGCTTAGATATTTACAATATTATTTTTTCAGAATGTCATAGATTTCCCAATTCCACTCTTGGAGATGGAGCAAGAAAATATTCTCTCCGAAATTCTGGCAAAGAAATAAGAGCCAGACATGAAATATTTTCAATATAACAACTACTTCACCTCCACTGTCACTCTTCTTAGAGAGAGCTTACCTCTTTTAAAAATCAGATGCTGAGTAATTATCCATACAATTATTTCATGAATATCCTGAAAAATGTTGCAAAAGAAAATTCTATGACGCCCTTATTTTGTGAAATTATTTCGAACTCGGAGTTACTAGCCAAGTTTCATGGAAATATATTTTGCTGTAACCACGAGGAAAACAAAAAGAAAAAAATCTGTCACAAATAATTTTTCTAAAGTGCTATAAGTGGAAGTATTGCCAGTTACGTGAATTAGTACGTATTTCTTGGTTCATTAAGAAAGATAGAATAACAAAATAGTGTTTTCAGATAATATCTAAACGTCTCTCACTCTCTCTAGTGTGGGTGAGAGAAAGCATAAATTAAAAAAAAATTACCGAATGAAGTTCAAACTTGCCACACCATGGTCTTTAGGGGTGAGAGTGCATCAGAGTATGATATAATCCTCTGAACATCATCTATCTAAAACACATTAATAAGTAGAAACCTTAAAGTACACAAGAAACATTACTTTATATTAAACCAGTGACACAGTCTCAACCTGAAAACCCTAATGTTTTGCATGATATTGGTGCAGAAACTGAAATAGTTCAAACATTACTGTTATAAGGCTAGAACTGGCGGATTCCATAGAAATGTTTAGCTCAAATCCTAAACTGAATGAGATTTTATTATTCTTTCTTCATTTTTTTTTTTTTTTAGATTTGGTCGAAAAATTACTCAATTATTTTTTAAAGTTCATTCACTTTTATAAAACTCTATAATTACATAGTTATTGAATCTCCAAAGATGATAGTCTGTTTATTCAATTCACACAAATCGTCCAATCAATGAAATCGTTCAATTACAACAAATAGCGAAATGAAAGAATTTGTCTAATTTAAAAACTTGACAAGGCTCATTAGCAAAATACGATAGGCGTGAATTTATGTTGGCTTATTAATACCGCCATGAAATATTTAGTTGTTCGTAATTGATAATCTTCATTGTAAAAGTTTGTTAAGTTCAAAACTGTTAGAAAAAAAATTATGAATATTGCAAGAACAAATGATGCTCTTTTTTTTTAGCAATACGGAGAGATTATAATATATTAATAAGTGGTTTGAAACTTACTAAATTCATATTGTATATGACAGCTAATTACAATCTACCATGTTCGGGTTGGATGCAAGCTAGATGGAGGCACTTTATCTACTAATGAAGAGCAAGTGTTTGAGCCACTATCTTATACTTTCTTATTTTGCTCCCACCATGTGCACAATATACAGTAGTATTACCTGTTGATTAGTAGTATAAAACATTAATCTCTCATTTAGGAACTTATCAACTCAGCATTATTTACTTTTTTTTTTGGTTAATCTAACAGATTTCTTCAAAAACTTTCATTTACTGATGGTTTCACTTTTTTCAAAAATATGAAATGTTTAATATATGTACTTATTATATTATTTTTGTTATTAAATTCAACAAAACTTGTACTAGACTAAAAAGAAGCTTATAAATTTATAAATCATATCTGTTATTTTCCTTTCTTTTACTTTTAGATTCTTTTTAGAAACAAGATAATCAATAAATTTTCAATAACTTTCTCATACTGCTGTAATGCAAACGACGAACTCATATGCAGAACACGATCAAGGTACTTTTGAGAAATTCGTGAACATATGAATCATTACTTCCGTAGTACTCTGCGGCTGACGGATTTTGATGTGGTACCTAAAAAGAATTCAAGTTTGGGTTACTTGGGCGATGTTCGAGTATAGTTTGATCAAACACAAGACTACAAACACTCAAAGTCAGCTGTTAAAAATCATTCCTGAAAACATGTATTTCTATTGATAATAAAAATTCCGAAAATTTATTAAATTTCAATAAATCTTGAAAGGACTTCTCCTTACAGCATTAATAGACAGACATATTCTATGGAATCAAAGGCGTAATGACAGACAGATCTACGGAAAATACCCACTACTTGCTCTGAAGGGTAGAGGAATTCAATCCAAATTTCTGAGATATCCCCTAATTTGGATGCACTTAACTTATTTAGAATTAGCTTAGTTCCTATAATTCTATATATACATATTTTTTTTTGTGTAAGCAATGAACCTTTCGGTTATATCTTGTTAAATAAAGTTATAACCAATAAACAATCAAATTTTACTTTATAAATTCTTTTCATTGTTGTGATGGCTGTCGGTACTATGAATGTATTTATTGGTTATGAATGTATTTATTTAGGATGAGAGTATTTTGTATAATTGAGGATTCTTAGTGTGAATCAATAATAAATTACTATGTACATTTCATCAAGAAGTGTAGTTAGCAAAAACATAATGTTGCTGAAACTTGATGCAATTAATATCTACATTAGATATTATTATAATATTGCTAAAGTATTATGAAGGAATAAAGTATAATGGCAACTGTGGCCTAAAAGCTAATGCCATAAAAAAAAGGAGAAGAAAATCAGTTATAAGAAATGGATATCTTCTTAACGTTTTATTAGGAATGTTTTGAGATAAATGTATTACACCAGAAAACTCAGGAACATTTGTCTCGTACATTTTTTTTTTAAGTATGACTTAATTCGTTTTAAAACAATGAAGCTATTGTGACAGATAAATAAGTAGAGCGATGAGAACATTACCATATGCATAGTCAAATTTAATATTTGCCCAGAAATTTTCTAAACATTGCTGCTAACACAAAAGATTAATTAATTATTAATTAGTTTAAAGTACCTGTAAAAATAGAGCAATAAAATAAAAAATGTACAAATCATCTTGACGTTAGAAAAAGAAAGAACATGACTATAAGTAGCTGAGACTCTTAGATTGTAGAATCTGCTAACAGTATCATATAGTCGGATTGTTTAATATTCTTAAATTTGATAGCAATAATTACTATAATGTTAATAGCAATTAATTGAAATACAACTCAATTACTAAATCCCCCAAAATCGTACACTCATTCTAACTAGGGCACCAATATTTATGCCTGCACTATTGTTATTCAATTGCTTTCCTGGCCAGATAAAATAAAGAGCTATTAGATTGTTAATATTTATTCATTAGATTAATAAATTATGTTTTGAACATTATTGAGTATTACTTAAAACGGAAATTATAAATAATCTTTAAAAAGCAAAAGGAAGGTATAAATGTGAGAGGTAAGTAACATCAAACTAAAGTCCACGTGCATCCTGCAAAGATTGGTAATCTGATTCTTCCAAAATATAGTATATTTCATTTAAAGCTCAAAATTAAGTTGGGGAACATCGCGTTAGATCTATGAGTTGTTCCCTACCACAAGATAGTTTTAGATCTTTCATTGATAGAACAGAAGTAGAAACGTAACTGAATGTTTGTGATGTTTAAGTTCCGCGAAAGAAAATGAAAATATAAAAAATGTAATTAACTGGGAATTAAATGGGGGATGAGAAAATCTGAATATGGTTGCTTTAAGTCTTGGACAAGCTCTTGATAAAGCAGGTGCATTTGGAATGAATTAAAATGGGCTGAAATGTTCCATCTACCAATAATGGAAACGTTTTAAAACTTATAGCAGCAATAATTAAGTTTCAAAACTTACTTGCGAAAGTAATATGGAGAAAAAAACAAAAACTGTAATTGTAAAAATGCCTACTGTGCCTATAATGTGAAAATTCAAGTTCTTACATTTTATTAAAATTGAAAACGTTTAAACTTTTCAGTTGATCAAATTGATATAATTAGTCTTCATATTTTAGGCGGACTCATCCATAGACATAAATTAATGCTAAGGACAAACTTCGTTAAATTCATTTGAATAATATAGAAAAGTTCATTATTGTCTGCGCGGGAGACACCCAAGGCGCGGTGGCGAACGTACGCCAAGAAATTAAATACAAAAAAAAAAACAATAAATAAAATTAAAGAAAAAAGAGATGCAAAACAAGAAGTTACGACTACCTTGACAGTGGTGATGTTGAATGCGCATGCGGCGAAGCTGAGGCGATAGGTGGATGGTCGAGGAAGATGTGGCTTGTACGTGTGTGTGTGGAGGAGTGAGTGGGGGCAAAGGAGTAAGGAGATAAGGGAGGGGGGCGTAAAAGAAGAGAGATGAGAGTATTGATAGCGGCATTGATTGCTGCTGTGTAATCGGCGAATGTGGCGCAACAACCTGGGCGCGGAAGGTAGAATCGTAGGCTGATGATGCGGAATGAAGACGCATGGCGAAGAGCGAATAAAATGCCAGACAATTCAAAAGGCGCATATAACCAATTGCAAGGCGAAATATATAAGTGTTAAGCACAGAGATGCGGACAGAGCTCGTCTCAGAAGAAGAAGAAGAAGAATGAATAAGTAGACGAGCGGAAGACGCAAAAAATAGAAAGGGAAAACATATGGCATGATGCAATAACGGATGTAAGGCCATATAACGGCCCCTAGCCGTTAAAAGAAAGGAGAAAAGGAAGGAGGGAGGAAAATGGTCGGGAAGAAGGGCTTAGAGATTCTAGAAAAGCGCTCACACGCACGGGCGCGCGCGTGGGGGGAGTATGGTGCGTAGTAAGGCACGCCTACCACCGGCTTCAGCGGTTACTAGGAGGGGAGCGGACAGAGTTTAGCGAGCAGATGGCGGATAATGCCGGAAGTGGGTGGACGTCGGCGACACGGCTGATGGAGTCACGTCCAGGGTGAATGGTGGTGATGCGGCCTAACGGCCACTGGCATGGCGGAACATTGTCCGGATGGACGATGGTGACGATGCCAGGCGCGACCTCCGAAGCAGGGAGAAGCCACTTCGTGCGTTGCTGGAGGGTGATAAGATACTTCTGGCGCCAACGCTTCCAAAAGTCCTGTTGGATACGCTAGGTTAGTTGCCACCGGGACAGGCGATTCATATTGAGGGTGGTAACGTCGCTTTCAGGAGGCGCGGTGAGGGGGCGAAAGACAGAAAATGGCTGGGCGTAAGGGGTTCCGGATCGTTCCGGAAGAGAGGGCGTGAGTTCACGATCGCCTCGACGTCGGTAGTCACGGTGAGTAGTTCCTCGTAAGTGAGGCGTTGATCACCCACGACGCAGGTGAGTTGGATTTAATTTCCGCTTCCCAGAGGCCTCCAAAATGGGGACTAGCTGGGGGGGGAACCTCCACTCAATGCCAGCGGAAGCGGTAGCGCTATAGACGAGTTGTTGGTGACGCTCATCACCCAACAGGCGACCGAGTTCGCGAAGTTCGTTGTGGACTCCGACGAAGGTGGTTCCGAAAAGATGGTGGTAGGGAGCCCACGGCGTATTAGGGCGAGAGTGGCATCTTGAAGCTCGGAGGCGGTGAGGAATCCGATGCGGTGGGCAGAGGGGTTGCGGCAGTTAAAGAAGAAGCGCAGACAATAGGGGGTGACACGCTTAAGGGCCAGGAAGTTTGGCGCGGAAGGTGACGGAAGTAAGCCACCCGAAAGGGTCGAAGATGCGCACCATCTGGCTGAGAACGGTGTGTTTGGTGGACGCGGGATCGCTCATGCGAACGGCGTAAAGGTGTCCGCTGAGGGGTCCCACCCTAGACCCAGAATTTTGAGGTCCGGGTCGCGATCCAGACACAGCGGATCCTCAGAAGGAGGGAGACGGCAATGATTAAGGCCCTGCAGGAGGCGAGAGAGTTGGAAGCCATTTTCGCAATTCGAACCCGCCCGCCATTCGCTGCAGTTGGGCGCGTAGGGCTTGAGCTTCCGCCTCTGACGAAGCTCCGGTGAGAACATCGTAGACGTACACGCCGTGGAGGAGGGTGGCCTGGGTGTGAGGATGCTTATCCCCTTCATCAGTTGCCAGTTGACGGAGAGTGCGTAGAGCGAGATAGGGCGCAGCCGAGACGCCGTACTCATGGTTGTGGATAGAATCGTAGGTTGATGATGCGGAATGAAGACGCATGGCGAAGAGCGAATAAAATGCCAGAATTCAAAAGGCGCATATAACCAATTGCAAGGCGAAATACAAATGGCGAACTATGAAGGCGAAATATATAAGTGTTAAGCACAGAGATGCGGACAGAGCTCGTCTCAGAAGAAGAAGAATGAATAAGTAGACGAGCGGAAGACGCAAAAAATAGAGAGGGAAAACATATGGCATGATGCAAGAACGGATGTAAGGCCATTAAACGGGCGGGCGCGCGCGTGGGGGGAGTATGGTGGCTAGTAAGGCACGCACATACCGACCAACAATTACAATGTGGTATTATAATTCATCTTGTAATCAATTATTCTAATTAAATGTTCTTGATTTTTTTTTATAATTTTATGAAATTGTAATGTTTTCCCAACTTAAGCAATAAAAAATGTGCATACCTGTTATGGTTTATTACTGCATAATTGCAGGCATATTTCAGCAGTTTTATAATCTTATGTTCCTCGATGGTAAAAGCTGCAGACACCTGGATCTGTAAGAATAATAAAAAGAAATAAATGAAATCATAAAACTAAATTGACAAAATAATGAGACTGGCTAATCGTAAAGGAAGTTCTAATTCACAATTATTACACCTGAAATTTATAGATATTACAGAATTTAAGATTCATTTTAACCATTAAACAATCAAATTCTCAAATAAAAATTACATTAAAAGGCTAATTACATTGTGAGTCATTGACAAATAATGGATATTATTATTATTATTATTTTTTTTTTTTAATTCGATCAACATCTTAAACTTTATTCATCAAACTTTACTTTTACACTTTCTATTGATACTTAACAATAGTAAATTTATTTTTCAAATATACTTAATTCACTTTTTATGCTACTATAATAATAATAGTTTTATTCATTTAAAATTATAATACTAGTTGTTCCTCCATTGTTTAACTAAGAGATAATCCAACGATAGCATTTCTTGAACTGGCCATAACAAAATTAAATATTTATGTAGACATTAGAATTACCTTAGCTCTTATGATTCTAAAGCTATTAATAATTATATATTGTTAAATAATAATTATCATTATCATTCACTTTTTTCAGACTTCATAATGCTGACAAAACAGGATTATTAAGTAAAAATTTTGGTCGCCATGATAGAGGTTCTAACACGAAAATTATTAGTTATAAACTGATTTTGATTTTATTTAGCATGAGAGAATTTTATGTTTTACTAACATAAGAAGAATGGTATGTGGTACATATTTCTAAAATAAATATTAATGAGTTTTCTTCTTTAAAAAGGTCTCTGAAATGATGCAAATTAAAAGGCAAAATTCTGATTCTGACTAATTTGAGATTCAATTTTAGATTCATTAATCATGAATATTCTGAGCTCTATAACTGTTGAACATCAATTTAGTATATAATTAAATCGCACAAATTTATCATTTGACAAAACATTCTTTACAATCATAACACTGTAATGAGAATAGTTGATTAAAATTCCAAATATAATATTATAAAAAGTGCTCATAAATTGGAAATTAAATTTTATGTACCTTATAGTTCGGTAAAACTTTTGGGTACAGCATGTAAATACAATTTCCTTTTTACAAAAAAGTATTAATTTATTTTGCGTCACTTAATAATAATTATAAAATATTATTTTTATTAATAATTTTACATAAAATTTAAAACAGGGTTTAAAACTGAGGCCTCCGACTCGAGGTCAAAAAAAAACTTTATTTAAAAACAAATAAAGTTGACATTATACAATACTAATTTGTAGTAAATATCCTCTTTAATAATAAAAAAAATTATTTTTTACTTTATAATAACATTTTAAATAACATCTATGTAAAAAAAATCACATTCTTAGTAAATCTCATTTTTAATATATCAATACTAGAAAAAAGAATATGTGCTTATTTTCTAAAATTTTTTCTCAGATTTTACTGCTTCAATTAATCTTTTTTGTTCAGTTTATTTAAATAAGTTTAGAACTAATACACAGCCGATGTCAAAATTAATACCAAATAGTCAATATTGCTTTTGTGAGCTCACAGGCATTTTATTTCTGTCCTCCCTCCAGGTTGCATTTAAGATTGAAAAAATGCGTTCTACAAATGCATTTCTGGCAGGAATACTTAAAGCTTTTCCTACTATTAATTGAATTCCGGTAAGATGAATTGTTTTAAAAATATATACTAACCGATATTTTTTCTGTTGCATTAAACTCAGTTTTGAGATTTCCATGGATGTATCCACTTCACTTTAAACATAGTCATTATTATTGGATTCCAGTTATTTGTACAGTTGTTCACTATTTAACTTTATTAAATGATAATTAGTATTTAATTCCTCCATAATTTTTTTAATTACAATTCCCACTTTTAACTGGTTGTTCATTAAACTTATATCATACGTGGATGATAATTTTTCCCATACTGAACCAAAACAAATTCGGTTTATGGTATTCGTGTTGACGGTGTTGACTTTTAATATAGAAGAAACTTTCAGTTACATCTTTGAACTAAATATCGCATTGTTTTATATTTATGCTACTAAACTTTTAATGGGACTGGTTTCAAAATCATATTTATGGATATACGACAAGTCATGACTGTTATATGTATGTCTCGTGCAGACGAAATAATTATAAATTTATAATCTACATAAAATATACTCACCCTATAAATTTTTCTCTGCTGTAACATAAAAACTGAAGCATTGCATCATCTTGTGTGCTTTCTAAGAAGATTTTAGATACAAACTAAAACTTACTGCCATCTGAATAAAAGTGTTCAACTATACAGTAAAAGTTAAAAGAGAAAGAGATACACGGGACATGGATTAGTTAAAAAAAAAATAAGACTAAAAAAATAAAATCTCTCGGTTGGAGCGGGGTATGAACCCCACATCTGAGATTGTAGCAGATTGTATAAAAGAAATAGTGAAGAAGTGAGAAGAAGAAAGAGTGAATAAAGAGCCACTTTATTAAATAATTAAGACAAACAACATAACATTAACATAAGGTGATCAACAAGTTTCATACCAATAACTATTACAGTCAGAGAGCAGGTTTGTGAGTTGTGAGAGAAGGCAAAAAAGGCCCGAACATTCTGTGAGCTTTTCCTCTCCGTCTCAGAGGCAGCACTCGCGCTAAAAGTAGTACATAATGTTATTATACAAGTGTTTTTTTTAAATGCTATAAAGCAAATAAAATTAGCCTACAATTGTTTAAAAATAATTCTAAAATATCAATTATTATAATTTTTAATAATAGTTGTGGAAACTTAATTTTTTTTTTTTATTATGGAATTCAGCTCGGATTTTGTCTTCATTAAATGTTTATGATTAATTAAGTAAAATGACAATAAAAAAGAAGTAATTATTTTAATTATTGTTTTCATTCAAATTAATAGTAATATAATTTATATAAAGTCGAAGATGACGTGGCATGCTCTTGAGATGCTACATCATCAAACCCCCTGCCTAGTCAAGTCTATCTCGTGCTGTTCCGGTATCTTTTAACTTTTAAGTACAATGAATTCAGTAAGTAATAAGGTAAATTTAAGATATTTAAAATGATTTATGTTGCAATTTATAAAATGATCTGTGATGATTAATAAGACTTAAAAAGGTATTACTTTAATGTTGAACGACATATGTATATTACAGTGGCGGCTCCTGACTTGGATATGTGGGGGTTCAACATTTTTGTTTTAAATTCTTACATTAGCTATCATTATTAATAGCTTGGCTAGATAGAAATCATGAAATAAGCCAGGAGCCAGGTAAAAACTTGCATTCCTCCCCTACAATTAAATATGTTAAATTAACAATAAATCTGTCACTGTGCACCCAGAGAAGAAGTGTGAAAAAAAGGGTTGTACCGTTTGAGTTCGAAAATTAAGCGATTAACTTAACTGAAATTAAATAAAGTGTTTCGGTTCAAAGGAAATGTCAATGTCTTAGCAACGATTCTTTTCTGGGTCATATATGTTATGATGTTTTAAGTACCAATATCAACATCAAATTTTTATAAATATAAAATAAATATATAAATATATATAAAAATCCACACATTGGACAGGCACATCACATCACAAAAAATCTGGAGAGAAACACTCACACAACTTTCTTCTTACTCCAGTTCAAATTTCAGTATCAACGTTCTCAACATTTACCCCTCTCCTACCCTAAAGAGCTCCTGAAGAAGGGCACCAATGGTAGAGCAACAAAGAATTCTTTTTCTTTAAAAACTCCTCTGGCCATTGCCGCACAAACATTCATTAAAAAAAAAGCTTTATAATTTACAGGTGCTTGTGTTTTTTAGTGAGGTTTGGGCAAAATGGTTAGCGAAGGCTGTGATGCCTTAGTTACCAAAAGTGAGAGGTAAGGGAGCTTGCTAACCATAGTCAATTAATAATTGTACTAATAATTGTAATAATTTTGTACAAAATAATTTAAAAAAAAATAGTTGAGTAATAAAAATATATGTCTTATTTCAGGTACTTTAGTGGAAATGTGTGTGTGTGTATATGATGTCCAATGTTGGAAGGCTGTAACCTAATCATCGGAAGCGTAAGGTAAGCATTCATTGAAAATCATTGCTTTTTATATTACAACTTAATTAAGGTACAAAACTAATTTACTGCCTTCTCAAGAATTATTAAGATTTAGATTCATAATACACATTTTGTATTAGAATTTTATAAGGCAGAAATGAGCTACCGCAAAAATAAAGATGTTTTTATAATTCATATAATAATTAATTAAAACTAAAGAATAATCTTCTTTTTTTTAACTTTTTATTTTCATCACAATTAAATATTAAATTTAAATTGGTGTAAATCTGTGAGAAGAGTATGTTAACTCAACTGAGAAATAAATTGCATGCATATATAATTTTTAAATTTACATAATACTTTTTAAACTTACTTTTATTGCTCAATTCCTTGATGTTTATTCGAGCTAAATAAAAAATATTTGATAATTTCTTCTCTTAGGTTCATTTCCATTCACATTGTTTAATACAAATTATAAGTAAAATCACAAAACACTTTAAAGACAAAGGGCTACCACCTCTAAAACATACTAGTTAATTCACATTTGCTCCTACAGAGCCTCGATTCCGCTACACAGACTTGATTGCTAGGGAGTGAATGTTATTAAATCAACTTCCCACTACCCAACCTTAAGCAGACTTTCGTGAAAATCTAATTAAAGAAAAGAAACTTTTATATTCCTTCGTAGTGGACATAAGTTAGTGGCCTTTTCTGAAAACATTGGCAAATAAATATTGGAAAGGATAGTATTCATTGTATAGAGGCAGTCTTTGGCGTCAAAAGTTCGATATCTTTTAATGTTTAGTTGAATGAATAATTTATTATTCCACTATCCAATCAAAATCCGGAAATGAATTTGTATTTTGAGTTCAATTAAACATTTTCACATTTTACTTTATCTATAACTTAGTGCATTTTAGAAGTTAATCTGCTATGGTAATAACTAAATAAAGCCTTTTATTTGGTTTCAGTAACAATATACTTTTTTTTACTGAAAAAAATTACTGTAATATAACTATAGAAATATATATTTTTGAAAGCAGGCCCACAACTGAAATGGACCTGTCTCATTGAATTCTACAATTCTTATAATATCATCCATCTATCTCTTTTTTGTCCGGCAACCTAGTCCCAGAAACCATTTAGTTACTTTATTCGTCCAACGACCTTTTTCACCTTGATGAAAAATGTCCTGCCCAATTCCAAATATTATTATTACGTTCTTCACTACTGGTTGCTTCCTTATAATCCTGTTTCTGATCTGGTCTTTCCGACTAATTCTGGTCTTGCTCCTAACAATAGGTTTCAGATTCCTTATTTTTCTGTGTGTGCAACATTAAGTACCAGGCAGCATGCAATAGGCAATGAATGCTACATCATTCTAAAATGTGGTTTTCTTATTTTATATCCTACAGAAAATACTACCTACCTTACCTGCTTTACTAATCCTATTCAACTACTATAAATAAATTATTTCTGTAACCTATCTTAATCACACACTGTAAATAGGTACAAAAAAATATATTTATTCATACATATATACATATATATATTTAATTTAAGGCGCGTCAAGATCTATAGTCATTGAAGCCCGAAGCCTTCTCAGAGCACTGCCGGTCTCCGAACAGTGTTCTCTCGTTACAGACAACACTGTCCATCACTGGAGAGTGAGCGGTAGAGGCTCCTAAGAAGAGAATCTAAGGGCAGCACAGCGCGGGATTCCAGTGTGCTAACCACCGAGCTAATCCCTTCCCTAATATTATAAGGATACTATCTTTAACTTTGTTTTAGAGATAGTTAGTAGAATAGTTTGTAATTATTCTAGCATGCTGCATTTAGTCACTAGCAAATAGTACCAAATCATCAGCAAATAATAGATGATAAAGTATTTTCCCTTCGATAGTAATCCCAGTCGAGATATTTAAAAGCTGAACCAATCCTCAGTTAAGACGTAGAAGACCTAACCCCAATGTTTTTAATAAAAAAATCTGGTGTAAAACACTCACACAACTTTCTCTTACTCCAGTTCTCAAAATTATAATTGACAAATTTTATAGTTTGTGTACCAAACTTAATGAAATTCGTCGAAAACTGAAAAAACTGTCCAGTAAAAGCGCCTTCCGGTTTGCTAATTTTCTTGAAACTCGGAATTTTGGCCATCTATTTATTTCTAATTAATTTTGTTTGGATGATAAAATTGTATAATCAACTATGATAGCACTTTAGAGACAAACATAACCCCATTGCCTCCTCCATAACTGCCCTCAAATGAATTTCCCCAGAGAAACATTTCAAATAAAAGATGTAGCTCTTTGTATGTGTAGTTGATATACCAAATTTAAAGAAAATCGTCGGAGCCATTTTCGAGAAAAACGCATAAGCGAAAAAAAACCAACAAGTAAAGTGGTACTTCCAGTTGAGGAATTTTGACAGATGACCCACTGTCAGATGCCATGGTAATACCTAAACGGTATATCAAGTTTCAACTTTCTAAGGTTATTCGTTTTCGAGTTATGCTGTTCACATACCACACACAAGCCATTTGCTAAAAACCACTTTTTTGAACTGAGGGGACCTCAAAACGGATATTTCCGGTGAAAACTCGATATTGAAAATTTGACACGATTACAGTACTTCCTCTTACTAGGAGTAAGAGAAAGTAATAAGATCTCTACCTATCGTAACGCGTATGGATCTGCTGTCCTGTATACTGAAATTTTTGATTGACATTTGGGGTTTATAATTCATTGAACATACAATCGTATGTTTCAGAGAATCGAATGCCCTATTAAAGTCTATGAATGTCATATAATCTGGTAATTGAAATTCTAGGTTTTTTCTGTAATTTGTTCACAAATGAATGTAGCCTGTGTTGAAAATTATAATTTACATTCCGTCTGTTTTAAGAGCTGGTGCGTATCAAAATCTTAACTGCAGTTCTATTCTGAATTAACTTTTACTAACAGTTGATGTGAGACTTTTGGAATACCCGTTTTATATTAATGAATTTTAATATCTGGAATTGCTGTTAATGTATGATAGTTTTTGTTTTAAGTTTATGTAGAAGTTGAATAATTTCTTCCATAAATCAATCGTTCAAAGACAAATAAGTTACTTTTATTGGCTTTAGGAGTCTGTCAGTGAAGTTGAAATTTAGACTGTACAAGCTCTGTAGGCTTTGACAGAGGGTAATCCACCTGACGTTCGCTCAGGTATACAAGTATAACCCCTGGCACCTTTTTCTATGGCCAGCCCAATTAAACATTTAAACGATGCAATTTTAATGCAAAGACATTAATAAAATTTTAATGAAATCGATGCATTTTGTTAATTGAAGCAAGCCAAAATGAAGCAGACTATCGCGGAAATAATTTATATTGTTTTCCAACAGTGAGGATTCAGACATCAATTTAATACAATATTAATGCTATTGTTTGTGTACAAATTACTAGCTAGTCTTTGCTTAAACCAACGGTACTGATAAATACAATTTTTTTTGTTAACTTTGCAGAGATACAAAATGTTGACAAAAACTTTAACTTTAAAATAAAATTCCTCTGAAAATATCACCAAAATAAGTTACTGATTAAGTAAAGCTGTTTTAGCTATTCTAATGACTATATTTTTTTGGTGTATTTTTCAATATTAAACGTGAT
This sequence comes from Triatoma infestans, assembly GCA_011037195.1. Classification (NCBI taxonomy): domain Eukaryota; kingdom Metazoa; phylum Arthropoda; class Insecta; order Hemiptera; family Reduviidae; genus Triatoma; species Triatoma infestans. Next base: position 160,499 of record JAAEAF010000988.1, on the reverse strand, counting down.
ATTTACGTAGTTTGCAGTGAGCCAAATAAACCTAGGTAGGTATGTAATAGTAATTTTGAAGAATTATTTAAAATAATTTTATATATAAGCGCAAAGACCTTATTATCCCTCCTTATTTTTGTTCCAGAAAATCCGTTATCAGGCTACTAGGTTTAAAATTGACTTATGTCTTTATCAATTTTCAATAATAATATTCCATAATTAGTTAAATTATGAATGTAAAGTGAGTTTTGTCTGCTTTTAGTTTACTTTGTTATTAAAATTAATTTTATTTTTTCAAATATTTGTTCCATCTAAACCATAACTGACCAAGTTTTAAGAAGCAATGTACAAATAACCATAATTTCTTATTAAGTAGAATTCTAACAGTTATATGCGGCTAGAATCCGAATATTCCCAAATTAAAATTAGAATTTTCAGTAAGTTTTGAAATTCTGGTTAAAGTTGTTATCTACGGATAATAACTCATTTCTAAGTTTGTGTTATAACGATTGTAGAATTTCTGTCTAACTCTCTGTATGCCCAAGAGATATGTTGCTTTCAATAGCAGTGTACTTATAATGTTGATATAAAAGCGCTTAATGCAAAATTTTACAACAATTCCCTTTCCCAAGTTACAGACAGAGTACTTAAACTTCATAATATTGTCTGATTAATACTTAATAACATTGAGAATTTTCATTACACTGATGATAACATTGTTCTTACTTAAAATATTAAATGGTTCAGATTTAAATGGCTTCAGAAGTATCTAATTAATGGCCCTGTATCTTTAACCTCCTTGTTCTATGTGGATGAAAATCACTAAATTGTATTTATTATTACTTGGTGCAAACCCTAGAGGGTCAAACATATTTTTTGGTAGTTATTAGGGGGCTATGACATACGAGGCTTCCTGAGTCGCGCGACCCAATCATAAGGCAGTTTACAATTGGGCGTTCACAGTGGGTGGCGCGACCCGGTCGACCATCGGCGACTCAACCCGCGACCCAGCGGTGGCCCACCCAGTGCGCTGTGGATTTCTAATCAGTCTGTCACACGTGGTCGTAGGAAGCGGACACAGCGATGGAAATGCTTGATGTGAAAGCCTTTGTAATTGAAATCCATGCCGTGGGTGGCGCTTCCCAGGTCGCGAATCAAGTGGCGTCAAAATAAGTGGCCCGGTCCGGGTGGCGCAACCCAGGAAGGCTCGTCTGTCAGAGCCCTAAGGATATCCCACCACTTGCATTGCAATAACCATAAATCTAAAAATTTATTAATAAATAGTAGAACAGTGTCCGCCATGAGAGGGTCACTCAAACTCAAATTACCATAAACATTAATAAAGACAGTTTACTATAAATATATATCTGATATTATTATCAGTTTGTGTTTTATTCCATCATGATTGTTATTATTTATTGTTTTTATGTTTTCAGTATTGTATAGGTATGTGTATATTGGGGGGATGTGTTTTCTATATGTATCTATATATAAATGTACTTTCTGTTACTTACTCTAGATAAGGACAGCTCTTTTGCTATAGAAATGTATTTTGTTTTAAGCAGATAAATAAATAATAATATTAAATAAAATTAACGAAAGCCATAATTACTATTTTATTCAACTATACTTATTTGAAAAGTAGATCAGCTCTTATTTGAATTACCTACATATTTTTCACAAATTACGCACATTTGTCACATTGGAAAACGGTATCAAGTCTAATACAAAGGAATATTTAAAAAGTCCAAAATTTAAAAACATTGAGGATTTTTATTTATTTCTTCACAAAGAATTTTTTCTACTTCTGGCAACATATTGTTATCAGTAATATTATAACTTAAAAACACTTGTTTTCCAAGCCTTTTGGCTAGCTTCTTAGCAAATGTTGGTGATATTATATCAGTGAATTCACCAAAAAATTGGGTGGAAATAGGCATTGGTTGAAAACGAGTAGACATTGCTAAACAAAGATCTCCTAATATTTCCTTTGATAGCAAACCAATCCATATAAATAGAGAACTGTCCATTTTTAAAACTTTAAAATTAACTTGAGAGCCAAAAACTGTTCCAGTAAACTCATGTGTTTTAAAACTTGAATCACAATATTCTAAAGTATAACTGTTAGAACTGGTACAATTAGCGGCAGGAGAGCCCATAATTTTTCAGTCTGAAACAGTAACATAAAGTAATATTTGATATATGCAAGTAAAATTATTTCTTGACGACAATTATTGAAATTCATACTGCATACCTGAAGGGAAATTAAGGAAAACTGTGCAGAAACCTTCAACACCACTCACAACTTTTCACTTAATTTTTCCATTTCGATTTGCACCTGTCATGTAGCACAACGCATTACATTTCTTTATTTATAACCTTTCCGATGGTGAGAAAACTGGTTGGACAAGTGGGAAGGTTGAAACTTGTTTTCATTGCTCAGTTGTTGACCACGTGGGGTAGGAATGTTTACTACTTGTCTACCTCAAACGTAAACTACAATTAAGCAAATGCAGAATTTGTTAAATTGATTTAAAGATTTAGTAGTGCTTAAAATAAGTAAATATGGAGAATGAATTAAAATCAAGAAATTATTTTATAAGTTTTCAAAAGTTATCATTCCAGCAATTAAAGGAACCTAGTAAATATTTTATCAATCTTAAGTTAACGGTACGTTTATTATTACTATTTTATAAATAGAAAAATTATAAGTTATCACTTTTAATTCAGCTTAAATGAATATTATTTGTTTAAGGAATGGACTGAAGAAATTATATCTAAAGCTTTAGCACATTTGTCTGAACATATATTTGATCTAGAAGCCGGAAAATACATTTCAAATTACTTTTCACATTCTATTGTGGAAATTGTCACATTGGCCCTTCAGAGTAGTGTTGACCATCAATTAAAGTGCTTGATGCTTGGAAGATTAGTAAAGCAACATCCTCATTTACTACAGTAGGCATATTAACTAGTAATTTTATCTCATTAGATTAATATGGAGCTATATAAATTATAAATATGTAACTGTTATTTTATTTGTACTAAGTCACTTGCTAAGTTCTTATCACCCTTAATATGTTTCTAAAACTCATGTTGGGGCTATTAAGAAGATATACATCTATTTGTGCCTGCATGACTGATACACTAAAATTCCAATTTTTGCTTTTATCAGTTTATAAGAAGTGAACATGTACTTTTTTTTATAATTTTCAACTTGCAGTATCCTTACACACTTCAAATATTAGTAAGAATTCGATGGACTGATTATTTTTAAAGCATCTTTCTGTTCTTTAAAGTTGTTTTTGTTAATTCAAAGTCAAATATAACTTGGAATTAGCATGCTAAGAGAAAAGGGCATTTGTCTTTATATGTATCTTTCTATAATATACTGCGATCACTACTTTCGAAATACCGGCTGAGGTTGGTTAGATTTTGGGAGAGACTTGGTCTTTGAGAATAAATACAAATCTCTCTGATTTCTTTGAATATGTTGGTCACACAGATTGAAGAAATAATTGTACAGATTCAGTTTCCCTTTGTCAACTTTTGGTCTCAGCATGATTTATTTATTTGCAATCAGCAATATAACAAATTTTATTCTGATCTTCATTGGAGATAACAATAATTTTTTTGTTTGTTTAGGACCTGTCTAATTTATTTTGAAACTGCAGAAGCACCTTGGTGTTCAGAGAGTGCATCATCGAAAAAATTAAAAAAGAAGAAGACTGAACTACTTACAGATTTAGATATAGTTGAATGTTGTTGGACATTTATTCAAGTTTCTTTTGATCATTTTAAAACAAAATGGGATTGGTCCAATTTTATTAATAAATATATATTCAGTAAAGATTATCAGATTGTTTGGTTAGTTCGAATTTTTATTTTAAAATATTTTTATAAAATATTGAGAAGTTTTAGAAAAGTTCTTCAAATTATCAAATGATTAATCTCTTGCCATGATATGAAAAAAAAAACTGTTTTGTTTTAGGATTGTCTGCATGTGCATTTCTAAATTGTTGTGTATGAATGAAAAATCTAAAAGTCATCTTTTAAGAAAATATTTTTCGAATGAAGAAATTCAAAATTACACTCTTCATTACGGGAGAGGAGATGCTCTGTCGGCTGCATTGAATGTCGAGTTACCTAGATTAGGTTTGATTGCTTGCAAACTTTAAATATGTACTTATACACAACTAAAATAAAAAACAGTTTACTTAATCATTGTAGATGTTAATGAGAGTGATGCAGAAATATCTTCGGACGTAAGTTTAACAATGACAGATTTTACCGTGAACATATGTGGAGTTATTCTTCCAGTTTATAATAAAAAAGTTCAGGTAATTTATTGGATAAACTTATTTGTTATTTATTTCTTTACCTTATGATGAATAAAACAATATAATATAAATAAATATAATTTACTAATAATGCTTGGATCTAGACTAGAAAAGTCTTTATTTGCATAAACTGATTCAGCATGCGAATCATAATAAACAGAGATTTTTGTTTTTTAATTTATTTAGTTAGCTCTTAGGTTTCTCAAATGCAATAAAATCCAGATTTCTTAATTTTCTTATTGCATTATAAATGGTGAAGATTTAAAAGGTTAAAAATGTTGGTTACTAGGTTGTTAACCAAGTTGCGCAGTAGGAGATTTATTATGACTACTGTGTAATTTAAACCTTTAACTGTGTAATTTTCTACCTTGTTCATAGAAAACTTTAAAGAACTTGAAAGAATGGAGGAGAGCTACTGTTTGCCTATTAGTAAGCTATATGTCCGAGTAGTCACTATATCACTTTCCTCTGCATTCCATAAATGATCTGTTTAGGAACTGCAGATGCACCTTGGTGTTCAGAGGGGCATCATCGAAAAAGTTAAAAAAGAAAAAGACTGAATTACTTAAAGATTTCGATGTAGTTGAATGCCATAATTCACCATAATACCATAATACATTATATTGCGTGAATATATTCTATTACTTGAAATAACCTCGTAGGAGAGCCAAGAAGCGACTAATCCTTTCCCCCCATGAGGAGTTTTACACTTTATAAACTCTAGTCTTTGAAACTTTTTTTTAGACTTTTATTAGCAATTTTTTTATCGTGGTGGACATTTTAAACTCTTAAATTACTAATAATTTTATATGATTTTTTTTAGATTAAAGATGGCTGTCTTGTTCTGGTCAAATCTACAATTGAAAATTTGAGAAAAGTTGCAATTGGCATATCGACGTCCAAAGCGGTATGTCTTTTTGGACCAGTAGGATGTGGTAAATCTGTTCTGATTGACCATCTTGCCCAACTAACTGGTAAATATGTACTTTTATTGTCTTAGCTTAATTGGATAAAGCCTCCACTTTTTTTTTATTGTAATTATTTTATAAATAATGCTATTTGTATTGTTGTTATGTGTCTTTTTTATCATCATTCAAACCAAGATAACTGATTTTAAGGTCGGACTAATGGTAAAGAACTTTTAAAAGTACAGCTGGGTGAAGAAACTGATGCTAAATTACTTCTTGGTACCTATAAATGTACTGATGTACCAGGTGAATTTATTTGGGAGTCAGGAGTTTTAACTAAGGCAAGCATTGCTATTTTTTTTCTACGGTTTATAACTATACCAAAAGAATACTTATTTCTTAAAATAAATTTGGAATTTTAGGCAGTAATGGGAGGTTACTGGTTATTAATTGAAGACATAGAAAGTGCATCCAGTGATGTAGCTGCTGTACTTTCTTGTCTTCTTGAACAGAATACGATTAGTGTTCCTGGATTTAGAGATAATGTTCAAGCGGCTCCAGGCTTTCAGCTCTTCATGACACATAGGTAATTATGATTGATTGTTGTTGAAAAATATTAAATATAACTGTTTGTTTTTTAATTTATTTCTTTTTTTTTATGTAATTATTAAAATTATTGTAAATTTTTTTAGGTTGTATCCTGGATTACAAAGTTACCATCGTAAACAGACTAGTGCTACTGAGCTATTAGAAAGGCATTGGTTACAAATCAACGTGGAACAGTTGAACAGAGATGAACTTACTAAAATCATTCAATACAAGGTAAAAAAAAGAAGAAGAAATTCTATCACTTTTATGCTAAAATTTTATGCTTTTCCTAAAAAGTAGCACTTTTCTGGTAAAAACCAGAACAGGTTACAAACTGGAATTCATTATGCAGATGTGGTAGACAAAATAGAATGATAGAGTTTACCAAGTCTTGAATGATAACTATTCTAATAATTTTTTGTTATAGTTTCCAGTGTTGAAAACAATTGCATCTCGAATGGTAGCAGTATACCTTCTTTTCTCAAAAGGTCTTCATGAAGAAACAGATCTAAAGGAGCATTCACTGTATAGAGGAGGAAGATTGATTTCCACCAGGTAAACAGGAAAAAATTGTATAAATAACATATTCTGTTGTGAGTATAATTTCATTGTCTCTAGATTTTCTTCATTCACTGTTGTAATATTCTCAGGGATCTTATGAAATGGTGTACAAGAGCGGAAATTGGTTTTGATGTATCCTCTCAAGAATCTGCTTTAAAAGTTCTACAGGATGCGATAGATATTTTTTGCTCGAGTTATAGTGACCCAGGTAGTTGTTTCTTTATTTTGAGGGACAGAAAAACTTGTCAGTTTAATAGGAATTATAAATCAAGAAGGAATTTATATTTATTTTGGTTACACTGTTTTGTACCAAAGTAATGGCAGTGGAGTTGATCCATATTTACACGTAAAAATTTATCTTACAAATACTACAAATGAATATAATTTAATGCAAAATTCAGTAAACGATTTAAATGCAAAACTAAATAATTTATAATTATTAAGTACATAAACCACTTTGTTGGAAGTAAATCGTTAAAATAAAAGGTTTTGAAGTTTTAAAAATATATTTGTATATAAATATAAATTAAATGGCAAATTAAGAGAAATTTCCTTCTACTATAAATAACAGTGGAGAGTTTAACCGGATAATTCGGAACAAAATGTAATCTTTGAGAATTAAAAATGATCATTTAGCATAAAAATGAAAGCAATCTATTAATTGGTCTTAATTAAGAAAGAGTTGTAACTATGTAAACTTAATTTAAAAAAATATTTTCAGATGTATGTTTAGATTTAGCTGGTGATGTAGCCGCCTGTTTGGGAATAATTAAAACAAAAGCTGAATATTATTGTAATCTACACAAGCCATATGTCGTTCTTTCCGGAGATACTTGCTTGGCCGGAAGAGTATCATTACCCAAATTACTTAGTGATGAACCTGCTTCTCTGGAAGAGTATATAACAATTATTTCAATATTTTTAAATTATAGAAATTATATATTTAAATAAATATAAAGTAAATATTTTTAAATAATAAAAATAATATCTTTATCTCCTCTTTTTATGATTACTTTTCAGATTAAGTCATAATTTAAAGTTTGCACTTACACGTGAATCTTGTTGCCTACTTGAACGTATTGCAGTTTGTATATCATTAAATGAACCAGTATTGTTAGTAGGTGAAACAGGTACTGGTAAAACTTCGACTATACAACTTTTAGCCAAACAAACTGGACATAATTTGATTGTTATAAATATGAACCAGCAAAGTGATAGTTCTGATCTACTCGGCGGGTATGATTTGCCCATAATAAATTATTATTAGTATTAATATTTTAAATATTATTAATTTGTTATTACTTTTATTTTATTATTATTTTTTTTATATAGATACAAGCCAGTTGATATCAAACAGCTAATGTTACCTTTGCGTGATGAATTTGAAAAATTGTTTCGATCATTTTTTAATGTTCAAGAAAATTTAAAATTTTTAGAAAACATTTCTGTTAGTATTTAAACTTTAAAAAAAGTTCATTTTGCAATCTCTGTTAAACTTCAAATAACTTTATTTATTTGATTTAACAGGTATGTATTTCAAAGAGAATGTGGGCAACATTATTGAAATTAATGTCTCATAGCCAAGCAGCTGCAGTAAAACGTTTATTAGCAAGTAATAGCAAAAGTAACATGTTAACTCAATGGAGAAATTTGGGAGAAAAGATTTACAAACTTCAAACACAAATTAATCAGGGTCAATCAGCAATGGCTTTCTCATTTATTGAGGGCTCATTGGTTCGTGCTTTAACTCAAGGTAAAATATTGTTTTAATACAATAATTGTGTCTATAGATATTTTTATGAAAGATGAATCTTTTACTTCAAATGAAACTTTCTTTTAGTATTGAATACAAATTCATGCTAATTCAAACTTATGACTTCATTGACTTAATATAAATATCCTTTATTCTCTTCCTTAGGTCACTGGGTACTTTTGGATGAAATAAACTTAGCATCTGCCGAGACATTACAATGTCTTTCCGGTTTGCTCGAAGGAAGTAAAGGTTCTGTTTCTTTACTAGAAAGAGGTGACAAAGTAGAAGTTACTCGTCATCCTAATTTCAGACTCTTAGCAGCAATGAATCCAGCTAATGACTTTGGTAAAAAGGATCTTCCATTAGGGATACGCAACAGGTAAATTCAACATAATCTTTTGAGCTTCCGCGGCCATTCTCATGCGAAACACTTAGGTTTCCGGATTATGACTGCGTTAGTATTTGTTATTAACCGACATTTCGCCCATGTTGCAATAGGATCCTTCACAATAGTGTCGTCATGAATACCAAAGCAACAATGGCAAGAGAAACAAAGTGACAAAGGCCTCTGACTTCATCCAGATGCGGATTCTTAGGGTATTTTTGGTTCACCTTCCTAGGAATATCTTTAGAAATTGATATAGTATTGTATTCACATTTCTTCTATTTCTTTGATGGACCAAACCCAGGTTATCGGAGGCCTATGGTCTTTCTCAAGATGTTTCTAATGCCATTCCTTTTTGTAATGGCTTCATCTAAATGCGGATTCTTTGGATATTTTTTAGTACCATGTTTCTTGGCAGTATTGCTTTGGTACACAAGGCACTTATCCTGAAGAAGCCTATTGCAGTATAGGCAAATCGTCGATTTATAACATTGCACTGATGCGGTCTCAGTCCGAAAACTAAGTAATTTGTCAGTAAATCCCAGTTGTTTGACTTATGAGTAATAGGATTATAAAGATATTTATTATGATTTAAATATTTCTATCATTTATGTAAAATATCTAATTTGTGTTAATTATTCTACGATTTCATAGATATAATATGTATTCTGGGCCTACAAATATCACCAGAAATTAAAATAATATTGTATTCACATTTCTTCAATTTCTTCTTTGGTGGACTACAACCCAGGATGTCGGAGGCCTCGAGATGTTTCTACTAGCCCTTTTTGTAATGGCTTCATCCAGGATATTTTTTTTTTATCAGCTCCCGCCTTCTATAGTTCTAGTCTCCCTTAGTAATATTTAGGCTTCATCAGACACATCCTCGTTGTGTGACTGAATTGATCCAGGCTGCTAGTCATAGTTCTCTATTTAGTGTATACTTTTCTTTTTATGGTTTCTCATAGGTTTGATGAGCTTTTGCGTTTCTTGGTCATAATTTTCTGTAGCAGTAAACATTCGGTAATTTCCCTCATTGCAATTTTCAGTTTTCTAAGGCATACCTGAACCGTCTGAATTCTTATAGATGCATCAATGAAGTTCCCCATTGCTAAAATCATTATAGGTTGACATCAATCTCCTTTTACTACCTGAGAAATATCATTATCTATATATTACTTTTTTAAATGATCAAATTGTTTTACATTTTACAGGTTCACTGAATTTTATGTTTCTGAATATACTGAAAAAAATGATTTAATCCTAGTGGTAAGTTGTTATTTAGCTAGTCTTCCGCCAGAAAAAGTTAATGTTGTAGTGGACTTTTATTTAATTATGAAGAAATGCGCTAAAGAAATATTGTCCGATTCAATGGGACATAAACCAATTTACAGGTAAAAAAAAAAAAATAGAAGTTTTATTTTTAATCTCTAGGAAAACTTTTGATAATCCAATGTTGTTTTATATTTATGATTTTAGTCTTCGTACATTGTGTCGTGCTTTGATCGTAGCCTCTGCAAATCTGTGTGGAAATATCCAGAGATCATTGTATGAAGCATTATGTTTAAGTTTCCTAACCCAATTGAATACTGAATCCCATAAAATTGTTAAAAGTAAGATAGCTAAGTAAGTAAAAACAGTTTAACAAAGTATACAAATTCAAGCAACTCACATATTATACAGTTATCAAATTTGATGTCACTACTCGAAATAGATTAAAGTTGATTCAAAAATTTACAGAACCGTCTTGGAAGACTGTACTTCCAAAAGTATTCTTAAACAGCCCATACCAGAACCTTCTCCAAAAGGAAAATATGTTTCTTTTGAAGGTTATTGGATACCAAAAGGTCCTCAACCGCCTCATTTATCCAAAAAGGTATTTCTTTTTCTGAATAGTTTCTTACTTTCTCTCACTGCTTTAAGAGGAATATAGTAAGAAAAAAGTTTTCTAGAAATTTGTATCCACTGTTGGCCTATCTGAAAAAACAAAAATTAGGAAGTTCCAATTGATATTTCATTTGCGTATTAACAGGTATCCGACAAGAAAGGTTTTAATCAAAATCAGCAGTCCGGAAGTGCCATATTGTGAATAGATTTTCCAGTTTTTACCAATTTATTCGTTAACAGCTCGCAATAATTATTTTACTTTAAACCTGTTGCATATAAAGGCTGCAAGTTTTATTTGAAATATTTTTCTAGAAAAAAATCATCTTAGGAAAGTCTGTCGCTGTTGAGAGCTGAAATTTTAGGCTTTCCTACGTCATGTTTTTTGTAATGTACGGTTCCTCCACACAAGCAGAGATATATATGTATATAATTATTATTATGGATAATAAATGTGTTGCAAAAATTTAACCGGATATACCATTTTACAATATATTACTTCTTTTTGAAACATCTTTCACGTAAACAACAAACAAATAACTGTGAAGGTAGCAGTAAGAGAAAGTAGTGTAAACGTTTCATTTCAGATTTTTAAATTTAAAAAAATTCACATTTATATTGTTCTATTTTAACAGTATCTGTTAACGGCCAGTGTACGAAGAAATCTTAGTGATATTGCCCGTTGTGTTTCACTTTCAAACCATCCAGTACTGATACAAGGTGAAACATCTGTCGGAAAAACATCGCTTATCACATACTTAGCTCAAGCTCTGGGACACAAGTGTTTCAGAATAAACAACCATCAGCATACTGATTTACAAGAATATGTCGGATCTTATATAGCAGATCCGATTTCTGGAAATTTGATTTTCAAAGAAGGTCAATTATGTCGTTAAATCAGTAGAAATAGTGGTGCATATAAAAGCGAAGTATTTGTCTGGAGATTAATTTATTTTTGACTAACATATTATTTTTTTATTTCTTTAGGAGTTCTGGTTGAAGCTATGCGAGAGGGCCATTGGATTATATTAGATGAACTTAATTTAGCGCCTAGCGAAGTGTTAGAAGCACTCAATCGTGTTTTGGATGACAATAGAGAACTGTTTATACCAGAAACTCAAACAATGATTAAAGCCCACGCTAATTTTCGATTATTTGCAACACAAAATCCACCAGGGCTTTATGGTGGTAGAAAAGTTAGTGTTTGCTATAATCTGCATTAGATTTTTTATTCAGTAATGTGACATGATTAATTTGTGACGTTTTCTAGATGCTTTCCAGAGCTTTCAGAAATAGATTCGTAGAATTACATTTTGATGAAATTCCAGCTACTGAACTTGAAGAAATTTTACATCACAGATGTGATATGCCAATGTCGTATTGCAAAAAAATGGTGGCGGTTATGTGCGATTTACAAGTAATGAGAGAAATAAATATTTTCCTGTCATTAACTATTGATTTGCAGTCATTATAAGTGATTTTTTGTCATATTTTTTAATTATATAAATTTCTCTGTGAACATTTATTTTCTGCTAGGTAAGGAGAAAGGGAAGCGCTGCTTTTGCTGGTAAACAAGGTTATATTACCTTGCGAGATTTATTTAGATGGGGAGAACGGTACAGATTAGCAAATCCGCCTGATTCAAGTGGTTATTACGACTGGGATCAACATATTGCTGATGAAGGTCCAGAATAATATGCTGCTTTAAGTTGTCACATTTTAGTAAAAATTTTTATACAAATTTTAAATAAACTTTTATCATTTCAGGTTACTTAGTTTTAGCTGGTAGAGTCAGAAAAGATGAAGAATCAAATACTATAAAGGAAGTATTAGAGAAAAAGATTAAACGTACTGTTGACCTGGAAAAGTTATTTACATGTAAGTGCATATTTCAAAATATTTTTAAATGAGAATACAGGAATCAAAGTTAGACTATGAAATGGCATATTTTTTTAAAATATCTAAATAGTATATTTTTTAATTCGTTAAAATCCATGAAAGAAAATACATTCCAATGTAAACAATTTTTTGAAAGTTCATTAAAAAAACATTAAAATCAACTTCACAGAAAAAAATCTAATAATTACTTAATAAATGTAGTAGTAGATATTAAAGGATTGCGGCATTTTCGAAGACGAAGGAACTTGTGTAATTGTATTACTGTTGTAACTAGATTTAATGGAAACTTCCTTCACAAATACCCACTCCCGTATTTGATTCCTTCACATTACTGTCTCAGCTAATAATCCCGTAATAAATGAATATTTTTTTTTCACTTCTGTTACAATGATAACAACTTAAATTCTCTAAATTTGTCTTCAAATTTGGTTTATATCAGCATGCGCTTATTTTGTATATATTTTAACCACTACTCTTGAGAAGCCTTTCTGGACTGAGTATAACTTTATAGACTCAGGGAACACCTGAAGAAACTGGGCCCTAGATCAGGACTGTATCTACATATTCTATCTTCTTTCTATCGCACAGTGACGCTAACGTCCAGGAAATAGAAACCTGGATGCACCGCCAAACAAGTCAACCGTTGAGTATCCTCCTGCAGCAATCTAGCGGATCTTATCTCAATGCGTCGCCACCAAACCACAGACGCATGTAATAAACCTAGTTTAATAACCATACCATACATCCAAAACATCATCTTGGGAGTAATTCCCCAATTCTTACCTACAGTTCTTTGACATTATCAAAAGGAAATAAAAGGAAATAATTGTCTTTTAATGCTGTATCTTAACATGTTCGGACCAACTTAATTATTGTCAAGCACTACTCCGCGGATCTTCACCGATTAGTAAATCTGAACAGAAGTTCCTAATAACCTAGGAGGTGTTAATCTTACGATCTTCTTCCTACTGGAAAATAAAATCACCTTGCTCTTCATGGTATCCTTAGCTTATTAAAAGGAAACTATATGGGATTAATTGAAAGACCCTTATTAAAAGGAAACTATATCACCCTTAATTAAGAACGGTGAGCCACTATTTAAAAAAAAATCCATGTTCATTTTATTTTTTTAAATAATTTGATTATGAAATATTTTTTTAAATAATAATAATAATTACAGTGAATGCAAACACATCATCAGTGACAAAGCATATACTTCAAAAGGTTGTTGCAGCTCCGTTACCAAACGATTTCCAGCATATAGTGTGGACATATAATTTTAGACGATTAGCTGTATTAGTAGGTTCGTATCACTGTGGTTTTATAGCAATTTAGTAAATTTAATTATTAAATCCATGTTACTTCTTATTTTGTATACGTTAATAATTAGTTCATAATAACTGTTGAAGGTAAAGCATTAGAGTTTTCTGAACCAGTACTTTTAATTGGGGATACTGGATGTGGTAAAACTACAATTTGTCAACTATTGACTTCATTGAATAATCAGATTATGTATTCAGTAAACTGCCATCAACATTCTGAAAGTTCAGATTTTGTTGGAGGTCTAAGACCTGTTAGAGACAAGGTAAATTTTTTTGGGAAACTTAGAACTTGATAAAATAATTTGTTTTGGATGGAAGTTTACGATTTTTTGCCAATTTCTTGATTAGACTGAAAGCAGTGGAAAACTGTTTGAATGGGTTGACGGACCACTTGTAAACGCAATGAAGGATGGTCAGATTTTTCTGGCGGATGAAATATCTCTTGCTGATGACAGTGTTTTGGAAAGACTTAATTCTTTGTTAGGTAATGTGTTGTTAGATAATTTTTTTTATTTAATCTTAAGATATTTTTACTTATCTATCAGCTTTAAATTTTGATCATTTTTACAGAACCTGAACGAATGTTATTAATTAGTGAAAAAGGTTCTGGCGACGAATTGGAAATTGCTGCTGAAAAAAATTTCCGTTTTATTAGTACGATGAATCCGGGCGGTGATTTTGGTAAAAAAGAATTATCTCCAGCTTTGCGAAATCGCTTGACAGAAATATGGTGTGAGGGGCCTAATAGTCAAAGTGATATTATACAAATCATTGAACACAACGTTAAGTCGGGATTATTTTTTGGCAATCAACAGGATGGAAGTTCTGGTATTGGTATTGCCATTTATAATTTTGTACAATGGTTGAAGAGCACTGAACTAGGTAAAAGGTGGGTATATGTTAATTGTGGTTTTTCAGAGAAATTTCTTTAAAAAATGTTTAAATAATGAGTTTTAAATTACTTTTCTAGAATTGCCGTGAGTATAAGAGATATTTTAGCTTGGGTTAACTTTATAAATTTCGTTTTGGTTGATGAATATTCGGAACGGATAAGTTTTGATGTTGCAACAGCTTATGTACATGGTGCGTGCTTGACCTTCTTGGATGCAATTGGAACTGCAACCACATCTATGGATAAGTACGTTTGTTGGTTGAAATGTTTATAAATTGAGTAACATAGGCTCTAAATTTTTACACCTATCTTCATTAATAATTTTGCAGTTTGGATATTGTTAAATCCTTCAGAAAAACAGCTATTGATTTTCTAATCAATCAAATAGACAAGGCATTAGGCTATCATTCTACAGCCTTGGATATTTTAAAAGATCCTACCTTAGGGAAATTAGAGATTTCAATAAAAGAGGAAAAGTTCGGTATTCATCCATTTTATATAAGTAAAGGTAAATTTCGTTCACATTTACTTTTTAATTTAATAATTGTCTTATCGAACCCCTAAGCTTCCAATTTTGATTTTTTTTTTTAACAGTTCCAAATACACAATTGGTAAAAGATTTCATGTTTGAAGCTCCTACAACTTGTTTAAATACATTGCGTTTGCTAAGAGCCTTACAGATTTCATCTAGAGCTGTTTTATTGGAAGGAAATCCTGGGGTTGGAAAAACATCAGTTGTTATGGCCTTGGCAAGAGCTACTGGAAATAAAGTAAGTTTTTCTCCATTTTAAATGGTCACAAATTTATTTTTTCTTTTTATATAAATAACAGGTTAAGGTTGGTTGTTTTACTAATATAATTTTTTTTAATGTAGATATTCCCAAAAATATGTTGTTTTAGGTTACAAGAATAAATTTATCCGAACAAACTGATGTATCCGATTTGTTCGGCGCTGATTTGCCAGTAGAAGGTGCAGCCGGTGGTACATTCGCTTGGCGAGATGGACCATTTCTTAAAGCACTCAAACAGGGACATTGGATTCTGCTTGATGAAGTAATTGTCTATTATTTAAATTAAAAATGATATATTTTTTCATTTTATAAACTACAAGTTTTTATGGTATGTTCTATTATTTTATTTTTAGCTAAACTTAGCCTCTCAGTCAGTTGTTGAAGGTTTAAATAGCGTTTTAGATCATCGAGGAGAGATTTTTATACCAGAATTGGGTAAAACATTTACAGTACAACAGAAAACTACTAAAATATTTGCTTGTCAGAATCCCCAAAGGCAAGGGGGAGCTAGAAAAGGTTTACCACAGTCATTTTTAAATAGATTTACGCAGGTTTGTTTACAATTAATTCTAAGTGCATTATTTGTATTTGCTCCCTGAGAACATTTGTATTAAAACAAGTTGATGTTTGAGAGCTGGAAATTATTCAGAAAAGAGTATTCGTTTTTAAAAATTCATGTTCAAGCCCATAAATTGTTTTCAATTCTTTGTTTATAATCCTAGATTTATCGCTGCCATTATTTACTAATTATCTGATTATGGTTGGGACCATTTTTGCACAACGAAAAAATATATATATATATTTTTGCACAACATACATATATATATATATGTATGTGTGTGTGTATATAACATGTATAATATATACAAATATTCATTTTGTTAGTATTTATGCTCTCCAAACTGAAGTTGAAGCGTTAAAAGCGCTTGCCTCCCTATTAAACTTTTCCTTTAGAATATTTTTTAAATATAACGAATATACTCGTGCTATAAATACAAACACTCAGCCAACCGTGATCATACTCGAAGTTGGCAGTGAATGAGTTAATGCCCTTGTAGATGCCAGAGAGTCTGGATAAGCTTGATGTGTCCCCTAGCTATTGATCACTGAGAATTCGATAAAAATCCCCCAGTTGCGATTTTGTGGGTCTATTAGAAAAATATGATGGAAGTTCTATTGTCCCGTTATAGACTATTTTGAAAAGAAAAATTACTAACTCATTTATTTACCTTTTCCAGGTATTTATGGAACCACTAACTGCGTCTGATTATAAAACAATATTAACCGGACTATATCCTCATCTGTCTAACGATCTGATTGACAAGATGATTGAATTCAATATGAAATTAATAGGGAAATCCAGAGGAGGTTGGGGATTACAAGGTGGTCCATTTGAATGGAATCTAAGAGATTTAACTTATTGGATTCAGACTATAGCACATAACAATCCAGGCACATTTGTATCCACAATTTATGCTGATCGTATGAGAAATCGACAAGATAAAATTGATGTAAGTTTTGTTTAATTGTCTTTAAAAACTATGTTTATTTAATATTATTTTATTTGAATAAAATTAAATTCTAGGTATTAAATTTATATGAGAATATATTTGGCACATCATATCCATTGGTGAAAGATACTTCACCACTTGTAATCACATCAGACAATGTTATGTTTGGTGAAGTGTCATTACCGAGGAATTTCACAGAGAATGAATTTGCACTAGTTAATGTGGTAGATAAAAATGGTGAACTGCTTATACTTAGAAATCAATTACCATTACTTAGATCGTTAGCACTTTGTGTTAACAAGGGTTGGATGGCCATACTTGTGAGTAAATTCTCAAATATTTCAATATTATTTTATGTTTTAACCTTGAAAACAATTATTAATTTAATGACTGTGACATCTTTTTTATATTTTAATCTTGTTAATTATTTTTTTATTAAACACAATGTAAACCTAGGTTGGAGATAGTTATACCGGCAAAACTAGTGCAATTCAAGTTTTGGCGCAATTGGTTGGACAACGTCTGTATTCAATACCTGTAAGCTCAGCTATGGATACCACTGAACTCTTGGGCGCATTTGAACAGGTAAGTGACTTTACAATTGATGTTATTTTTCTATTTTTTGTATATTTAAAAAAAATTATACATTGATCTTACACATGTCTGGCACATGTTGAGTAGTGCGATCGAGACGACATAGAAGTTATCATTCTACGGAATATTCCTTCATATTAATTGTATCATTTGAACCGTGATGTGACCTAATTTAGAATTTAAAATACCCTTAAGAAAATATTACCATTGAAGTGATTTTAATAGTTTTTCTTACGAATCATAAATTGTATTGTTAATGAAGTGCTTTTTTTTTTCTTTTTTTTTTTTAATTGTGAGTAGCAGTCTCCCATCAATTAATATTAATTAATTTAAATAATCAATTAATTATCACAGTCAAATGCAATCCTACTTTATCGAATTACACTTGGGTCTTCTCATGACATCCTAAGAAACTATTTAACTAATAAGAAATTCATTTTTTCTTTGCAGAAACAATTTATAACTAAAAAAATTTGTTGATTTCTATAAAACGTGTTTATAAAGCTCATATTGTCCAAATTAATAGTAACAATAGATGTATTTATGTACCTGACCTAATCCGAGAAGACGAAATTCACATAACTTGCTTTTGATAAGAAAGTGACCATTAACCATTATTTTTTGAAGTGTTTAATATGTATTTGATATGAATGTTGTTAGAAGAGAAAAAATAAGGAACAAAAATTAAATGAGAAACATGTAAATATTGTGAAAACATTGATTAAAACAGAAAAATTTAAAATATAGTAATAACAGCATAGGATAGTATATCGATGTGTAATTAATCGGAAGAGTAAACGAGAGCATTTGTGACTACAGGGACGGGTCTGTAGAACAGTGACCGCCATGACAGGGGTCACTAAAGCTCACAATGACCAAAAGGGGAACATCCAATAAATTTTCAGAGACATTTTCCGTGGTAGCCTGCTTCATTTTGTGGTCATCGTCCGTTCGGGCGTTCGACCATCTTCAGGATGCGTTTTTCAGACAGTGTGACAACACAGACTTGCACAGAGCAAAACGTTTACACACTCAGTGTATAGATCACTTCACTGGTATACTCAGTGTCGAGTGTGAAACTAAGTTTGCTTGTGCAAGTCTGTGTTGTCACACTGTCTGAAAAACGCATCCTGAAGATGGGCGAACGCCCGAAACCGGTCGATGACCACAAAATGAAGCAGGCTACCACGGAAAATGTCTCTGATGCTTTCTAGCTCTGCGGAACCAACCACCAAAACATCCAATAAATTTATTTACATCATACGTAGGATATACATATTAGATGTGATAGGACATTACCATATGCGACTTTTTCAGACTTAGCCTTGTTCTTTTTCTTTTCACTAACCGATTTACAATCTTAGCAGTTATTTGGTAAAATAGTATAGACATTGTTGAATATGTGGATAGGTCCGTTTATTCCTTCCTGTTCCTTTTGTTCTTTCCCTATTCCTTTTGTTCCTGACCGGTTTCGGATTTCATCCATCATCAGAGCAAATTTACCACGTTCGTATGATAGTTCACTTCAACGCAGTGTTTCCATTATACTCTAGAAGCAGATTGTAATAGAAACATTGCGTTGAAGTGAACTTTCTACACGAACTTGGAGAATTTGCTATGACGATGGGTGAAAATTCGAAACGGGTCAGAAACGAAAGGAATATGCATGCTATGGTGATAAAATACCAGATAGTATAGAAATGTCTTTCACCATTTCTGTACTATTTTACCAAATTACAAAGAATATCCAAAACTGGTCAATAATAAGAATAAGAAATAAAGTGATGTTACAGAGCCTCAGAAATTATCTACCATTAAGAATAACCAATTATGTACTTATTCAGTTTTTATAATGTTGGTGATCTTTAGTAGTTTATAATCTTTAGTAGATCTTTTAGTTTATAATCTTTAGTAGATTTAATTCAGTATTTATTTTCTTTAGGATATAATACTAGTTTGAGCCAAATATTTGATAATAATATGATGACTTTCTTAATTATACTGCAACTAATATTTAATAACAATAGAATAACAATATTGAATTATACAATATTCATATAATTATATAAACTCTTATATAATTTTTCTTTTAAATCTATTCTAGTTCAGCAAATATATAATACACTGGCACTTCCGTGCTGTGTGCTGGAAAACACTGAAATTTCAAAGTTATTTATTTGCCACTAATTTAATGGTAGAAATGGCATTTTATCGTGTGTTTATATATTAGGTTTGTAAAGTTTTCACATCATTTTTCAAAAATAAACTAATTTAAAGGTAATTAGAATTTTGTTGTTGAATCATGGATATTATTAAGAATGATCAGATGACCAGAATAAAAAAATTAGGATATAATGATTTCTTCCTTAAAATACACTTTGTACATTTAATTATTATAGTTTTTCTTTTTAATTAAATTATTTCTTTTTACTGATGGGGAACAGTCTAAAACATTTAGTCTTAGTATTATTTATTATATATAAAATTTATACTTCATAAAGATGTGAAAACAGTTCCAAAGTTAGGATTATTGACATAATGTCTATATATAAGGTGAAAATTATATTTAAAGCTAGGTCTGCTAACGAATTCCCATAAATTAATTATCTAGAGTGTTACGTTCTTTTTTTATTACTCTGCTCTTGTTTGTTGGAAAGAGCCGGAGAACGGAAAATTTAATTAATGCTGCACTATATACAGAACCGTGTGTTTTCTCTTTCTCCCTAAAACAAAGTTATATAATAAAATATTTTTACAAGTTTTTTGTTTTCTTTTTAATGTTGTCCAAGTAGAAATAATTAAACAAATTTTATCGTTTAAGTTGAATATACACTTCGTTAATTTATATGTTACTTACCAAGATAAAAATACTTTTAAAGTAAATTACAGTTAATTAGTGCTAATAAAAAACGGTAAATATAACCCTTATTATCTTTACTATTATTGTTTCTAAAATGATAAAAACTTTTTTTTATTGATCAGCTTATTTAAGTTTCTATGTACGGTTAATTGTCATTTCAAATGATTTGGTTATTGCTACATTTTTTTTCGTAATTTCTTTTAAGCAAAATTATAATATTTCTTATTTGTTTTGATCCTCATCTAGTTGCATATTGCATTGAGGTAGAGGATCCATATTTTTTATTGGGTCAAATGATAAAGATGAAGGTTTCATAATCATATTTTTAAAATTATCATTGGGGATATTCATTTTTGGTATAATATTGAGAAGGGGTCAAAATTATTTTCATAATTTGTTATTATAATTTTGTAGAATTTATTTCATTGAAGGATCGAAATATAGATTATTTTATTCAGTTTGATTAACTACGAGGGTCATTCAATAATTATCGAGACAATCTCTCGATTTTTATCAATATAATAGTTTCAGTGCATCAAATTGGCATACTTGTACTTAGATTTCATCAGCTGTCCGAGAGTATTTGGTAAGCATAAGCTCAAATATATTCAGTTAACAATGGCGGGTCCGCTCAAGCATTACACCTCGGAAGAACATCGCTCAGTGATTAGATTTTTCGTTACAGAGAGTATCAAAGTAGTGAAACCCGCGAAAGAATGTTGAAAGTGTACGGGAATAATTGTTTGAGCCGTTCAGTCGTTTACAAATGGGTAGCACAGTTTAAAAGGGCCGTGTAAGTCTGTGACGAGCAACGAGTGGATGACCGGTTAAAGTTGCAACTTCCTCCCTCAAAGCTCCCATTAACGTGTTAATTCAACAGACGTATTACTGCTGAGTTAGCTGAAGAAGTGCTCGCGAGTGTTGGAACTGTCCATAACATTATTCAGAATAAGCTGCAGTACAACAAAACTTGTGCGAGATAGGTTCCAAGACAATTTACGGACGCCCACAAAGAAAACAGGTTTCAAATCAGTCAGCAGCTGAAAGAACGATGTTTAATTGAAAAATAATTTTTCAGTAGAATTGTAATATGTAGGATACACCATTTTGAGCCGGAGTATAAGCATCAAAGCCTTGAGTGGAAGTATACGGGTTCTCCCACTCGAAAGAAATTCAAGACCTAGTCGTCAACAGGTAAAGTAATACTTACAGTATTCTGGGATTCGCAGAGGTCTATTTATTGTGACTATCTTGAAGATCAACGAACCATCAACAGCCAATATTACTGTGATACGCTCACAAAGTAAGGCCTGCCATTCGAACGAAACGTCGTGGACTCTTGACTAAAGGGATGATTTTGCTTCATGACAACGTGCACCCACACATGGCAGAGACAAGCCGGCACAAACTTAAGAAACACTTCAAAAAGTGGGGTTCTACATACCGCCTACAGCCCCGGTCTCGCCCCATCGGACTTCCATTTGTTTGGATCCCTTAGAGAGGCTTTACGTGGGAAACATTTTCAATCCAATGAAGAAGGTAAAAATCAGGTGCAAAAGTGGCTTCGAGATCAATCCAAAGAATTTTATGCCAGAGGCATACACAAATTAGAAGATCGATGGGACAAGTGTATAAATGTTGCTGGGGACTATGTTGAAAAGTAACCAAAGTTTTTATTTATTAAATAAATCGTTTTTGAGCGTCAGCGATTTGTCTCGTTACTTATTGAATGACCCTCGTATTTGATTTCGATTTGTTTATATAATAATGAATTATAATACCAAAAATGTGGAGTCAAACACGACTTTCTCTTACTGCAATTTTCTTGAAGCACAATGTTTACTTATCTTCAATTTTATATCAATGGGAGAATCTAAATTCAATAAAATGACTTTTTGAGGAAAGCGTAACCTCCCCTCTCCTCCTAAACTTCTTCAAATGATCTTTCTCGGTTAAGAGTTTCAAACAAAACTTATAGGTCCCCGTATTCCATAGTTAGTATATCAAATTTAAAGAATTCCGCCGGTGTTTTTTTAGAGAAAAACGCAGAAAACTGAAAAAACTTTAGTAAAAAATCACTTCCTTTCTTCAAACTCGGAATTTTGGCAACATATTTAGTTTTAATTAATATTATTTATATGATAAAATTGTATACTTAAAGGAAATAGGACTTTATAAGCAAACATAAACCCACCCCGCTACCAAAAGCCACCTTAAATGAATTTTCCCCTGAGAAATGTTTCAGCAAAAAAATATAGCTCTTAGTATGTGTAATTGATATGCTAAGTTTAAAGAAAATCTTTGAAGCCATGTTTTGGAAAATCGCAAAAATGTAAAAAAAAAAAAATCATTATAATGATACTCCTGGTCAAAGAATGTTGGCAGATAGCTTACTGTCGGATCCCATGGTGATATCAAGTTTGAACTTCCTGCGATTTTTCGTTTTTGAGCTATGCTGTACACATACGCACACATACAGAGAGACCATTTTCTAAAACCACTATTTTTGGACTCTGGGGACCTCAAAACGTGTATTTCCGGTAAAAACTCGATATCGAAAGTTTTGACATGATTACAGTACTTTCTCTTATTTCTAGTAGTGTTGTATTTCAAAATAAAATATCAATTCCATTTCTTTAAGCAATTACATCTATCATTAAATTGTATTTGCCCGTTTTGCCGTTATTGTTGTCTGTTATTATGTTTTTATTTGTTTTCTTTTATTGACTAACCTTTGATAAAAGAAAAGAAACAGGAGGTTTACTTTTCTTGGATTCTTGGTTTGAATTAATGGGTAAGTTGCCTGTACATATTGACTTCTACTGAATGATTCAGTAAGGAAGTTCCTTTTTTCTTTTTGTAGCTGTAATACTAAACTAACTGCATTACCAAAACTTTTTCACTTTATTTACTTTCTAGTAGAGGTAGTGTTATTTCTTAGATTGTACTACTAGTAGTTCTTGAGTTGTTTTACCCTGAAAACAGAAATGTAATAATTCATTTTAACTTTGTCTCCAATTAGTTAGTGTTAATTACTTCAGTGTTTCAAGAGACTTTTATTTTTTTGTTTTAAAGAAAGACAAAAAGGTGTTGTTTTTTTTTAAACAATAACTGTTAAGAGTGTAAGAAACATTTACATACTTCGGACTGTTTTTATTTGTTTGTTTTTTTTAAGTTGACAACTTTAAAATTTATGTGGTGCTGTTATTGAAAATGTCTGAGATAAGTTCATTCGGTTGATGAAAACAAAGATTATTATGAACTTTAAAAATGTTTATATTTTTACAGAGTGTTAAGTGAAAACAGAGGAGGATTAGCTAAATGGTTAGCGTACTGGACTGCCATGTGGAGGTCCCGGGTTCGAGTCCAGTGCTCCCCTGAAGAGTTTTTCTTCCTAGGAGCCTCTACAGCTCACTGGCCGGTGATGGACAGTGTTGTGTGCAACGAGAGAACACTGTCCGGAGGCCGGCAGTGCACTGAGAAGGCTCCGGGCGTTAATGACCATAGATGTTAAGGCGCCTATAATTAAAAAAAAAAAGTGGAATCGACTCGAGTGTTTTGAGGTTAAAATTGAATCACGTGCTAACATAACTTCAAGTGCACTCACTGGATTTTTTTATTTTCTTCTATTACGATTTTCCTCTATACCTATATGTAATATAGGTAAAAAAAAATAAGCAGTCAGCGGAGTACCACAGCCGTATACGTTGAAGGCGTAGCAGGATATGTGGAAGCAAATAGAACTTTACATCAAGATCAAACAATAATAATGCGGCACAGCAGTGGTTATACGCTGTCTGCTTTACTTTTTTGTTTGATCTTGATGTAAGGTTCTGTTTGTGTCGTCGTATTCTGTCAAACTTTTTACGTTTATGGCTGTGGGTTCTCCGCTGTCTGCTTCATTTTTTTTTTTTTTTTTTTTTTGAGATATACGTATGAGCTTACCACATAAATTGCAGCCTGCTATGCACATTTACCAGATACTGGTTACAGACATCGCGATATGCTGATTCTGTAAGGCCGAGGAAGAAACCCCTCATGCACATTCTTTGTGTGTGTATGCCGGTCTGCTGAAGAAAGTTTTTTTCTGTTGGGAGTGGGTAATACCGAATCCGTTTAGCTTTGCTAGGCCAACTTAGAATGACGAAGCTGGGGGACATATATCATCCCATATTTCAAAACAAATGAAAACAAAATGCTGAGTCCGAAAATAATGCTGCAAGTTAAACTGAGATAGCAGTTCTAACGAAAATATGCTTCCTGTCAGAGGTTTCAGAAAGCAATATACTCATTAAGTAAACTCTTCAATGAAAATAGTAAACAAATTAAAACATGCAATCGTTTTTGTGGTTAGTTCCGCAGAGCTGGAAAGCATCAGAGATATTTTCCATGATAGCCTGCATCTATACACTGGAGTGTATAAACGGAATTTGTTATGTGCAGATCTGTGTTTTTCTCACAAAACATTCTGATGGTGGGCGAATGCCCGAAACCACGGTCGATGACCCCAAAAAGAAGCAGACTATCACGAAAAATAAGTGTCCATTAATGCTAAGTGTCCACTTGTGGCAAAGTCTCGAGATCAGTCTCAGAGGGTTGTCCATTTGAGATCACTTTCGGTCTCGAGACAGTTTTCTGAGACTTGACAGTCACTGCAGTCTCGAGACCAGTAACATTTCGTGTTCAGAGCTACTCGCAGTCAGTTGTGTGATTTGATAGCAGTTTGTTTATTTTTATCTTTCCTTTCCTAATGGATTCGCGTCAGGCCATAGCTTTTATGACTACGTATAAGATTGCGAAAAAGCGGAAAGTGGAAAGTGTAGTTTTTTTAATAATTGTTTTAGGCAGTCGCCTGTACAATAGAGTTTGGTTACAAAATTGTGTTCAGAATAGTTTGTTGTTTACGTATTTAAACTTGAATCCGTGAGAGTAATATTGAACAGAAAAAAGTATTTTTTTCTCAACTTTTGTTTTTTGTGTTAGTGTTTTATTTACAAAATAAAATCGAAATTCATAATGGTGCGTTTTCTGTTATTTAACATAAACGTTTATTTGGCTAAATTTGGAATTAACTGAACATCATCACTTGAAATTACTTGATGAATCTTTCAGGTACTCTGCGGCCTTTTCATGTCCCATCTATATGAGCGCCTATTGGAAGGTTAAAAAAGAATTAACCAAAATACAAATAAAAATATAGAATTCCGAAATAAAAATGAAAAATACACACAAAAATGAAATCAAGTCTCCGAAAGCTGAAAAATCCAAACATTGACAGAATTCTGGAGACTGAGTCACGTGAGCAGGAATGAACATATCCACTTGTGAAAGTTACGCTCTCGGAAACCGGCTTGTCTCCGAGACTGCTCTCAGGCCCCTGCCCATTTGTGACAATAGTCTCGAGACTGATTTGTTTCAAGTGGACACTTAGCATGATACAAAAATATGTAAGGTTCTTAAAGTAAAAGGTATCTACTCAATAGCTCTAACTTCGCGAATTTCCAAAGTATGAGCAGATAACTATGTTATTACTTCTTATGAAACACAAAATATAGAACTGTAATAATAAACTCCTCCAAGATTAACGAGCAGGAAAATAATAAAATTAATAATAGTGTATACAGGTAGGATGAATGCATATTCAAAAAACAAAGCATAACCTTGCAAACTGAATCCTGCGTGAAACACTCACATGACTTTCTCCTGTACCAATTTACATACTCTCTAGATTTTCGAACTCTAATATATAACGCTTCTTCTTATTATAATTTATTTGTTTAATTATACTAATAATTAGTTCGATTCCGTTTTTTATGTTGTTGCAAGAATTAGCTCATACGTAGAATACCATCTTTATAGTACTCTTTCAATACTTTGTGGATTGCGCCACCTACGTAAAATTAAGGGCAATATAATGAATAGCTAAAAACTCCAGGTCTAACCAAAGTTTTTCAGTTGAATATTACGAATTCATTGGAGAAATTTTTGTGGGTGTTTAACATCAATTTTATTTTGTCCCACTAGTATTTTTTTTTTTTTAGTCTATAACCCTTCTACCTTGCAGTGTAGGGCGGCGACAAAAGGCTTCCCAACCATCTCTTTCTGAGCTAACTACGTCTTCCCTCGCTTTTATAAAATACTTTTAATATTATTCTGCCAAGTGGTTCGGCGTCGACCTCTTGGCCTTCTGCCTTCGTCCTCGCTTGCCTTCTGCCTCGTCTTCGGCTTGCTTGGGATACCGCGCACCATCCATGCGCACTACGTGGCCAAACCACCGTAATTGTGAGTTTTGGACCCTATCCATCAACGAGTTCAGATTAAGTGAAGCGCGTATGATTTGGTTCCGAAAGGTATCACGCCTGGCCTATCCTGCCACTCGGCGTAAAAACCTCATTTTTTGAGCCTACAGTTTATACTCATGCTTTGTGGTAATCGCTCAAAACTCGCATCCGTTGGTCAGGATAGGCAAGAACGTGGACTTATACACCGCCAGGTTGGTTTTATCGGAATCCTGTCTTTTCCCCAAAAAATGTCTACTTACAGCACAAAACATTCTGCCAGCAGCTGCACTTCGCATGTTTATCTCGTGGTTGATTTTGCCATCCTTCGCGATATTGACCCTACATATTTAAAGGCATCATCTTGCTCCAGCGGTTCATTTCCTAGCGAAATCCTATGCGTCACATTACGCCTGAACACCATCATAGATTTGGTTTTTTCCTCGCTGACATCATATTTCTTCAATTGAGGTGGCGTGTTGAGGTTAAACTGCACTTCTCACTTGAATCGGCAGTACCCACTAGTATAAACAGCCAAATACAAAATGGCGGACTTATACTTGCATCATGCATTTTTGCCTAATTCTCTTTTGCCTTCTTTTTCAACAATGGAATGAAAATTCTAAATTTTTTCTTTAGAAACATGAAACATTAATTTTTATAAAACAGTATATGGCAGTGAGCGCGTAAAAAATAATATGCCAGTAACGCTTTTCAAAAATGGCATTAGTTAGTTACTTTTTTTTATATACTTTTATTTACTATTTTTATATTCGTCAGTTTGTTAAACGTCGTTAGAAATAACTTATTTTTGCATTTTTTTATATAAAATTTGTATCGCACAATTTGATAATTTATAAAATACCTAAGAAGGGAAAAGTAGTACAAAAATTCTAAACTAGTTTTTTCAAAGAAATAATTAGCTATAAATAATTAACCAATCACAATGTAGAATAGAAGGTGTGAAGTGTGGATGTATGTTAGGCCAATCAGAAATATACAATTATCATGTTGTCCACACCCACATTTGACACACTATGATTGGTTAATTGTTTATAGCTAATTATTTCTTTGAAAAACACTAGTATAGATTTTGTTTACTAATTTTCTTTTCGTAGGTATTTTATAAATTATCAGATTGCGTAATAAATATTTTTATAAAATAAAAATGCAAAAAATTAAGTTATTTCTAACATATTATTCACTGTTTTTATATAAATTATGTGAGCTATAAAGAAAAACCTCAGAATTTTTATTACATTGTTGAAAAAGAAGGCAAAAGAGGTGGAAGTGCAAGATCGTATGTATGTCCGCCATTTTGTGTTTGGTCGTTTACTAGTCGGACAAATTAGAATTCATGTTAACATCTACAAAACTTTGTTCAAAGAATTCATAATTTTCATTTTAAAAACTTTTCTTAGACTTGAAGTTTGAAGCTATATCCATTGTCCGTAATTTTATGTAGGTAGCGCAGTCATAACAAAGTTTTGAAAGAGTATTATAAAGATTGAATCTACCTACGCAAGAGTTAGCTATTCAATCAAAATCTAGTTCATCTTAATCAAAACATTCACTCGACTTTCTCTTACTCCAAACTGACAAACTTTCTTCAACTTGCTATTCTTATGAGTGTTTAAAACCGTCGGCTTTTTTATAGAGGAAATCACAAATAAAACTGAAAAACCTAGTCAATAATGTGGCACTTCCGGTTGATGAATTTTGTCCGATATCTTCTTGTTTGATGCGGTGGTAGTATCTAAACGGAATACCAAGTTTGAGCTTCCTTCAGCATTTCATTTTTTAGTTATTCTTTTCACACACACGCAGACTATTTTCTAAATAGAACTTTTTTGGACTCAGGGGACCTCAAAACGTGCATTTTCGGTGAAAACTCAATTTCGAAAATCTGGCACGCTCGCAATATTTCCTCTTACTGTTATTAGTAAGAGAAGAAAACCTTATTGGAATGTTAAAAGAATTTGTAATTACTATTTGTGTATGAAGTTTTCAAGTTATTTCAAATTACTGTACAAGTTGACAACATGATGGAAAAATAAAACTTTGCAGGCAAACGTTACTAATAAATAATTATGATAAGTAACATCATGAAGTGAACAAATTAGTTATTAATAAGCATTAAGTAAAGGGATCCATTAGTTATTTACAAATAAACAACCGGGTTCCATCTACTTCTATCTCGTCTAAAAGCGACTCTCTTAACATTACGTTCAATTTGCTGAATTTCTAAGTTAAATGATTAATGATCGAAGATCATAAATTTTTATAGTTCCATACAATGAACAATATACGCTAATAAAAAAAATAACCTCAACTAATAAAAAAAAAAAAACAAAAAACTAGTATCTAATTAAGTGTTGTTATTCCATAGAATAAAATGTTTTATTAAAATTAGCAGACACTGGTTTAAAACTTTAAATTTTTTATCAAAAAAGTTTGATTTAAAAGATATATATGTGGGAGGAGATAATTTCTAGTTAGCTACTCTTTCCTGATGATTGTTAAACCCTGGAACTAGGCCAAGTCTAGTGGACTATTGAATCTTTAAATCACCTTCTTGCTCTATAAGCGAGTTAGTGTTTAATTAATTGTAAAAAAGGCAATGGAAAAGAGATATATAATGCCGTGAATCAGGTCTCAATAAAGTAATGAAATCATATTACACTCAAAAATAGAGAAAACGTCATCATTTAATATGGTTAAATTGTTTAATTTATTAGGATTTAACTTGAAGAAGGCACTTCCCTCACACAAGTAGTCTTGCGACTGGTGTGGGACTGCCTAACCGCCGAAACCGAAGTGGATGCTCGGAATAAACTGACATTTCCTTGGGTGCTGGGACATGCAGGGTTTTGGGCGTCCTAGCGAGGGAGGGTTCGAAGGACATTTTTGTAGATTCCGAACCCTTCTGCGGTTAGTCTAGGAGCCTGACCCAAACTTCTATTAAAGTCTCTGCAATGGTGGGACAGAACACCGGGACAGAGGCAGGCAAAACTCTTCATTAACAAAAACACTTGCCTACATTTACCAGGGACCTACCAGGGTCAGAACGTAACCCTCGTGCTACACACAAACTACACTAAACAACAATACACCAAATATATTTCAAACGTATCACGTTTATTCGAAACATTTTTCAAAAAAAAAAAAATTGATTTAAGATAGTTTTGCGGAATATGTGGCGTCATATTTCAAACATAATGTTCTATGTTACTGGCGCGCTCATCACACTTCCCCGCATGTAGTTTAGTAGGGGGACCCCCCCCCAATCTCTATATTTATGTTAAAACAAATGAGCGAAATTTGAAGTTTAAAGAAAATTCACCATTTTTTATATTAATCTATTAACAAGAGTAAGAGAAAGTTGTGTGAATATTTGTACCAGATTTTTTTTTTTCCAAATTTAAGTAACCTCAGATCATGAGAGAAAATCCAATATCAAAATGTTAACTCGATCGCAATGTTTTCTCATACCGTTGTAAGCGAAAGTAATAACACTAGAGTCCAATGGTCAATGTCAGTCTAAAAGAGCAGAATTTCTCTTTGCTTTTCTTTTGCTACAAGCTTACAATATTACGCTTCACTTAACATTATCCTACAGAGAAGAGTACTCTCTCACTGTTTATAAGGCTACAACTACTATTTATATAAGGTATTTCGTTGGATATATCCTTCCTCAGGTCATAAAAAAACTATACTGGTAAAATAAGAGTCAAATAAAAAACAAACACACACACACAACATACAAACCGGCAGAGGATAAAAAGGTAACACCTGGGGGCCATAATCAATAAATATACAAGTTACCCCTGCGTTTCACAGATCTTTCTGTAACAATTAGGGTTTATATTTTATTGCACATGTCTTGTGAGTTTTCTGTACTTTTTACCCCTACTTTTCCCATCAGTGAAGTGAACCATAAATGCCTTCACCATAAAGAGTCTTTTAACGGGGCATTGTAGGCTAAATTGGAAATATATGCACTAGTTATCTACTGCTTACAGATATCGCGATGGGCTGATTCTGTAAAGCCGTGGAAAACCCCGTTATACATTCTTTGTGTGTGCCTGCCTGATGAGACAAGATTTCTTCAGTTGGGAGTAAGCAATCCCAAAGCTTCATGACGGAGCCGCTTTCAACTTTGCTAGGCCTGCTTAGAAGGGCGAAGCTTGAGGACGTGCTATAACTATAGCGGATCCTCACTAAACCTTGTAGCGCAGGTCGCGGTGGAGGCAACCCTATAAATTTATTGCAACGTTCATATGAATTATGCAAACACAATTATTCACTAATCAGTCTTTTATGAAGACCATTAACTGGCTTCTTTCTGTTTGAACAACCGATTCAGATATGTTTCACTATAAATTTGTACCAGCGCTAAGTTTAAATTTTAAACTGACTGAGGATGTAACCCCCCAGTTCAGTCAACTTAGAAATTTTTTGTTCCACAATTTGCCACTACATATTTTCTGTGATAAAGTTTGATAATTTAACTTGATGTACAGATAGCTGGAAATCTTCAGTTAATGTTCAAGGTATTTAAGAGTCTGTTTCTTCCAATTGCCGATTTATCAAACAGAAATATATTAGCCTGCCATAATGATGGGGTACGTGCACTGAATAATAAAATACTAAATTTGGTTGATGGAGAGGCTTATATACCTATTTGAGTGTGGAACCGCTAAGATTCGAGAAGTTGAAAATATGCAATCAATGATACCAAAACAAGTAGGCAACCATTTATTTTACAAAGACGACAATTCCCTATAGTTTTAGCATTTGCTATAACTATTAATAAGTCTTAAGGGCAGAGTTTTGATCGTGTTGACGTATATATGGATAGATCCAGCAACAGACAAGTTATTGTCGAGATTCGTAAAAAAAAACGAATAGGAATTCAGAGTTCTGAAACCATTAAAAACGTGGTTTGGAAACAAGTTTTATATAAAAATTTTGTCATCAGTTTGTGTGGTTTATTTCTTCTTACATTTTTTTTTTGGCAATTCTCCACCTGGCGGGGGTTGGAGCCTCCCTTGTATACCTGGGCAAGGTGAAAAGTTCTCGGTCTAGTAGTGAAAATGAATTTTTTTTATTTTAAAAATGTATTTATTTAATGTAGTCTCCCTTTATTCAATACACTTTGTCCAACGTTTCTCCAATAACTGGATTCCGTTCCTGAAGAGCGATTCTGGAAGGTCTCCACAATATCCATTTACCGCTGCTATCACCTCTTCATTTGACCCAAAAAGTTTTCCACCCACAAATTTAAGGAGCCAAATTTGGCGAATAGGGAGTATGTTCCAACAATTCATACTTCAAATCCCTTAATTTTCCCATTGCTAAAGCGCCTATGAGGGCGGGTGCTATTCCTGGTGAAAGAGGATATTTTTTCTTTTGCAAACCCACGCCTTTTCACTCTAAATTTTTCATCTAGCAGGTCAAGAAGATGTGCGTAGTATTCCCCATTAATTGTTTGGCAGGTAGTCAATTAAAAGGATCCCTTTGGAATCCCAAAAAACACTAACCAAAATCTTTCAGCCGATGCAATTGGGTTTGCTTTCTTCGGTGCAGAGCTACCGGCTTCTATCCACTGCTTGGACTGTTGTTTTGACTCAGGTGTAAAATGGTGGACCAACGTTTCATGTATCGTAACAAATCGGGGCAGAAAATCGGTTGGATACAGCAACGGCAAAACGTTGCTGAGAAACTCGATTCCTCATTTGTTTGTGATCAGCATTTAACAAATGCGGCACCCATCTTGCACAAAGCTTTCTCAATGAATTCTTCGTGAAAAATGTGCCAGGCCCTTTTTTCTGAGATGCCTACAGCCTAAGCTATCTCATAAACCATTAATCGAGGATAATCTAGAACCATATTGTGTATCTTCTCGATATTTTCTTTGGTAGTTGCAGTTTTTGGCCGTCCTTCACGGGGATCGTCTTCAATCGATGTACGACCACGTTTAAACTCAGCTGCCCATTTTGTTACTGTTAATAATGAAGATGCAGACTCCTTATACAATTTCACCAACTTTGGATGTATTTTTGTTGGTAATAAACCATCCAAAACGAAGAATGAGTCCAATGACGGAAGTTTATTCATTTTGTCAAATACACACAGCACGGTTACTTTAAACAGCCGTATAAAACAAACTATTTGTCTGATCAAATTCACATTTGGTATTTACTTTTGCAACAAGTATGCCAACATAATAAAACAGTAATTTCATTTGTAGTAGTACTATCTGTGGGCTGTACCGAAAGGTATATAATATTCCTTTCTTATATTATAATATAATCGTTCCAGAAATGAATTTTATATAGAAATAAAAAGTCTACACTTTTTATGGTGAAGGCATTTATGGTTCACTTCACTGATGGGCAAGTAGGGGTAAAAAGTACAGAAAACTCACAAGACATGTGCAATAAAATATAAACCCTAATTGTTACAGAAAGATCTGTGAAACACAGTGGTAACTTGTATATTTATTGATTATGGCCCCCAGGTGTTACCTTTTTATCCTCTGCCGGTTTGTATGTTGTGTGTGTGTGTTTGTTTTTTATTTGACTCTTATTTTACCAGTATAGTTTTTTTATGACCTGAGGAAGGATATATCCAACGAAATACCTTATATAAATAGTAGTTGTAGCCTTATAAACAGTGAGAGAGTACTCTTCTCTGTAGGATAATGTTAAGTGAAGCGTAATATTGTAAGCTTGTAGCAAAAGAAAAGCAAAGAGAAATTCTGCTCTTTTAGACTGACATTGACCATTGGACTCTAGTGTTATTACTTTCGCTTACAACGGTATGAGAAAACATTGCGATCGAGTTAACATTTTGATATTGGATTTTCTCTCATGATCTGAGGTTACTTAAATTTGGAAAAAAAAAAATCTGGTACAAATATTCACACAACTTTCTCTTACTCTTGTTAATAGATTAATATAAAAAATGGTGAATTTTCTTTAAACTTCAAATTTCGCTCATTTGTTTTAACATAAATATAGAGATTGGGGGGGGGTCCCCCTACTAAACTACATGCGGGGAAGTGTGATGAGCGCGCCAGTAACATAGAACATTATGTTTGAAATATGACGCCACATATTCCGCAAAACTATCTTAAATCAATTTTTTTTTTTTTTGAAAAATGTTTCGAATAAACGTGATACGTTTGAAATATATTTGGTGTGTTGTTGTTTAGTGTAGTTTGTGTGTAGCACGAGCGGTTTTGTAAAGGGCTTGTGTTTGTAAGTTTTAAGAGAGAGAAGTAATAAGAATAATTAAGAAAACACTGGTAGATTAAATTGAATATATTCTTTAAAGATATTTAAATGTTATTCAATAACACAGCAATATGCTTATTAATTTACTGAAATTAGTTGGAATAAACTCTTATGTTTTAACTTATAACTGGCACAGTCCTGAAGTGTTCTGGTGAAAAGTATGTTTCAGACCCTGTTGAAGGAATGTTTTCTAATTGTTCGTTCAAATCTTCCCCTGTGAGAAGAAGGGGGAGACAATGTTAACAAGATTCATGAACTCTTCCTGTAACTGTACTTCTTCTACCTGGGTTACCCTTTTGCAAACAAGCTCGCATTTTTCTCATAATTCAATTAAAATAGATATAATTTCTTGCATCCATCACACGTTTATATCTATGCACTTAGCATTCCAAGTTTAAAGGAAGTCGTTTTAGTCAAATTCGAGAAAATTCCTGAAAACTCAAAACCTATTTTTGTAACGTTGCACATCCGGTTAGCCGATTTTCTTCAAATTTAGAATTCTTGTAATTCTTCTAATGTATTGTTTATATTAGTTATATTTATATTAGTTATATATAAAGTGGTAGAACCATACATAAAAATTGAGGTAGTACGTTAGAGGAAAGTTACCGTTACTTTGTTCCCTAAGAACACTTCAAAAAATAAATTTTTTTATCGGGAAATTATTACTTTCTCTTACTGCTAGTATGAGGAAGTATTGTAGTCGTGTCAAATTTTCGATATCAAGTTTTCACCGGAAATATCCCTTTTGAGGTCATATCAACTACACATACAGTCCCAAAAAAGTGGTTTTTAGCAAATGGTCTGTGTGTGTGTGTGGTGTGTGGGGTATGTATGTATGTATGTATGTATGTATGTATGTATGTAAACAGCATAGCTCAAAAACGAAAAACGAATCGTAGAAAGTTGAAACTGATCTTATTTATAGGTATCACCATGGGATCTGACAGTGTGTTATCTGTCAAAATTCCTCAACCGGCAGTACCTCGTTACTAGTTGTTTTTTTTTACGTTTTTGCGATTTTCTCAAAAATGGCTCCGACGATTTTCTTTAAAAACTTGGTATATCAACTACAAATACAAAGAGCTACAACTTTTAGTTGAAACATTTCTCCAAGGAAAATTCATTTTAGGGCGCTTCTGGGGTGGGGTGAGGTTAGGTTTTCATTTAAAGTGCTATTCTAGTTTATTAGACAATTCTATAATCTAAATCATGTTAATTAGATTAAATATCTTGTTGAAATTCCGAGTTTGAAAATAATCGGATAACCGGAAGTGCGTTTATTTTAACATTTTACTAAATAATTCTTTCATATTTTCGCGATTTTCTCAAAAATGGCTCCGACGATTTTCTTGAAACTTCGTATATAAACTAAACATGCAAAGATCTATCTATATCTTTTATTTAAAACATTTCTCTGGGAAAATTCATTTAAGGGCACTTTTAGGGGAGGGGTGGGGTTATTGCTTCCTCTAATGTGGTATCATAGTTGATTATACAATATTCTATCATCCAAACAAAATTAATTAGAAATAAATAGATGGCCAAAACTCGAGTTTTAAGGAAATTAGTAAGCCGGAAGTGCGCTTTTACCGAACAATTTTTTTCAGTTTTCGACGAATTTCGTTAAATTTGGTACAGAAACTAACTTTGAGAACAAGAGTAAGAGAAAGTTGTGTGAGTGTTTCACACCAGATTTTTTTAAATAAGAGTGATACGTATTTAAGTGTGCAGATAGTATGCGAAGTTTAAAGAAAATCATACATACAAATCACACATACACACACAGAGATTATTCGCTAAAAATATTTTTTTCCATATTCAGGGGACATCAAAACATGTATTTCCGGTGAAAACTCAATTTTGAAAATCTGCACGATTTCAATCGTATATAAGATATTTAACTGTGAAATTGGAAGAATTTTCGGTGCCCTGGGGAATAATATTTACGAATTTTCTTAAGAGTTAAAATTTAGGTTGTACTGTTGTCTCTGTTTTTGAACTCTTATTTCTATACTAAATCCATTAACCCCCCCTTTTTCAAGATTTCCCCGCTAGTTATATTCCTTTATTCTCTGGTATGTTCTTGTTTTACATTGTTCTTGCAGTAAGTTGTTATATTAGGTTGAAGTAGATATATAATAGGGAAGGAGAAAGGAAAGTTGGACGTATTGAAGAAGACGTTCTACTTTAGTTGGAGATAAAATAAGATGTATAAGGTGTCTCTATTGTATGTTATAGTGAATCTTCCCATCCTCCTAGTACTATAACTGCTCTCCCTACATGTATTTAGAATTGTCAGTATATATCATGTCTATATATAAATGTGTGCGCTTCTGTGAATATGTCATATATTTGCTGCTCGATTCTGTCCATGTCTTCTTGTTCTTTTTACTCCATAGTTCACGTAAAGCTTCTTCTCCATATATATAAATATATATATACAGTGACTTCATTCGTATCTCCATTTCTCCTTTACTAAATATTTTTATTTTCCAATATTTATTATTGCAAATTATTCATAGTTTGATCATTATATAAATACAACTGTAATTTTTCCTATATTCTAGTTTAATTTTATTGATTTATCTTCGATTTTTAAGTTGTTTTTTTTTGTGTTGTTGATAATTGCGATATTCTTTTTACTGTTAAGAGGAAATATTGCGAATATTATCCATTTTTCGAAATTGCATGGTTTTGGTGGGGGTTATCCCTAAATATACTAAAAACATTTAGCGTATAATTTAGCGTCTCTCTCTCTCTCGTTGAATGTGAACAAAATATCTCAAAAATGAAAAATTCCCAACAAGCTGAAACTAGATATTCTGTTTAGGTGCCACCATGATAACCAACACTAAGGTTTCGTTCAAAATCCGTCAACCGGAATACGATTTTACTGAATTTTTTTTCCCAATTTTTCGCGATCTTCTTGAAAAAAATGCTCTAACGATTTTTTTTTTTTTAAATTCTTATAGGTAGCTATACACATAAATGCCTATCACTTTTTTGTTGAAATGTTTTCCCGGAAAATTGAGTTTTTTGTGGTTTCTGGCAAAGCAGAAATATTAAGCTTTCCCCTAAGTCTATTTCAGTGAATTATGTAGTTCTTCCACATATATTATATTATAATGTACATTACAAGCATTGCTAGAATTAACAATCTGAAAAAATCGGTTGTGCCTCTTTACTATTCAGATTTTTAGAAAATTTTTTTTGGAAAACGGCTGCTAACTTGGCGTGCTCAGGAATAAACGTATCATTTTTACTTTCTCTTATTTTATTTGAAACATTTTTCTAGAAAAATGGAGTCTAGTAGATTTTTAAGGCCATTTATAGAAGATTTATTAAAGTAAAGTAATGCCTATTTTTTTAGGCGGGCTTAACGTCCAACTACCAAATTAGGTGTCGTGGACGGGGGCGGAAGCACCTACTTTACTGTTAATATTTTTCATCCCAATATAAAATTTAGCAGTTATACGCGGGACTCAGATTTATTAACCATTTCAAAATTGTATGTCATATACATGTACCACGGTATTCATGACGGGAAAACTTGCTGCCCAGTTAATTGTAGTTAAACCCTATTTGCTACAAGAAAGGAAGAAGATTCGTTGTGCAATAATAACCATTTTCCTTGAAGTTTTCTCCAAAAATGGAGCAAACGAGACCACAGATTTCAGAAAAACTTCTTCAATATAGCTTACTTAGTTTGGTATGCCCATCGATATTTTCTTTCCCATACCATTACGCTCTGCCTTCGAAAAGACTGTGGCTCAAGCATCGTCCAAAGAAACATGGACACTTCTTCTATTTGTCTGAACATTATAAATAGAATCGGAACTCATCTGTGTGGTGGGGTGAAACGTTCCCCGATGATTAAGTAACATTGGGGTTACTGATTTCGAAAAAAGCTACCTTTCTAGTCATTAAATTTGACTGCCAGTAATCTTCTTCTAATCGCATCGAAGCTCTTTGGTACATTATGGATGGGTTCCAGTTGGACTAAAGATGGGTTCCATACTATGGAAAGCATGACGAAACGTTCTCCTCCAACCGAGACTTGTAGTAGTTCTTAATCCATCATCGTGAATATTGGAGCGCGTCTCTGTGAGAATCTCGCCAATTTATCACATACTTCTTTTGTCATTCGCAATGGCAACCGCTCGGGCGAAACACTTTCTGCTTATAATCATTTTGTAAATTAAAATTAAAATTTTTAAACTTTAATATTTGTTTTTTCATAGCTGTAACATAAATGTAGAAAGTTGGAGTTGCATAATGGCAGCCACCTTTGGTTATGGTAGTCACTTCAATGTAGTTGCATGTAGTCCAGAAGATAGCATTGCAGGAATTCAAGTAACACTGAAATTTAACGCCTAAAATCTGCGCAGAACTCACTAAAAATTATAGTATTTTATCTGTGCAATCAGCTTTCAAAGTTAAAAAAAAGTTGTAGCCGTTTTCAAGAAATCCCCCCCACCCCCAAAAAAAACAAAACTCAAAAACTTATTCTATAAAATCGCACTTCCGATTAATCGATTTTCTTCAAAAATTCGGAATCGGTGAAAACTCGAAAATTTGAAACGATCACAATATTTCCTCTTACTAGGAATAAGAAAAAAATAAACAAATTAAACGTCGTAGATAAGAAGGCGGTTGAATCAATAAAAAAAATACAATTTAAGGAAAAAATATTTTAGTCAACTAGTCAAATCAGCTAATCTCATTAGCATTGATTAATCAACTAATAATCGACAAGTAAAAGTTTTTGGTGTAAAAGCTTGATTACTTAAGCTTTGCTTCAAGAAGAAATTTTATTAAACATACAATTTATATGTACAATCATTTCAATGTATATATAACTCTTTGAAACATACCCACATAAATCTGATGAAAGTAAGATATACTTTTCTTGATTTGTTAAAGAAAATTGTATCTATTGAGTATGTTATCATCTCATATTAAATGTATGGAATTCATATAATAATCTACTAGGCCTGAAAATATATATGTACTAACAAATCAAAGAAACCTTTTCATTCGAAGAATCCTTCCATTTTTATGATCGTTTGGAATTTGTTCGTATCTCACATACAGGTTCATGTAATATGAACGTGTATGTTGCTGAAAGTCTAAACTTAGAAAGTGGATGTACTAACATAGAATACTTTAATAAATTACTTTCGGTTCAGTTCATTGCTGTTTTTTTCGGGTTGGGTACATCCTCATAAAGTTACATGGTATTATAGACAACTCAAAAGACTAGATCTGATTAAAAAAAAGTCTGCTCCTTAAAAGAGCAGATCATGATCATGATTCTCAAAACACAAAAAAGAACACAAGTCAATTTTCCTGAAAAAAAAAGAAGAAGTTTCAAATAAAAGTGGTAGACGTTTTTGGTGTATGTGTAGTTTAAAGAAAACGAAGAAACTGAAATAAAATATTAGAGTCGCGCTCCTGGTTGACGGATTATCACCGAAACCTTTGTGTCACAGATGTAGAAGGACTTATATAGAATTTCAACTTTTAGCTTTCTGCGATTTTTCGTTTTTGAAATATCTTGTTCACACATCACACACACACACACACATAAAACATATGCTAAAACATTCTTTTGTCACTCAGCGAACTTATTTCCGGTAAAAACTTAATTTCGAAAATTTGACTAATGCTTCCTTATTTATAAGCGAAAGCAAAAAAAAAATCTCCCATAAAAGTCCCTGTTAAAATCTTAGAAAGTCGAGGGTTAAGAGTTCAGCCAAGGGTTTGAGTTCCATCGTGGTCACATTTGATAATGCAAGTTAGCTTTCCCGGATGTGTGTATATCCAACAGAATTGTCCACACAAGGATCTAAATATGTTTTTTTTTGTTGATTATAAGACGTTCCATGAACTTCTGTCCTTAGATCGCAATCATCTTGCGTCCTTCCCCTTTCTTCCTTCACTCACAAGAATAATTCAAGACAGTGCCTCAGAGAGAATTGTTTTGAGAATATATTCCCAGTGGTAAGAAGGTGAACTAATTTTTTTTGCAATGCTCAGACTGAGTGAATAGCTTTCCCGTTCAACATTTTTATTTTCGATTTTTATTATTTCATTTTTACTTTTTTAATAATTTTCGAAACTGATATTTTGGGTCCGCTAAGTACAAAAAATATATATATATATATATTTTTAGCAAATAGGTCTGCATGCTGCATGTTGTATGTGTGCAAAATGAACCAAAAAACAGAAAAATCAATAGTAGGAAGCTGAACAAGAAGGCAGTGCTTTAACCCAGTCACAAACACTACCTGATACTAGAACAAAGGTCTCAACAATGTTTTTACTTTCTCTTATTCCTAGTTAGAGGAAGTACTGCGATCGTGCTAGAGTTTTCACCGGAAATACATGTTTTAGGGCCCCTGAATACGGTAAAAAAGTTTTTAGCGAATGGTGTGTGTGTGTGTGTGTGTGTGTTTTAACAGAATATCTCAAAAACGAAAAATCACAGGAAGATCAAACTTCATATTCCGTTTAGGTACTACCAATCGCATCAGACACCAAGATTTCGGGCAAAATCCATCAACTGGAAATGCTTTACTTTACTAATGGTTATTATACATAGTTATTCATGTTTTTCTCGAAAACGGTTTCAACGGTACTATCTACACACATAAATACCTATCACTTTTATTTGAAATATTTTACCGGGTAAAATGAATTTTTTGGGATAACAGTAGCGTTATGCTTTCCTCTTAAAGTACCAGTTCAGTACAATTTATGGTTTTACCACCTTCACAAATATCAATACACATTAGAAATATTGATAGTATTCCAAATTCTAAGAAATTAGGCTAACCAGAAGTGCGATTTTACAGAATTGGTTGAGTTGTTTGGAATTTTCTCGAAAACGGTTACAACTATTTCCTTTAAACTTGGAATATTTGCTGCATAAATAGAAACGTAGCATTTTTATTTGAAACATTTTTACTTTCTCTTACTCCTAGTAAGAGGAAGTATTGGAATCGTATAAAATTTTCGATATCGAGTTTTCCGTTAATACCGGAATATCCGTTTTGAGGTCCCCTGAGCAAATGGTCTGTCTGTGTGTGTGTGTGTGTATGTATGTAAACAGCATAACTCAAGAAAGTTGAAACTTGATATTCCGTTTAGGTATCACCATGGCATCTGACCGTGGCTCATCTGTCAAAATTCCTCAACCGGAAGTACCACTTTACTAGTTTTTTTTTTTATTTTTTTGCATTTTTCTCAAAAATGGCTCCAACGATTTTCTCCGAACTTCGTACATCAACTACACATACAAAGGGCTACAACTTTTATTTTGAAACATTTTTCTCGGAAAATTCATTTAAGGGCAGTTATAGGGGAGAGGAGGAGTTAGTTTTCATCTAAAGTGCTATTTCAGTTAATTAAACAATTCCATCATCTAAATAATATTAATTAGAATTGAATTTGTTGTTGAAATTGCGAGTTTGAAAAAATTGCACAACCGGAAGTGCATATAACAAACAAAGAGCTACAACTTTTATTTAAAACATTTCTCTGAGAAAATTCATTTAAGTGCACTTTTGGAGGAGGGGTGGGGCTGGAGCTTCTAAAGTGGTATCATATATTGATAAGTTGATACTTAATAGGATTAAAAATTTAATCATCCAAAGAAAATTAATTACAAATAAATAGATGGCTAAAATTCCGAGTTTCATGAAATTAGTAAACCGGAAGTGCGCTTTTACCGGACAGTTTTTTCAGTTTTTGACGAATTTCATTAAATTTGGTACACAAACTATAACATTTGTCAATTATAATTTTGAGAACTGGAGTAAGAGAAAGTTGTGTGAGTGTTTCACACCAGATTTTTCTGAAAAAAAAAAATCGAATTTACAGGGATATTGTCAGTAAGTTTAAATCTAAATTTGCTCAAGCTTTTTGGTTATGACCTGGAGCGCGCTGCCACATAAGGCTGCTCAGTTATACAGGTAAAACTCCCATCATTATTTTTATGGCCAGCCCAACTAAACATTGGTAACGTCGCATATTTTAAAGAAAATATCTTGATTACATTGTATTAATTAGAATAAGAGAAAGTAGTGTGAGTTTTTCTCACCAGATTTTTACTTTCTCTTATTTCTTTGATATTATTATTGGACTATTATATACTTTCTACAAACTTGTGACTCTATAAATATAGATTTTCGACTTCATTTCTTTCTTAGTCCTTTACTTCAGATCTATCGGCCAATATTTTTCCTTCTTAAGATAAAATTCCTAGAGAGAAAACTAGAGGGAAGTTTTATTTATATTTATTACAAGTTAAATATAGTACCTTATTACAGAAAATCTATTTAACCTTGTGCATTATCTTTAGTAATATTGACAGTGCTCTGGATGGGAGGGATAAAGTTATATTTATCGATCTTTCAAACGTAAATCTTTACATAACTCTAATATCTTTTTAAGCTGTGCATAATCTTGAAACTCAGTTCTGTTAAATTAGATTACTTTTTCTCAGTAGATGTTGATCGTGCATATTAAACTCAGTTTTCTTCTACCCACTTTGTACCCTGTTGTGGTTCATCTTGGTTTAATATAACTTTCTAGAATATTTGACTGTGTTCTTATATTATTACAGTTTATAAAACTGTTTCATTTTGTTGTGGGATAGGCCAGAGAAGAATGCAGAAGAGAAAAGTACGCTGACTGAATACTAATATTGATTAAAAAACAGAATAAAGCAATGATTTTACAGAACTGATAGAGTGGTAGCGTGACTGGAAATGACAAACTGAACTGGCAGAGTGTGGGTGATGGTGATGTGTTCTTGAAGACTGTCTATACAACACTGTATTGTAGACTGAATGATTTAAATCCTTATATGTACTTCCTGAAAATTACCCTACTTCTCCTTGCAGATCTCCTGAAGATCTTAAT
The DNA here is from genome assembly GCA_011037195.1 of Triatoma infestans. Classification (NCBI taxonomy): domain Eukaryota; kingdom Metazoa; phylum Arthropoda; class Insecta; order Hemiptera; family Reduviidae; genus Triatoma; species Triatoma infestans. The sequence continues at coordinate 117,719 of JAAEAF010000988.1, read as the reverse complement.
TTCCCCCTACGGTGGTGAATTGAATAGCCTGTGGTAGGAAGATGCGTTACGCCTTATGTGAAATGCCGAATGACATAGCCGTTGACGGATGACGTAGAATTGGGACGTGAGTTTACCTTTCCCCTTTGGGTTGGGGAATACTGGATGCCGGCAGTCCATTACAGTTTCTTCAAATTTATCCTCACTTTCGAAAATAGCTATAACGGGTTGGAAGTAACGATGATTTATCTTCAAAAAGTTCGTTCAAGAGTCTTTTGGAAGATCCATATGTCAGACAACACACATTCCTCATTGATTTCACCTGTATCACAGCTTGAACAAATTCATATCTATACATTTTAAATAATCTACGCCAGGTTATAGCCAACGTTATAACTTGATATAGAACCAGAAATGAACCCTAGAAATATTTCCTGCTGCTCAGTGTTGCGAATTTTCTTAATATAAGTTAATGAAAAATACTGAAATATTTTAAGATCTAAGCTTTGTTGTTTGTACTAAGGGAGGTACTGCGTACTGCGTTAGATTCTCAATCATGGCTTAAAGCACGCCTGAAAAATAAAAAAATAAACATTATATTTTACTTATTTTAAGTTTGAATCAGTGCACTTATTTTAGTGCACTGCACCCTGAAAGATATATTGTGCCCCCCCCCAAGTGAACTGCCGGCCTCCGACAGTCTAGCTACAGACAACAGACAGCTGTGGGGGCTTCTAAGAGTAGAAATTTAAGGGTAGCACTGCTGGACTCGAACTCGGGACCACCGCGTGGCTGTCCAGCGCGCCTCACTGAGCTAATCACATCCCAATGTGTTCTTCTAACTTGTATCATTTATATTCACGCTGAAGATAAAAAACCCTAAGGTTTTGCACAAAAGTATTCTTTTCCTGTACGATGTTGAAACTTGGAAAACTTGTAGTTTTTTCTGTTTTCTATTTATTTTCTCATAAGGGTAAGTATTGCGATCATTTCAAATTTGCGAAATTGCCCAGAAAAATAAAGTTTGTCCTCTGTGAACGAAAAATTGTTTTTAGCGAATGGTCGCGGTCCTCACAAAAAATGACAACGGATTTGTTTAACATCGCATAACTATTAAGATATTAAGGTAATCACTTTTATTTGAAACATTTTTCTAGGAAGATTGATTTTCAAAGTAAAGTAGTAACATTTACTTTCCCTATTGAGTAAAATATTTGATTTTACCACCTACTTAATATAATTCCAAATTTGAAGAAAATGAGTTAACCGGAAGTGGATTTTACCGAATTGGGCTTTCTTTTTCAATATGTAGAAAAATATATTTTTTCTCAACAGTTGAATAATTTTACAATTATTCCACCAAAATCTGTGGCTAACGTTCTATTCTTTGTCACTAGTGACTTACACTCTACTTTCTTTAACTTACAGTAAAAGTAACATTGTTCTAATTAGTCAGACATTTAGCGGGAATACGTGAAAAAAAGATAAAACTAATCCCAGACAGCAAGTAAGAGGTTATACATAATGGAACAGGTTATAGAGAGAGGGAGAATTTTGAATTGAATTAAAATACATTCTCAGTGTATGCACTTTTCATATTTTTGCTTTCTCTTTCTTACTCCTTGTAAGAGAAAGTATTGTAATTGTGTCAAATTTTTGATATCGAGTTTTCATCGGAAATATCCGTTTTAAGGTCCCGTGTGTTCAAAAAAGTGGTTTTTAGAAAAGGATCTTGTGTATGTGTACCTATCTATGTGAACAGCATAGCTCGAAAACGAAGAATCACAGAAAGTTCAAACTTGATATTTCGTTTAGGTATCACCATAGGATCCGACAGTTAGTTATGTGTCAAAATTCTTCAACGGAAGTACCACTTTACTAAATTTTTTCACTTTTTCGGGAATTTCTCGAAAGTGGCTCCGACGATTTTCTTGAAACTTCCTATATAAGCTACACATACAAAGATCTACAACTTCTATTTAAAACCTTTCTCTGGATTAATTCATTTAACGCCACTTTTAAGGGAGGGGTGGGCTTATGTTTTTCTCTAAAGGGCTATCACAGTTGATTATACAATTCTACCATCTAAACAAAATTAATTAGAAATAAATAGATGACCCAAATTCCGAGTTTCAAGAAAGTTAGTAAACCGGAAGTGCGCTTTTACTGAACAGTTTTTCCAGTTTTCGACGAATTTCATTAAATTTGGTGCACTACTATAAAATTTGTCAATTACAATTTTGAAAACTAGAGTAAGAGAAAGTTGTGTGAGTGTTCCACACCAGAATATTTGTATATTCATATAAAAACTATGGTATTTGAAGTAACGTGAAAATTTTCGGGGGAGAATTTTTTATTTACTATGATTATTATTATTTTGTTTTTTCCGGTGCATCGACTAGGCCGTAATCATTAGCGCCATGATTATTATTATCAAGATTTTTTCTAGTTGTACATTGTGACGTACTGTACACTTAAATAAAGAAAAATAAAATAAAAGTAGAATGATAAAATTTAACTTTTTATTGTAGTATTCACTCATGTATAGGATTACAGATAAGAATAAAACTTTATACACTGAAATAATATATTTTTGTTTGCTTTGTTTCTATTTATTTTGATATTATGTGTATATATAAACATATATTTATATATTTTTAATTAAGTCTTTTGTGTTTTGTTTGAATACTGTTTTGTATAACGCTTTATACTTTATCTTCCTTCCATTAGTATTTTGGTAATACTAAACGGTGCCCTTTCTTCACGCTGCTTTTTATCTTTAACTCGTTTGGCCTTTTGATGTTTTCTCCGAGGTTATTTTTAACTTCTTTTTTTTTCAGTACTCATAATGAACACTTTGTGACTTGAATTATAAAGACTTTCAATTACATTCTCAACGTTTTTCTAAACAGCTATGCCTGGCAGAATTATAAAGACTTTCGATTTCTTTCTCGATTACGTTATCCAGTGGCACCCCCCCTAACTTTCAACAACATTAATACTGCCCCCCTCCACATACACATCGGCAAAATAATCCTATGCGTATTTTAAGCTACGCCACAGTAATAAAACTCTCCTCCTTAAATAAGTACCACTTCCTTTTTAAATAAGTTCTCAAGCAAAAGACTTTGAAATTATGTTATGTTGTGGTGGGAACATTTCTTTAATACGTATTCAATCCTTTAATCTTCAGGAATTTTTTTTTTTAAATATACGTGTTTTGTAATGATTGTATTGGGGGGGGGGGATTGAATGTGTTAATTAATAATTAATTGTTATAATTTATATTTGAAATCTTCTCTAAAGGGATCTCGTGAGGTCTGTGTTTATACAGAAGTTGGGGAGGATGAAAAAACAACTAAATATATAGATTCAAAATATATAATTAAAATAAACAGTATACATCAAAAATTAATAAATACAATATTGAGATACAACAACATAAGTGTCTTGTCATTTGGGAGAAATAGCTTTTTATAAAACTTACATATTTTACAGATATTCTAATTTGAAGAAGGTTGGGTTTCTTGGGGCACTTCCACCATTCACTACTGTAACATGGCTTTTTCTAATGATAGATTTCATTCCTTTTACGGTATAAATTTTGAACTGACCCCCTTCCCTAAAAAGGTCCAACTTATATATTCTACCTCCACCCCGGAGAAAGTGAGAAGAGGGAAATTCCCTTTGTCCTAAATAAATGTAATGATAGGAGTAGGCCAGGTATCTCTGACTCAACTAACTGTTTCTTTTGTGCCTTCCAACCTTCAAAAAACCAAAATTTATAAATATATAAATCGGGAAAATTCCCTACTTTACAATCATAAAATATTTAACAGAATATATTTCGAGACAATCTATATTTATAATTCTTCCAAAGATGTACACATTACAGTTTAGATATTTACCAAGCTTAATGTATAGATAATGTACGAAGCTTGAAGGAGCCATTATCCAAAATATCACAAGAAAACTGAGACAGATTCCATAAAATTGCACTTCCGGTTTTTTGATTGTGACAGAAATCTTCATGTGAGACAGCGATGGTAGTAGTATCGGTAAAACGGGAATATCAAGTTTTTGTGTTATTTTATCCAAACTATTCGTTAAATTTTTTTTCTTTCTACTGTTCAAAACGGTATTTCCGGTGAAAATTTATAATTAAATACAATACTTACCTACTCTTACAACAGTAAAAGAGAAAAAATATGCATTAACAGGCACAGAAACGTCAGAGTCCCCAAGAAGCTGTAAAATAAATTTAGCCAAAAAAAAAAAAAAATGGTCCAAATAAAAATGATGTTTATATATGTATATTTATCATTCAGAGTGGTTACACATAGACGCAAACATAATAATAATAATAATACTAATACACACGCATTAGTCATTGCCGTCATTTTCGAGAAAATACCGACTAACTTAGAAAGCTGGGAAATTGTACTTCCTGTTGACCGAATTTGTACGATCTTGGAATTCTAGCAATACATTTGTTGGATCATAATAAAAGATACCGGTATTTTGTTTTAGAAGGTTTAGAATAAATAGTTTGTAGAAAATGTTTTAAATAAAAGAGATAATTTATGCGAAATTTTAAAAGAAAAAAAAGGAAATAAATAGGAACTATTTTCGACAAAGTAGCTAAGAGCTGAAAAAAAAACATCATTTTAAGAGACGCACTTTTTGGTTGATGGATTTTAACCGAAAAACTTAGTGTCCGATGCGGTGCTGGTTTCTAAAACAGAATATCAAATTTTCTTTGCGAATTTTTTTTCATTTTCGACACCAAACTCACATTTTTTCATACTCATCAATCGTAACATTATTTTTCTCAAAATATTTCCATTATAAAAGCCCCCCCCCCCCCCTAAAATCCTTCAAGCTAATAAAATGTTATTGATGATGTGTTGTTCTAAGTTTGTATGTTGTGTGTAGTGTTTTGTACTACGACAGTTTGTAATGAAGGAAGAAGTCACCACTGCTAATAACAATAAATATATTCTCATAAAATTACAACTACAAGTTGATTCAATGAATTTAAAAAGCTTATGATTATACAGAATTAATTATCTAGTTAGATTGATTGAATTAAATTTTAAACATTTATAAATAGCACTGACGTTCTGCCTCTATGTATACTGGTTGAATGTCGAATTTAGACTGTTGAAATGCTGTAAGACAACTGGTGAAAGAATGCTCTGTCCTGGGGGGAGAGGGGCTCCTATAAAACAGTTGGCCGAGCGGTATTGTCTTAAATGAGGGTATGATGTCCCTTTATTACCCGTCCTACCAGCCAACCTTCAGATATCCTTCAAATAATATTTCTAAATTATATTTATATATATGATTTCTGGTATCCATCACACTAACCTCCTAACCATTCAGATGTAATTAATTGTTTGATACTTTGGTTCAGGTAGAGAAATTTACAATAGAGTTAATTTGGCCCTGTTTATCATCTGAACATATTCAATGTAATGTTGATTAAAGAGTTATACTGGGAGATTTAATATGTGTATGTATGTATGGTTGAGTGTCAACTGGCCCAATCAATCTTGTAATGTCATCTGCAGGTTTGTAGAGTGTTGCATTGTTATTCGTGCTATTTTTATTGTTGACTTTATCATTAATAACTTAAACTTTCTTTCTTTCTTTTTTATCAGTGTAATTATTGCTTTTCCATTTCTAACATTCTTAAGTATTTCTTTATTTGTAATTTAAATTTCTTTTTTATATTATATATATATATATATAGATATATATACCCAAATATATTAAAGTGATGATACCAATCTGTACAATATTTATAGAAAAACAGATTTTCTAATCTCTTATAATTTTTATAACATTATTAGGCTAGAAAAACGATCAAGACTCTTGAACACTTTCATCATCCCATAAAAACACCGGCTAGTTAATAGTAGTATAGATAATATACAAAGTTTAAAGAAGATTTAATTCGAGCTATTGTCGCCGTAACGCTCCAAAAACCCCTTCAGTATGTTAGGGTCTCTCCAACCCCTCTGTACTCAAGGCAACTATTAGTGTAGTGAAACTTCCAGAAAATTAGGTCACTTAAACTGTAATCACTGCAGTAAGAGAAAGTCGTGGTGATTTCTTGTTTCGTAATTTTAATATCACAAAACTCCGGCAGAAACTCCGTTTTGAAAATTTGGGCCGATCGAAATATTTCTTCTTACAAGCACAGGATTCTTGAGAAATATTGATAGTGGAGATAAAAAAAAATCTATAAGCAAGTTAGGAAATTTGTTGTGGATGTGGATATTGGGAGTCTTTCAAAGTTTTTTTTGTATTTTTGGCTTTACTGTTGTACTGAACAGTGATGAAATAATGCAGAAAAATACTTATTTCACTCTCTTATAGGACAGTTCTAGCACCCTCTTTAGCAACGATAATAGTCATTTCTAAATTTGTGATTGGCTCCGCAATGATGGATAACATCTGGTATTATTCATAGTAGTTTACTTCTTTTTACTAGTTCTGACAAGTTCGGGATTCCCATCCATCGTCAAGAGTATGGTTTATGAAGAGAATTGACTTCAATTTAAACTTTCTGTCAAACTTAAAAAAGAAAAAGCCAAGAACAGTTTCAAAAAGAACAAGAAGAAGTTTGCTCATTTCAATTAACAAAATGGGAACCAGTGACGCGGACATTTTAAAGAAAAGCCAGTCCGGTAGGAATATGGTGAGGGCACTGAATTCTGTCTCATGGTCCAAGCAGATTTAGCTTGGAAATAAAAAGGAAAATCGTGCCTTCGTAGAAAGTGTAGCCCTCTACGGTTCGGAATGATGGACGGTTGCAAAAAGCTAGAAAGAACTCTTCTGGTCACAGAGATAGACTTCTGGAGTCGAAGCTGTGGAGTCTCCAGATTGGAACATATTCCTTACGGGAAATAAGGTGACGAATGCGGCGATCTAGCAATATTATCCACTACGTGGTTAATGTGGTATGGTCATGTCATGAGGATAAGTGAATAAAGATGGCCCAAAAAATGCTCCAATACAGGCCGGAGGAGAGGAAAGCCGCGATAGGCCAAGGAAGTCATGGATGGATGGCGTGACGAAAGCTCGGATGGCTAGAGGTCTATGTGAGGAAGGATGGCAAGTTAGAGAGTATTGGAGGGAAACTCTTTTGGGCAACAGGATGCACAGTAACAGTGTAAATACCCGTAAAAAAAGGAGTTTGCTCAGACAATAAAACCCCAGCTGATAATTTTATTTACCAGTCTTGAGTTCTTTATTGCAATGTATTATTAAAGAAGGAAATAGATATAGTAGAGGGTTGGCAAATAATAAGGTCAATGTTCCAATCAATCGATGGAGGAAGTAACATGATACAGCACCGAATTCGTTCTTAATCTCACTCAGTGCGGTAAACTCCAGTCTCTGTGATTATTATAACGCAATTTCTTATTCCATCGACCATTTAAAAGTTTAATTGTTAGTGGTGAATTAATCACTGTCAGCATTTAATATTGCCTATTTCATGATACCTACATTATTCAGTACAGCCAATCTACAATTTCAGATTTCTACAAGCTATATCCTAAAATCCAGCTTATTACATTGGTAACAGAGAAAATACGTCCAACCCTTTGTTCCTGTCTCGGCGTTCGGTGTCTTGCGCAAATGGAGGCAAATCCTTTTTAGATGTAGCTATACCGCGGGGGCTATGAAAGTCCTTTGCTTGCTATGCTTGGCTAATCTTTCCGCTATATTACTATAATAGTAGAAAAGTCTGTTGTTGTTAGGGTCCTGTAAAAATAACTCACTAACTAAGGTTGTCCTCTAGTCCACCAAGTGTTTATTTTCAAAGCCCTTAGCAGGAACTGATTACAAGGATTTTGGTAGAAAGTTTTAATAGCGACAGAGTTGCAAAAATAACGGCGATAAATAGAATATTGGTTGTACAAAATCTCTTGCAGCTTGCTGTAAAGTAATTATTGATCGACTTTCCTTTTCTTTTCATTACTAAGGAGGAGGGTACTGACATCTAGTTATAAAAAAAGGAAACACAAATTTCCAGTACCTTACTAATATAATTTATTATTGCTGTAAGACAGTATGGACAGAAGGGTTTACTTTTAGTTATAATCTTAAAGAAGTTAAAGAACAAGTAAATTATATACATATAATAACCCGTCTATTTGTTTAATTACAATATTTATGTTTTAATTATTGTTTATTACATTAATTTTTTTTTTAAATTAAATTTGGCACATATTTTTTGGCCAAGTTTATATTTATTTTGTTTTTTAAATTTTCATTATTTAGTTTGTATATATTTTAGGCACTCATTTATTTTTTTAAATAAAATTCATTTTTTAATTCTAAGTTATTTTGGGAGGGGGATGGAAAAATTAGGCAGGTAAAGATTTTCCTTCCAATTTACCTAGAAGTAATTTATTTTTACAAATACACTATAATAATTAGGCCTAATCACCACTTTTTTTTTAAAATATTTTAAATATTATTTAAAAAATATATTTGTCTTTCAGCTATACAATAGGATTTGAAACGATTAGCGTATTTTTCTTTCTATTTTTTGTTTTGTTTTTTCTTTATTTGACACATTTTTATTATTATGGGTCAAACTGAAACACACAAATTCTAATTCTGACTACACTGCTTATTTTATTATTTTCTTTTTTCCTCTGGTAGGGGGGGGGGTGTATAATCTGCCATCCAGTACTGTGTCCTACATATAGGAGCCACCCACACCTACACACTACCAACCTACGCACGCACACACACACACACACAGAATCATACAAACTAGTTGGTTTTGTTCTCTGCTGCAAAAAAAACGAGCTCTGGTTATTGAGCCATTCTTGATTTATTAGTTTGTTTTTCAATCAAGAATAACTTTTATATTTTTAAGACAAAACTAAAATTTAAACACATATCGCTACTATTCCTTCTTCTTTTTTTATTTATCTCCATTTCAGATAGTATAAAAATATTTTAACTTGTTTTGATGTGGTTTAAAAAAAAAAAAGAAAAGAAAAATTGAACATTAAGTTTTACTTAATTCTAACTTTGTTAACATGATTAATGGTGAATGGAACAATTGAAAAAGTTGCGAGAAAATTATTACAAAGTAGAACTCTATTAACTTCAAATCATTTTGGAAATGAAAAAAAAGTAAAAATGACTTAACTTTTACATAGTATTTTCCAACTTTTAAAATACTTTGAATTTTCATTTCCTTTAACATAACTTCATATTTTAGTCAGTCCATTTTGTCAGTATGGAAATATATATTGTGTTATATATATCATAAATTGAAAAAAAAGTTATTTTTATTCGTATTTTCAATAAGTTGATCGAGATGAATTTTCAAGACGTTCTTTGCTCAATATTATTTTTACCTTATTATATTCCATTCTTACCTTAGCAGATGACATCAACATAACTATAAACTTAAAAAAAAATCTTTGGGGGAGGGGCTTAAGAGAGAGTGAGAGAGAGAGAGAGAGAGAGAAATCACATTTATTTAGTCCTTCACGGAGGAATATTATTCAAATAGGCGTAAAATTATTTCATTAGAAAAATTAATTCTGATCCAATTTTTTGGTACTCATTTTTACTTCCTGTTACTTGCTGTATGAGGAAGCAATCGATCGCGTTTAGTACTTCTTTTAACGGTGTATTTGCATCGCGTTGCAAAAATGGTAAATAAAGATATTCAATCTTATAAATGAATTGAAATAATTTTTTTTAAAAGTATTTCGAATAATGTGGTTAAATGAATTAAATTGTTATGAGACATCTTTTTTTTTTTAATTTCTCTTATTTCTGTTTCCAGAATGGTATTTACCAGAACTCTGTCTGCAAATAGAAATGTAAAGAAAAATATAAATATTTTACTTTCCTTTCTGCTATTTTTCCAAATTGCTATTTGATATAATATCTACTTAGTTGAATTTTGAAATGCGGTGGGGTTTGGGATAGTTGTGGGATAGGGTGTGTTCGAACAAAACGTTCAGCTGGGTTGAGAAATATTCCAAATTAAACCTTTGTTGCAGCAGTTAGTGATTAGCTGAGGGTGATGAGACGGCTGTTGTTTTATTAGGGAGGGTGGGGGCGGGGGCTTATCGCCACTTAGATGTTCACTTTGCTCATAAGGGCGCTACTTACTCATAAGGGCGCGCATCCTAGTTTTTCCTATGGTATTTATGCCATCAACCCCGCGGAAATTGGAACCTACCTTATTCCTTTGCAAAGCAGTCCCCCACCTATAAGAGTGAGACTGTTCCCAGATGGCAAGAGCTACGTCATGACGATATATGGTTGCTTCGGATTTCATCGGGTTACGCACGAACTTTCCCACGAAAGATTCCCACCAATTTTCATAAATTTTATTTTCTTCTTTTCCCTCATACAGTGTACAGGATCTACCTCACCATTTCTCTCAGAAAAATTAACAACTACAGAGGAAATGGATATTGGTGCGTAGTAATAGAGTTTTTCTTCCTAGGAAACTTGGTGGATCCAAGGAAGAAGATTGTTGGTCTAAAAGTGGGTTCAGAATATACAAAAAAAAAGTTTCTATTTTTTTTTAAACCAACTCCATTTTATGTGAGAAAAGTAATCTTTTTAAATTGCTTAAATATGTGAAAACGCAGTTCAAATGTTTTTTACTTCCAAATAAAATCCGCAGTAAAAACGCTTAGAAAAATTAGTATACGTACAATCAAATTTTCATAATATAGACTTTTTTTCTGCAAGTTCATCGGGTTCATAAAGTTATTTCCATGAAAATCACCCAAAAAATGGTATTTTCAATCCCTAGAGAGTAAAAAGTTTTTAAAAAAGTGTATCACAGTGTTGCCCCCATCTTTAGTTAGGAAAAACTTAATTGTTGGGGATAGAAATCTCTCTGAAATCAAGGTACTTAAATAAATTTAAATCAAATAAAAAATTCATCATAGGGGCAATGAGGCGGCAGATGGCCTAGCTCGAGAGTGTTCCATAGGGACCTCATTTGACCTGAACCGTTCTGTGGCATCGCAAGGTGCCTCAGGAGTGCTGCCGTCAGAAACGTGGTTTAAAACCCCAGGCCAAAGGCAGGCGATGTTTATCCATAGCTATTCGCCTTGACTGACTGCAAAACTACTCCAGCAAGGCCGGGTATTAGGATAGCAGTTGGCCCCCTTGTTGACTTAATAAGCACTTGCATCGCATGGACCTGGCAACAGATAGCCTGTGTAGGATTTATCAGGAAGAAGAAGAAACAGCACTGAACGTACTTTTCCAGTGTGAAGGGCATGTATGGCTGAGGTTTCGCCTCTTTGGAGAGGAGAAGCTGACACCCGCCATCTTCACCAAGAGTCTCTCTCTCTGTCTCTCTCTCTCTCTCTCTCTCACAGTACTCCTAAGTCTAATAAAACAGACAGGGCTTGAGAGGGTGCTCTGATTAGGGGGTGCTTTTAACTGGCCTCCCCGGATTCCAAAGTTCAGTTAAGGGACAGGACCAGAGAGAAACTCTAACTTGTGCGGTGCCACAATAGACCCAATAGAGCCGCCCTCCATAGAATCTAATCTAATCAACTGGCTCTTCCGAAAGCAAACCTGTGTGTATGTGCACAATAGATCTTTCAGGCCGCAATGCAGTATCCTCTATAACAAACCTGAGTGTAAAAATATCACTTTACTCATTTATCAAAGAAATCATGATTATTTTCCTAAAGTTTATGATCTGTTGTAAAGAATACTAATTTCTTATTTTTATTGTGTCTCCACAAATAAGTCTCATAGAAATTTAAATGAGCTTTGGTTCGCAGGTATCTTGAATGATTCTGAATGAAATAAAATTTGTAATGAAAAAAGAATTGAAGAAGTTGTGTTATACTAATCGTCTTAAAAGCATCTAAGTGTTTTACTAATCTCTCATCTTTATGGGTAGTTATTTTCTTAATTTGCATTAATTAAAAGAGCTTCTACTTTATCCAGTAGTTCTGGTAATGAATATTAATGAAGTCCAACGAAAAATGGTTAAAGGATACCGTTTATTTTGTTTTGTATTTTTATTTAACTTCCTTAAGGGCTAAACATATGCTGGCCCTGAGTCCTATAAGAGGACGCGTCCGTGCAGAATGTAGTCAGCTCACTCGCATCCTGTCCTATGACAGTAACACTTAGTTTTAGGTACTGTGGTCGCATTCGATAATACTATAAAAGAAAGAGAAGAAGATGATGGCTTGTTCTTTGCTTATTGCAGTTTTTGGCGGTAGATTTTATTGTGAAGCTAAAATAATTGTAATCATGCTGGTTAACATAAAGAAATGCAAGCATAACAAAATTTTTATCACGGAAATTTGGAAACATGGGAGCTTTAATGAGCGGAGAATAATGTACATTAAACAGGACACCTTCCTAATATAAAGTCAAAGAGACGGACAGAACTATAAGTGTGGAGACAGTCTTGCCGGCGGGAAGCTCATTCGTATATCTGTATTAATTTTAACCCCGCGTACAGGATTTAGCATTTAGTTTTGCAAATAAAAAGAACATTTCCAAAATCAAAGATCCTGCTCTGGCAATTTTATAAAACTTGGACTTGAGTTATGGAGCATGTATTCAGTTAATCTTGCGAATCTAATTAACTGGGTAACAGGTGTTCAAGTATAAACTATTGTTTCTTTTGTGTGTTAGAGGATACTAGTCACAGAATTGATACTACCTATTTTTTAAGTAAATCAAATTTTTATATTCTAAAATTAAGCATCCTGGAATGAAGTCTAGAAACTATATACGACAATAATGTCTATTTAAATGCGTTTAGTCTTACAAATTATTATTATGTTTGTGGTCATTATTGGAATGCTTGAAAAACTAAAAAAATCCCTTGAAAGTTGTGATTTCATTGAAAATCTGATGCTTAATCCTGTAAAGTTGTTTGATTGAGAGGCTCTTGATGAGTTGAATATTTTGAAATTTACTTTAGATTGGTTCCTTTCATAATTTAGAAAAATGAATTTTGTTACAAATAAAATTAATGTCTAAAACTTGTAATAATGATACATTAACTAAATAATTAATTAATTAATTAATACTATTACTAACAAGAAAGTCTATCAATCAATAATATTATTATCATAAATTTAGTAAACAATTTTCTAGTTCTAGAAATACAACTTGAAAAAAAACCTAGTGCGCATGACCCAAGTGTGTATTTAAAACCAATGCTAACTAATTAAATAAATAAATATATAATTAATTAAATAAATAAAATAAAATAAACTAATTAATTATTAATTCTATAGATATTTCTATTTGTTTCACTGTTATTTAATAAGAACTTCGACAAATCCTTCAGGGAGTAGGAATTTCTAAGAAAACCTTAATATTAAAATAGAAAGCTTTTTTAAAAACTTATTTTATTTATTGTTAGGTATATACAAATCTAATAATATTTAATTTAAAATTTCCTTATCTAATAATTAATCTATTTTTAGATATTAAACAGATCTAGTATAGTAATAATATTAGCATTAATTATTTATAACATTAAAAATTGCAAGTATGGAATAGTTTTTTATAGCGCTTTGGGAAAAATAGGATTATGATGCGGGATAAAAAAAAGGAATGTTGGATATCAAAGTTCTTTTAATTCTGTGGATTTGTCTTCTTTTTTTATATTTTTCTGTAAGGTCCAGAAGTGCACTAGGTGTTTTTTTTTTAAGTTGCATTCCTTTTCGAATTTTGCTGCATCCTCCTTCTTGAACATCTTTGAACCATAGTATTCAGTGTTGATTACATGACAGTCGTACAAATAAAAATGATGGTAAATTATTGACAAAAATAACCAATGAAATTCATCTTAGAAATGTTTATGTTACCGGCAAAGTAAATAAGCCAATAAATTTCGATTAAATTACTATTAAATGTTGATAAAGATGTATTTTTTTATTTTTAATTTGAAGTTTTGATTGCTTTGATTTAATAAGTTTCAATATAATTTACCGTACACATCAAAGAATAAATTTAGATTTGTCTTAACTTGTTACCTTAGAAGCGCCTCTAGCGCAAAGGTCGGCAACGTTCAAACAAATTTTTTTTTTTGCAAATTTGAGTTATTGGCAACAATTACAATTTTAAATATCTTAATAAACAATTCTGAATTTTACTTTTAAATTTTCTTTGTCCAATCGTACAATATGTTGAAATGATATTATTGTGAACACTTGTTATTTAAGGGAAAACAAGCTCAAGTCAGGGCTCATGTAAAAGCCTTTGTGCCGAATCCTTTTTTTTTTCTGACAAAATTTCAAATTCCTATTTTCTGTTATTTTTCGTTTCCATGTTGTTCAGTAATAATAAAACCCGTGTTTATCCATAGAATCTGGGCCTGATGCAAGATATCCTCTCCCTATTGCAGTTATGATCCACCCACCGGTCATTGAAAGCACACAAAATTTGCTACATATGGATATGCTGCCCGATCACTCTATCATAAATACCTGATCAGATTTTTAGTCTGGTATGACAAAATGCTGCTGGGCCGAAAATCCTAGGAATGCCTTTGTTTAGGAATGCTGCTAACATTGCTTGGGCGTATGTGCTGATAAAATGTCCTAAATACAGAGCATTGGCAGGAGCAGAAATCACTATCCTAATGGAGGGGAATTTCCAGAATGGAGATAATACCTCTTATTATAATCAGGTACCGACAGGGTTTATACCGTATTTGGTAGGTGAGAGATTAAGCGAGTCGGGACTCAGGAAAAGCCTCGCTTTCGAGATAGTGCAGGCGGTGGTGAACAAGTACGGATAGTGAGAGAAGTCCCTGCAGGACAACTGGAATGGTTAGTTCTAGATCGGATCTTCCTTCACTGCTCGTAACATAGGTATTTGAATCCCATGGGGCGCGAGCTATCTCTCTGTACTAGCTTTGCTGAGTTTAATTTAATTAATAATTTCATGATTTACGACTCAAAACAAATAGAACACAATTTATGAAAAATCTTAGATAGTAAAATGTAGAATAGGAAAGAAAATCTTTAGGAGTCCTGTTTAATAAGACCGCGAGTTACCGATCCTTGCCCAAGAATTTTAATTATACAATTTACAATTAAGGCGCCACTAACATGAACTCAGCTGTATGTATTTCTATATTTTTACCATATATATGTTTCTATTTTCTTGCAAAAGGCGAACAGGTTAGAGGTCTATTGAGCCATACGTAAGTCTTTTATACAAGCCGCCTTTGGAATTACAATGAATGTGTGTGTTTCTTGTTTCAAAATAATTTCTAGTATCTACTTGAATATAAAGTTCTCCTTTTTTTTTTCTTAAGCTTCCTTTTTTCCTTCTTATTTAAATAATATACATAATATTTTTTCTTACATTTTCATAGCTTAGATTAACATAGGCTTAAAATAAATTCACGTAATTAAACTTTTTTTTTTGTTTACAATATTACAATAAATTTGTGTAAACATTTGTGAAATAAATATGGACAAAAACTTGTATTATCGGATCTATTTACTAATTAATAAGTTTCTCGTTTACTTAATTACTTCCAGGTTTAAATTAGATAATTTAGATCTATTAATTAGGATCAATAGAGTGGTGGTGATCAAGCAGTCTCTCTCTTAGTAGTCAAAGGATTTAGGTTAGATTTTACTATTCTCTATTACATGATACTAATTAGATACCATTATTACAAGCACAATTATATAATTAGCCTTGGCTTATTGCTTTTATTAATATTAAATTAATAGAAATATCCACAATCATAATTTAATTATTCTCTATAAAGAATTATTTAGATAAATATGAAATATATGTATTTGCAAATTTATGCATTTGAGATCGAAAATAAAAAGAACACTATTTACGAAGGGATGCTATTAATAATAACGCTGTAACTAAGCTCTTATTATGCTTTGTAAAAACATTGTTTTCTTTTTTTTTATATATTTACATATAGGCCATTTTGTTTACATTCACGCCATTTTGTTTTTCTTAATGAAATATATTTATGATTGTCGTCTTGCTTTAAAAAATCAGGATAGTAACTTTATTGGTCAAATAATAATAATAATAATAATAATGTATCAATATTTAGATCAAACAGTGGGTGTCAGTATTTTCCCCACTTTAGAGAGAGTATTTTTTGTTTGTTTAATATTTGCTATAAATCTTTGTGTATGGTGGCAATATTCAATTTTCTCAAATATATATATGTATGCGTATATTAATCAAATAAGTTCAATAAATATTATTCTAGCGTACTCCTCATTGTCAATAAAACATCTTACAAAATAAATCTTGCAAACAATATTATTTAGAATGCGTTGCAAAGTTTTGGATTTTTTGTTAAAAAAATTGAGATTATTCATAAGTATAGCAATGTTGTGAAATATTAGGAAAAAGTATAGATTTAGTTTTGCCTTGAATTTTTTGGCAGACGTCGTCTTACATTCATGTTTCAACTACATTCAACTACGTTTTCTTTTTTGTCTTTTTTTAATGTGTATTTCTTCTGGTTTATCATCACTTAAGTTATTTTCACGATAATCATTAATTGAAATTTACGATTTATCAATTACAATTATTTCGTTCATATTTTTGAAATAGTGTACGCTGAGGCTTGGTTTTCATGACATTTGTCTATTTTTATTTTTTTTAATTTCAGTTTTATTGTGCAGTTAATTTGCTTTTTAATAGTCCTCTGAATACGAAAAAAAAAGTTTATATATATATGTGTGTGTGTGTGTGCGCGCGCGCGTGTGTGTGTGCGCGCGCGTATGTATATATCTCAAAAAACGAAACTCGCAGGAAGCTTCGGAAAATTTGGTATTCCGTTTAGGCACCACCATCGCATCAGATACGAAGATTTCGGACAAAATCTATCAACCGGAAGTGCCACTTTACTGAATAGTATTTTTCACTTTTTCGTAATTTTCTCGAAATCGGCTCCAACGATTTGCTTTAAACTCCGTAATACTTTCTACACACATAAATTTCAATCACTTTTATTTGAAACATAAAAGGGGGTTCTGGGGGAACAGTAGTGTTATGCTTTCCTCTAAAGTACCACTTCAGTATAATATACGGTTTTACCAGCTACAGAATATTAATACACATTAGTAGCATTGATAGAATTCTAAATTTGTAGAAAATCAGGTAACCGGAAGTGCAATTTTACAGAGTAGATTTTTGAGTTTTTTTGGATTTTTCTCGATTTCCTTTAAACTTGGATATTCACAGATGAAAATTTATTACTTTTATTAGCAACATTTTCCAAGAAAATTGATTCGGGGGGGGGGGACAATAGCGTCAAGCTTATTTGCTTTTTTTATCTTCTGTCTTGGGGTATCGCACATATTACTGAGAAAGTATAGAAACAGACACTAAATATTGTTCTACTTTAATAATACAGTCAAATAAAATGGGATAATAAACCGAATAATTGTTTTGCTCTTATAGAGAAGAAAAACAATTCGTACAGAAACAAAAAGTAGTTCTTGTGAAAATTCAATTTATGAAAAATTGTACGACCGCAATGCTCTCTTTTACACCAATTATAAGAGAAAATAACAGAATAAAAATTTAAAATATTTGTTACTCTTTCCTTATTTTTTATAAACTTGAAAAAACATTCGAGATAAAGGGACGATAGATTAGACGTATTTTTAAGTTTATTATGTGGTAAAAGATATTTTTAACTTTATCCAATATTTAAAACTTTCAAACCATTATCCCAGGAGATGAAAGTTATAAATATCGACTGCTTTCGATAATAACCAAAGCTCGACGTGAAAATAAGGGTATTAGTGAATAAACTAGTTTTTTTTTTTTAATGTCTACCTAGTCCATTTTTTAACTATATTTCCGTTAAAAATTATTTTAATAATCTTATTTTCAATTATTGTATCTTTAATGGTTCAAAAAAACATTTCTGTAATCGATATTAGAATATCAATTTTTTTTGTTTTTGTTTATCAGTAGTCTGGTTCATATCAGGTACATACCATTTTAAGATAAATTCGTGATTTATTTAGTGATACTTTTTGGCCCCGAAAAATTTAAAAATTTTATCCTGTGGTCAATGTGATGAAGATATTTTTTATTACCTTTTTTTTTTTTTTTTGTTTAATCTAAATAAGTAAACTACCTGACCACAAGACAGAGCTAGCCTCACAGTTTGGTCCTTTCTCTTCTTTTTTTTTTTCTATTTAAGTTTTTGTCATGCAACGTAATATTTAAATTTTTTTTTTATTTTTTCAAGTTGGTGAATGTATATTTTTAACTATTTGCTTACAGTATTTTGTTCAAAAAATTACATGTAAAGAATAAATACGTGAAAATACAATTGAACAAATCAATGTAAATACTTTGAAAACAATTTTCATTGGTAGAATATAAAACAAAAAAAAAAAACATGGGAAAAAGTGTGTGCGTGTATTGAGAGACATGTGTACTCCATATATACGACTATATGTTAATCTTGTGATGACAAAGAGTGAAATATATTAAGTGGTTTTGAGCATGGACTTGTAACTGGGAGGTCTCCAGTTCATGTCCCTGCTAAATTTTTTATATTTGTTTAAAAAAAAAATGTTAATAGTAAAGTTGGTGCTTTCGCCGCCCCGTCTATCATACCTAATTTGGTAGTCGGACGTTAAGCCCACCTGAAAAAATAGGGCTTGACTTAACTTTACTTTTACATTCTTACGGGCGGCTATACTGCCCATTAGAGAGATCACCTTCTTTATTTATTCAGTGGTTCTGATACTACTTTTTACTCGTCCATTTCTTAGAAGGTTTCAGTTAATAACAACTAACTTTTTTCTTTTTTTTTTTAATTCATTGCATGTAACCTGTATATTTTCAAAATGGACTACTGAGAAACATAACTGAAGCCTTCTATATATAGTGTATTTAAATTTTCTATGCAACATTTACTAAAAATGTAATTCTAATAAAACAGAACACAGAATTGTATATAAGGAAGCAATAAAACCTTACGGCCAAATATACAAGAGTGTTTGTAAATATATCATCTTTTTCTTAAATACTAGGACTTAACAATTAATAATATTGTTTAATTAATTCGATATAATTGCTAATTTCAGCACCTACAAATTAATATTTAATATATAAAGAATAGTAATAATAATAATAAATTGTTTCTTTTATAGTTATATCTTTGCAAGGAACAAATTTCATTTTATCTACAACTACATACATTTGTAATAATAATTTAAGATGTAATAGTAATAATAGTTTAAGGAAACTAATTATCTTCTCCTTCTATTGACATACCTTTTCGATATGGTTCCTTTTTTTTTGTTCATTAATTACATTCTATCATTTAATAATTGACCAATTAATTTATTTCTTTAAATTTCATTACATACGATTAATTTATTACTGCTATCAATTCCTTTTTATTTTTATTTAGTTCATTTATTAATTTTATATCTATATTTATATTTAAATATTTTATACACACATATGCGTATATAAATCAATACGTGTATTTGGATAATAATTGTAATGAATGATGGAACCCCTGAGAGGTGGAGATATGTTATAAGATGGGTGATGTTTTGGCGATAATAGGTCATTATTACCATCATTGGTGCCATATTGTTGAAGTTGTTGTTGATGTTTTAATGATATCGTTGGTTGCTACTCACTGGACGATGTACTGCTGGAAGCATGCGACGGTAATGGTGGACTCGGTGAATAACGGCTGCCGACTATTGGTCCTGTGGTGACTGTCCCACCGCCACCACTAACACCTTTCCATCCTGGCTCTTCACCGTACATCAGATCCTCGTTTCCCTATTAGGAGATTGGGTGAGAGAGAGGGGGTGATGGAGAGAGAGAGAGAGAGAAAAAGAAAGAGAACAAACTATTAGTATGTAAAAACATTATATTGCCTTAAATAATAAAAGAAAAAAGAAAGCATGCATCAATTTCCTTCTTCTAACATGCATGCTTTTTTTAATCTTGCAAAAAATTAAACATGCTACATCTTTCCTAATATCAGTAAATACAGTTTTAAACTACTTACCTTACTTGTAAACATGATTATATAATAATAATCATAGCCCATTTTTTTCTGTTCATGCACAACATATTACAGGAAATTAAAATTAGGCTACAGAAATAACTAAATCACAATTTTCCAATATTGTTCGGATTCGATATGATTATTGGGGGATGAAAAAATTATATTCTAATTCTTGAAATTATGTTGTTGTGGTGGTTGGTTCCGCAGAGCTGGAAAGCATCAGAGAGATTTTCCGTGGTAGCCTGCTTCATTTAGTGGTCACCGACCGGGTTCGGGGTTCGCTCATCTTCAGGATGCGTTTGTCAGACAGTGTGATAACACAGATTTGCACAGAGCAAACAGTTTATAAACTGTGCAAGTCTGTGTTATCACACTGTCTGACAAACGCATCCTGAAGATGGGCGAACGCCCGAAACTGGTCGATGACCACTAAATAAAGCAGGCTACCACGGAAAATGTCTCTGATGCTTGAAATTATGGTCTGTCTGCCTGTCTGTGAAGTAGAATCTCTGCTGAAATGACAATTTATACTTACAAAATTCCTAGTTATTTATTTTATTTCAAAACTCAAAAGAGAACTATTTTTTCTTATCTCATTAAATAGAGCTTTATCGATATTTAAAAACATGGAACGCATTAAAAACGTATTTTCTAATTTAATTTGATAAAATATATTATAAATATGAACATTTTAAGAGCGATCATTTCGTACAGAAACATATTTATTAAACACAAATAGAATGCGCTTTGCAAGAAATCACAAATGGTCACAAAAAATTTTAATATCAATTTAAAAAAAAAGAAAAAGAAAAGATATTAAATTAAAAGTGACAAATATTATAATTGTTGACTTATTCAATCGATCCAGTTCTTATCGATAAAAATACCTAAGGTGGGTATAAATGATAATTTTTATTGGAATTTCTTAGTAGAAAGAAGTATAATTTTCCTTTTTAATTTGTTTCCATTTGTATTCAGTGAAGTGTATTTCCTTTTAAACACAGAGATAAGTTGTTAGTGATCTCTCTTGTGTTAGTGATGATGTTAGTGATGGTCAAGATTGAATTTCCGTTTTTTTTCACTCTTATTTTCCGAATGAAATTATTATTCAGAGGGGGGATGGATAACCGAGTTAGTCCTCCATCGCTGTTTTTGGTGGCGGCAGGGGGGCAGTGCGGCAGGAGAGAGAGAGAGAGGGAGAGAGAGAGAGAGACAGTGGTGAATCACTCGGCACTCGGGGACACAGGGCTTTCTTGATTGCCTCCCACTATGTCTACTTGGCTGGTGACCAACAAATGTTTCTCCTTCTTTTTTTCAATCTTCTTTCTTTTTTGTGTCATTTCTACTGCACACTTAATCACACTTCCTTTCAGTAAAGTCCGTCTGTACGGGCTCTTTCACACTCTTTCTTTTCATTGTAACTTATAACAGCTTTTCTCATTTCTTTTATACTTTCTTTTTATTTAGTATGTTCGAATTTTCCAGGTTAACTATGTATTCTAGGTTATATAAGAGATAATAATAATTTTTAGTCTCTCCGATTGCTTAATATGATGTATTGCGATTTTTTTCGAAATTGATTTAGCACCGGAAATAGATGTTTCAAGTTCCTTTGAGTCCGAAAAAGTGTTTATTTCTTTAAAATTGCTTTTATATGTTTGTATAAGCTTGTGGCCTACATATTTCAAAAAATAGAAAAATTGCGGGAAGTTCAAATTTATTTTCCATTTCTACTGGGAATCCATCAGGAATGGTTTCGGTCCAGATCTCTAACCGAAACATCACTTTACTGAAAAGTCTTTTTAGTTTTTGCATTTTTTTTAATTATTTTGAAAACAACTTAGGTTGATGGACTTTCTTTTGGAAAAGTTTTCCTCCCAATATTAATTTAACGAGGGTTTCTGGGGGAATAGTTGGTTGTGGAGACGTCCCTCTGGATTGCCGCTTCCATACATATGATACAGATATGTTAAGGAAAATTTTATGTGTTGCTAAAATTCCGCATTTGTAAAAAAATTGGTTGAACAGAATTACCTTTCCGTGATATATAACTTTTATTTTAAACATTTTTTCGGCAAAAAAAAAATTCATTTTAGGAGGAACCGCCCCCCCACCTCTTAACAGTTAATTCAGTGAAAAATGTTAAGAGCAAACTAGTAATAGTTATATTTTTGTGAAATTTGTCGATATTTTAGATGAAAGAAGTGGATGAGTGTGTGTGAACGAGGAATCTGGCGTGAAACATTCACACAACTTTATCTTACTGCAGTTTACAGTAAGTTATAATTGGCCAATTTTCTTCAAACTTATAATTTGTACTAAATGTTTACTTGTCTTCAATTTTATATCATCAATGGGAGAATTTTAATATATTGGAGAATATAATCTTAATAAAATGACTTCTTTGAGGGAACCATTCACTCCCTCTCCCCCCAAAATTTCTTTAAATGAACTTTCTCGGGAAAAAGTTACAAATAAAATTTATAGGTTTCTATATTCATAGTATAACAAATTTAATGAAATTCGTCGTCTTTTTATGGATAAAATAGTAGGAAACTGCAAACGCACTTCCGGTCAACCGATTTTCTTCATACTCAGAATTTTGACAAAATATTTCATTCTAATTAATATTATTTAAATGATTGAATTGCATAGTATACTAAAAATAACACTTTAGAGGAAAACATAACCTTACATAACCTAACATAGCAACCTTAAATAAAGTTTCCCCGAAAATTGTTAAAAATAAAAGTTGTAGCTCTTTGTATGACTCTAGTTAATATACCAAGTTTAAAGAAAATCGTTGGAAACCGTTTTACAGAAAATGGCAAAAAAATGAAAAATTTATTCAGTAAATCGAACCAGTTGAGGAAATTTGACAGGTAAGTTCCTGTCTACTGGTCCCATGGTGGTACCCACATGGAATATCAACTTTGATCTTTAGATTTTGAGCTATGCTGTTCAAATACACACACACACACACACACACACACACATACATACACCATTTTCTAAAAACCACTTTTTTGGTCTCAGGAAGTCTCAAAACGTGTATTTTCTGTAAAACTCGAAAATTTCACACAATTACAATACTTCCTCTTACTAGGAGTAAGAGAAAGTAAAATTGCTAGCGGTAAAGAGTTGTCGATAAATGAAGTTAAAAGTAGTGCTTAGGGGTCAGTCATTATTGCTACGATAAATGATATACCATTAAAGTGGTGAAGAAAGCATTCTATAATAACATCATTTGTGAAGAAGGGGGATAATACTTAGAGAAAGAGGGAACAATTTACATTTATTTTAATGTTAGTTTTAGAAGGAAGAGTGGGCCGCGCTTATGTTCTTTTTTTAAAGAAAATCGATCATAACGTTCTTTGTAATTGAATGTAATTCCTATATTACTTAAGAGCATTAATGAAAAATATAAACCAATAGATCTGTAGCCAATAGAATAATTCTCTCTTTTTCTCTCTCTATCTCTATAAAATTGGCGTGAAAACCCATTTTCACTTTCGATTTTTTTACCAGATGTTGGAGTTACTTTCAACATATAGGGTGTGATAAAACCAACACTAAAATTATAAGACTTTAAAACTAAGCGCAAATTCTCATTTCTCCGCTTCTCCAACCAATTTCCTCGGTAAAAGTTTTAACCATAAAGTATGCCTTTGTTGCTGGTATCCTTAACTATAATGAAACCCGTCGGTGTGGATATATAAAACATAACTTGGAAAATCTAAAAAAATAGTTTAGAATAGCCGCATTTCCGGAGACGCGAATAGTTTTTATTTAAGATTTTGATCAGCAGCCATTAGCTGGAAGTGTAACTCTACTGAAAGCCCCCCCCCCCCCCAGTTTTCGTGGTTTATTTCGAAAATGATTCCAATGATTTTCTTTAATCTTCGTGTAGATAGTAATCTACATCCGTAAATGCTTACCACTTTTATTTGAAGCATTTTTGTGGGGTTGTGGGCGAATAGCAACGCTAAGCTTTCCTCTAAACTATTGAATTTCCTGTATTGCTAGATTTCTAAATTTGATGAAAATTTGTTAACCGGAAGTGCGACTTTACTGAATAGGTTTTTTTGATTTTTTTTTTTTGAAACGACTGCAATTTTCTTGATTTGATTTAATTGATTTAAGGTGATTAATTGATTTTAAGAAATTAATTTAAGGTGGTTTAAGGAGTCTGTGACGGGTTTACTCTATGTTATTGGCGCTCTTTTCTGGAATTCATTGTTATATTCAACTATTAACCTGATAATGTTCATTTATATATGTATTTATTCATTTATTTATGTAGAGTAATTATAGTTTTAGCGAGTTAATTCAGATGTATCAGTATGAATGTATTTATTAGAATAAATGTATTTATTGGCATGAATGTGTCCGTTTAGGTCAGTCAGGTGTGAATGTGCTGTATGAATGAGGTGCGGGGGAACCAATGCCGGCCAGAGGTGGCGACTTCTGGTCGTGCGGACCGTCTTTCTGCACGATGACATAATGTAAATATTGTACATAAACGGGAGCCACCGCTATTGGTGGGTGGGCTGAGCCGGGATTGGCACCCCGGCATCGCGTGAATGTGTAGTATGAATGTGTTGGATGATTATAACTAGAGACAGTTTAATTTAAGCAAGGTATAACTTTTTTTAGGCAGAGATTAAATGTGTTATTAGAAGCTAGTAAACAGAAATTCACACATAGATAGTGCTTGCTGGCTGTATGGCAAAAAAAAAAAATTAAGTTAGGATGAGGAAAAATAGCCAAATTTAAAGAAAGTTTAATAATGTCAATTTCATAATGGTACTGATGGCAGTACAAGAAAGTCGTGTGATTATTTCACACCAGATTTTTTTAAATTAATTAATTGAAAAAGAAATTAATTGGGTAGACTAAATTATTCTAATTTTAATGAAAATTGGTTACATATAAGTTGAGAATTGCAATTAAAAAAAGCCGTAAAAAAAAACAATAAAACACATAATGTTGCAATAATTAATGTGAAATGATTTAGTAATGAAATGATTAATCCATGATTGATTGAACAGTTTAACCAATTTAAAGACAATTAAGTGAAATTGTCTATTAAAAAGTTGCTTCTATAAATTTGGTTCTATGTAAATAAACCTAAGGCTAAGTTTAGAATAGTGAAATGTTCTTTGCAAATGTTGGTCGTTGCCAGTGATAAAAAGACAAACTTTTATCTCAAACATATAAAAGAAGAAATATATTGTAAGTTCGTGTGAGTAGCTGGTGGAGCATTGCTATGGGAATAACGGCCCAGCATCTTTAGTATAAGATTTACATATATATAAATTTATATGTTTAGGTTGCGCATGAACACAATCAGTTGCGGTTAAGAACATTTCTCGACGTGTGAATCAATATAAATACTAAACGATCGAAAAAAAAGGTACTAAGAGACTGAGCTCTTGTTTTACTTTCCCTTACAGCTGTAATACGAAAGAATTGGGAATGTTGAAGAATTTATGGAAATTGAGGTTTCTAGAATTTTTAGCGAATGGTGGTTTGTATATGTGTGTGTGAACAAAATATTTTAAAAGCGAAAAATCGCAAACAGCTCAATCTTGGTATACCGTTTATGTATCACGATATATCATCTGTTAAGAACCTGTTTTCAATCAAAATCTATGACCCGAAGTGCGATTTCACTGACTGGTTTTATTAGTTTCTCGAAAAAAAGCACCACCTATTTTTACTTCCTCTTACTCCTAGTAAGATGAAGTATTGTAATCGTGTCAAATTTTCCGTATCGAGTTATCACCGGAAATATCCGTTTTGAGGTCCCTTGAGTCCAATAGCAAATGGTCTGTGTGTTTGTGTCTGTGTGTATGTATGTGAACAGCATAGCTCAAAAACGAAAAACCGTAGAAAATTGAAACTTGATATTCTGTTTAGGTATCACAATGGGATCTGACCCTAGGTTATATGTCAAAATTCCTCAACCGGAAGTACCACTTTACAAGTTGGTATTTTTACTTTTTTGCAATTTTCTCAAAACTGGCTTCGACGATTTTCTTCAAACTTGTTATATTAACAAGAGCTTGTTTATACAAAGAGCAACAACTTTTATTTAAAACATTTCTCTAGAAAAATTCATTTAAGGGCATCTATCGGGGAGGGGTGGGGTGGTTTTCATCTAAAGTGCTATTTCAGTTTATTAGACAATTCTATCATCTAAATAATGTTAATTAAAATTAAATATGTTGTTGAAATTCCGAGTTTGAAAAAAATCGGATAACCGGAAGTGCGTTTACTTTACCACTTTACTAAATGATTTTTAAATGAATAAATGATTTTTTCGAGATTTTCTCAAAAATAGCTCAGATGATTTTCTTGAAACTTCATATATATACTAAGTATACAAAGATCTATAACTTTCATTTAAAACATTTCTCAGGGAAAATTCATTTAAGGGCAATTTTAGGGGAGGGATGGGGTTACAGCTTCCTCTAAAGTGCTATCATAGTTGATTATACAATTCTATCATCCAAACATAATTAATTAGAAATAAATAAATGGCCTAAACCCTGAGTTTCAAGAAAATTAGTAACCCGGAGTGCGCTTTTACTGGACAGTTTTTTCAGGTTTCGAGGAATTTCATTAAATTTGGTACATAAACTATAAAATTTGTCAGTTATAATTTTGAGAACTGGAGTAAGAGAAAGTTGTGAGAGTGTTCCACATCAGATTTTTTTTTTTTTAAACTTATGTAGTGTCTGCACTTATAAAAATGCCTATCACTTTTATTTGATATGTTTTTACTTGATCTTATTTCTAGTAAGCAGTATTGCCAATCGGTAAAATTTTCTATAACGAGTTTTCCTGGAAATATACGTTTTGAGATCCCCTGAGTTCGAAAAAATATTTTTTATACATAACTCAATATGGAAAATTGTAGAAAGTTCAAACTTGATATTTCGTTTAAGTTCTAGCAAGGGACCCTGCAATAAAGTTTTGGTCAAAATCGGACAACCAGAAGTACCAGTTTACTAAATGGTTTTTTATTTTTAAGGATTTTCTCAAAAACGGCTCCAACGATTTTCTTTAAACTTGTTATATCTTCTATACATACATTGAGCTACAACTTTTATTTGATATATTTCTCTGGGAAAATATTTGTTAACCACGTTTTTGGGGGAGAGGCAGGGTTATGCTTTCTGCTAAATTGCCATTTTAATTTACTATACTATTTCTTCATCTAATTAGCAATTAATTAGAAATAAATATGTTGCCAAAAATTCCGAATATAAAGAAAATCGGTTGACCGGAAGTGCGTTGTCACTATTGAACAGTTTTTTTTTTAATTTTTCAGTTTTCTGCGATTTTATCCATAAAACACCGCCAGGTTTCATTAAACTTGACTTACTAACTATATATACAGAGACATTAGTTTGTCTGAAACTTTTCCCGAGAAAATTCATTAATGGGGGATTTGAGAGAGGTTATGCTGCTTTCTTGAACGCAATAAAACATATAGTAAGAATTATGTGTTTGAAGAGAATTAGTCAGTTATATCTATGTAAAAGAACGGTCGTGTGAGTTTTTCCGAGCAGATTATTTTTTTGGATGAAAATTTGAAGGATTCTGTGTTATCTGCAATGTTGAACTTTTCTCTAAATTGCCATTTCGGTACACTGTACGGTTCTGCCACCTATACGATATCCAGGTTCATCAAATTCATTTCTAGAATTTCTAGTTCGAAGAAAATCAGTTTATCAGAAGTGCTATTTTACAGAAAAGATTGCTGAGTTTTTGCAATTTTCTAGAAAACGGCTTCATAGATTTTCTTTACACTAGGAATGTTAAATATGTACATATATTTACAGGATAATTGATTTTAAAGGGTTCTGGGAGAAGGGGGAATCTGTGACGTTAGAGTTCAAGTGTTGCTAATGGATACACTGATAATAGCTAGACTTAGTGTAATCTCATTTACTACTTGCTACTACTGCTGCGAATATTCTATATATCCCCACCACCATGTAATATGTTGTGTATTGTTAAGGGCAACTGAGTATATATTCAAAGTTAGTAGAAAATTCTGCAGTGATAATTGGATGCAGCTGCAGCAAGAGGAGAGCTCGTGTGAGTGTTGTTTTTTCCTCATATTGTTGCTACTATTTCTGAAGATTTCTAAAACTTCTCTACAGATGATGCGAATCAAAATGAAGGAAAAATAGGGGTATAGAAAGAAAAATATTACGATTCTAAATCAAACATTTCTTAGAATTCTACTGTTTGCATACTTCTTAGTTTGGTGAATAAATCTGGAATAGTGACAAGGAGAGAATACTAGATATTGTTATTGTATGCAGAGAAGAAAAGGATAAAAAAAAGAGGAGAATTCCCTGGAGTAGTGTGATTGATGTAACCTACTTTAAATCCGGAACTATTAATAATAGGGAAGGTGGGTCTAGTTGTCGGATTTTACAAATGTTATTCGATGTTTAGGGTACAATGTTCTGTATTTTTTTTTCCAATACAACTTTTCTACCTTGTTAAATTTAACACTAATAAGTATTCAGTTCATTAATATTCCATGATTCCATTTTATCCATTAATAAAATGGATACTATTAGTAACACTTTATTAAATTTGTCGGATTTTCTACGAATAAATCTTTAATCAAATTATCGAATTGTTAATATAAATTTGTAGCCCTTTCTTTAACTTTGAAATGTATTATTTAAATTTCTCTTACTGCTCTGTAAGGGGAAATATTGTAATCGTGTCAAATTTTCGATATCTAATTTTCACCTGAAATACATGTTTTGAGGTGGTACCTTGAGTCCAAAAAAGTGGTTTTTAGAAATTGGTGTCTCTCTCTTTCTGCGTGTGAGTGGGGGTGAAGTGGTGAGATAACAGCATGGCTCAAAACTAAAGTTCTCTTATTTGGGATCTACTGTCTGTTCTACAAATAAAATTGCTGTAAAGATGGGGAAAATAAAAATAAATGCAAATACATGTTATTATGGGTTGCTTAAGTCTCCTAGAATTACAGTAATTTCCAAAGAGAGAAAAATCATATTGTACAAGATTTTACGCGTATGTCTAAGGTGAACCTTAACGAGAGCCGAAGAGAACGAGATATGGTTTTTGAAAAAAAATGATCCTTCGCCGAATCTTTTGGGAACCGTTAAAGATAAGGGATCATTGGCGGAAGAGCATGAGCTATGGTCGTTGAAGCGAATATGGTCCGCGTCATACTTGGGACAACCATATCGCCAGAATGAGTAATGAAGAGATCCGGAAAATGATCATGGAAACAACTTAGAATTGTATCAGAGACAGATCTCGGGAGAGGTGGAAAGAGCACTAGATTGAACCACTTGGCGAAGGTCCTTTGAGGAGACCAGGATCTACATCGGGTTGTAGCACCATGGACGAGGTGGTGATTGCTTTAAAACCAGTAGTTTTATTAGGAAATTTACTTCCAACATTTTTCATTGGGATTGTTATTACGAATATATTTTTTATAACGAATTGTTGATTGGGTGTATATTATAATATGTATTGAAATGTGATTGGTGATGTATGTGTTGTTTGTTCGTATGTTGATAGCACGAGCGGTTTTGTAAAGGGCTTGTGTGTATGTACATGTTTTAAGAAAGAGAGAAGTTTAAGAAATAAGTGGGAGTTACCACTGCTTACAATAAATAATTTTGACTATATTTGAATAATGAATAACAATTACAACTTGATTGTGATAAAGGAAATAAGCTAGATTAATTTAAAGTCAAATGTTAAACACTATAACTGGCACTGAAGTTAAGAGAGCGACTTCTGAGACAAATGTTCTGGTTGAATGTCGAATTTCGATTGGTGAGGTTGAATGCAGAATTTACGCAGTCCTGTAAGAGGACTGGTGAAAGAATGCTTCTCTTGGTAAAACCTGCCCCTTTATAGAAGGGGTAAAAGGCAATAGTCCTGAGAGCTCCGACCTCTCTTCTAACGGTAATTTTTGTACCTGGATTTTTAACCTTTTGCCTGCCAAATTGCGTATTTCTTTCATATAATAATTTTCTTAAAAAAAAATATTTAATTTCCTCCTTCCACTACAATATGAATATTTTTATAAATATATATGGGGGTATTATTTTTTATTTGAACATTTTTCCGGAAACGATACCTCATGGAGGAGGGGGATTCTGTGATGTTAATTGTATTCCCTCTAAAGTGCCACTTCATCAACGTAATAGTCTGTTCTCTCTCTCTCACCCACCTATATAATATTAAAAGTACGTAAATGAATTCTAAAAATTAAATGTTTGGAGGCAGTTTATTGGAGGGAGTTTTTACTCCAAATTTTTGTAGAATAAAATTCGCTAACTGATACAAATTTAATTAATAATTGTTCGCGTTTTATTTTTTAATTACTCATTTTATATTAAATATAATAGATTGACTTTAATTATATTAAGTAATTTTATAACGTCATGTTCGATAGCTACTTAAGCTGTATAAAAATAAATTAATTGGAACAATTTGACGGTAATGTTACATTTTTGGTACGGTTTTATTTAGAAATTCAATGAACTTTGTGATTCATCTAAATTCATAGAAATTCATCTAAAATTGTGATTGGATAAACAACTTCTCTTTGTACTGAAAATTCAACGTTATTGCTTTGTGGTCCAACAATAATAGAGACTGTTAATAATTTGATCAAGTTTAAACAGTGATTTGACTTTTGCGCAGTATATGTTTATTCAATATATATTTACTGTATTGTAAATTAAAACAAAAAAAATATAAGGCAGTTTTACGATTTGAAAAATAAAAAATCAGAATAAATAGATTAATTGTTGTATTGTTTTAGAACCAATAATTTTATTAGGTTTTTTTAATTAAAAAATTTTTTCCACTTGAATTGTTATTACAAATATAATTTTCAAAGCAATAATGGGGTCTCATCCCACATTTGTTGATTGGTTGTGTGTGTTTAATAATGGTGAATGGAAAGCGGGCAAAGTAATTTGTCGAGTAGTTATTAAACTGGTTCATTCATGGTAAATACGAGTATCACCCTCTCCCTCTCACTCTACGTACACCTAGTATAATTAGGTTAGTCCAGCGTTCACCATGTCTTGCTCATACTTTTCAAATCGTCAAAATTAACTTATTATTGTTCTTGCATTAAAAAAAAAATTACAGATATAAAAACTTTAAACTTATAATTTCACGAAAGAATGAAAATTACCCGTGGGCCGTTGGGACTTGACTCAGCTGGACTAAGTTCGGAATGGGGAATTATACAGAGCTTTACTTTTTTTACTTTGTTTTTATTGCTTTTTTTTTTTTAAAGTTCATGTTTAATTAGTTGTATAAGTAAATTACTTAGTTTTACTTTTTCATTTTTTTTTTCAGTTTAATCAATTTTATATTCTGTATTGTTTGCGCTATCCCAGCGTTTTGTATTTAATGGCAATGCTGCTAAAATTTGATTAAATTCTCATAGTTAATGGGATCCGAATCATTAAAGATTCATAGGATCCGAAGAGCGAAGAATTAGCATTAGTTGAATCAAACGTTAGTTACTCCTCACCTAGGCCAGTCTAGAGAAGGAATTTGATTCATCTATATAGAGCTGCGAAGGAGCAGTTCAAAGAGTTTTTACATAAGTACATCCCGTCAGCAACCTATCTACTTTCTAAATACTCAGCTAGTCTGTCTCTTTATTATACTCGAGCGAGAGCTACCTTATACTTGTAAAATCCTTGCTAGTTTGTGTATCTATTTTATTATACAGTGTTCAGCATATCATCTACTTCATTCCTGTCTTATTCCTAAATTCATTCTCTGAGGAACCCTGCAAAAAAGTTTTTAGCGAAAATAGTCGGTGTGTGTGTATATGTATGTATGTGTGTATGAACAAAATATGTCAAAAAAGCGAAATCACAGGAATCTCAAACTTGACGTTCCATTAAGGTCAAACTGACGAAGATTTAGGTCAAAATGCCGTTAACTGATATTACGATTTTACTGAGTGTTTCCGCCCCCATAATCTTTTTCGAAAATAGTTACAACAGTTTTCTCTAAACTTCGCCTATTAATTACATACATAAAAGTCTCTAACTTTTATTTAAGCCCTTTTTTTTAGGAAAGAAGCAATTTTTTAAATGGTTCAACGTTTAGCTTTCCTCCATAGTGCAACTTTTTGCGCAATATTCTTTACTAGGAATGCTAAGTGCACATATGGCAAATTCCTATAAAAATGGATTTTTAAGGATGTTCTGGTTTTTGGATGAAAATCTCCTAGTTTAATTGGTTTGTTAAAAGAAATGAAACTTTGGATAAAAATATCAAATTATAAGGAATTTTATCAATTACTAGTCAGAGGAAGTCGTACTAGTGATTAATATCAGATTTTTTTACTTTCTCTTACTCCTAGTAAGAGAAAGTATTATCATCGAGTCAAATTTTCGATATTGAGTTTTCACTGGAAATAAATCGTTTTGACGTACCCTAAAAAAGTTACAAAATGGTATATATATATATATATGTGTGTGTGTGTGTGTGTGTGTGTGTATTGGGGAAGGGGTGGGGTTATGTTTTCTCTAAAGTGCTGTCATAGTTGATTATACAATCCTACCATATAAACAAAATTATCTATAAATAAATAAATTGCTAAAATTCCGAATTTCAAGAAAATTAGTAAACTGGAAATGTCTTTTTATTGAACAGTTTTTTTCAGTTTTTGTGATTTTCTCCATAAAAACGCCGACGAATTTCATTAAATTTGGTGTACTAACTATTAAATATGTCAATCACAATTTTGAAAACTGAAGTAAGAGAGCGTTGTGTAGGTGTTTCACACCAGATTTTTTGTTTTCCATTGTCTGTGAAATTCCATTAATTTCCAAGACTACCAGATCTTCTTAAATGTATAAATTCTTGTATTCAGTTAAGTAAATAAAAGAAAAAAGTTCCGAAACCAACAGAAAGATATTTTGTTAATGGGGTATCTGAACACCTGGTGAGAAACGACTACCTACCATCTTCTTAAAAATAAATGTTCAGTACGTTTACAGAATGTGTGCCACGTTTTAGAACTAATGTTTCTAGAACGATATCTCTCTCTCTCTCTCTCTCTCTCTCTCTCTCTATATATATATATATATATATATATTATATATATATATATATAAAGGCGAACAGCTTGCAAAAAATTGACGTAATGTATTAAGAATTTTTTATTGAATTTTATAGATTGTAGCCGCTTCAGTAAAGGGTTGATTGCGGTTACTACGAAAATCAGAAGGTTTAACGATATACCCTTAGCTAAAGGCCTAACGATTTCCACTCTTTTATGTAGGGGCAGCAGTGGTAAATGATATTGGTTAATTTCCACCTCTCCGGATTGCGCTAATCTATCTGGGTATTCTGAAACATTTATATAGTTTATATATCAACATTTTCTATAGCCATATAACTGCTTAATAGTTGTGTTTTTATTGATCTTGAAATTGAACTAAATGATCGCATGAGCGTTCGATATCCTGCATTATGATTGAGAATTTTAGGTAGATTTAATAATTACATTCATTATCATTTACAGATGTACGCTTCATTTAGTGGGTAGAGTTTTACGAAAGTAAGGTGTTAATTGGTTAGGGTACTCCATTCTTTTACTTTTTATAATTGCTGTAAGTGGAGATGGAAGCACTAAGTTACAGATTTTCGAAGTTGAAAGGATTTGCTTGAGAAGAAATAAGAAAATTGCTTTTTTTTTTCTTTTTTTTTTTTTGCGAATGAGTATTATGTGTGATAGGTTATAGGGTGGTATTCCTTTATGAGCACCAGAGAATCTGACGTCATGAAAGCTAATAGTCAAAATCCGTTAACCAGAACTGCACTGAATGTTCAATTAAGTTCTGCAGCTCCTGATACGTATCCTCCAACGATTTTTTTTAATCGATAAATTCGTTACACTAACTTCAACATTGTCTCCAACGTTTATATGAAATATTACTTCCGCGAATTTTTGTTTTAAGTAGGTTAAGATAATGGTTAAGCAGGACAGCGGTTTCAGTAAACATTTTAAAGGGAGGGGGAATTAACCTAGCTACTTGAGAGTTCAGTGTTCTTGGTATCTCTGCAGTAGTGAAAGATGAAAATGAACACCCAAACTGACAGCATACTTTATACTTTACACAATTTATATTTTAATGCACTTTGTGAGGAGAAAGAGTAAAAAGAGAGAATAGAGTGGCCGAGCAAAGAGTGATATTGTTGAGTGGTGACGTAGAATGGTAGCGCTGGCTAGAATTTGGATCAGCTTGAAGAGTGGTGGAGTGTGGTGGCTAGTGCCTAGTCCTCACTGTGGTCTGTGTAGTCTAACTGTGACCAATAGAAGAAGTCTAACTTTGTAGTCTAACTTTTGACAGAGAGTGGGTTGAGACTGATGATTGCTTATTACAAATAGTTTGAACAACTCTTTGATATTGCGTTTTGGGTGGGACTCACAGTAAGGTCTTGAATGCTTATCTGGCAGTTTTCTTCTTTGTAGCTTGTTAGATTTCTTCAATCTGTTGATTCTCTTCAATGTTTACCTCTTCAAGGTTGGTCTTGCTACTTACTTCTTAAATCTTCAGAGTTGATCTTGCCATTTTTTGAAGCCTTCAGATTGTTAGCTTTTTATTCCCATTTCTCCTAACTGTTGTGAACGCTAGAGACAGCTTCCGACAGAGCTGTATTGTAGCCCATTCGTCCATCAGTGGGGTGAAAGAAAGTTAATGCGTTATTGAATTCACCTGGAGGCACGATGATAGCGCTTGCTCCGGCTGATATCGGCTGCTTGGAGTCTAGAGCTCATGTGGCGATGTTTTTCACTGGAAGATTAGATTCCATTATATGCCAATATATAACAACAAGAACACCTAAAAGAATACACAGTGAACTCACATACGTACATCAAATATATAAAAATAGGGCCTGCAGAGATATAGTTGATGTGTGTATAGCAGCGTGAATTTAGCACACCCCTAGACACAAATCTAACTAAAGTACATACACACTGACAGACACACACACACTCACATATATTGTACACTTCACAGTTGATTGCATTCTATGTTTATATCCATGGGAATCGCAAAAGTTCTTTTAGTTCAGAGTGGATTTTTTTTTATATCTACTCCTACTACTACTGCTATCAGATCGACATTTAATAAAACAAAAAATGCAAACGTTGAAGAAAATATGCAAAGTAGAATTGTGTTGTGAGAAGCAGAAGTACGGAAGGTCACATGACTGGTTTCCAACAGTTTTTTACCCTTTTATTATTCCTTCTCTTTACATGATCTTATCCAAGTTTATTATAATTTGCTCACAATTGCTATTTAATAGAGTTAATTAAATGCAGTTGTTTAAACTTTTAATACTTAATAATACCCTGTTAAACCTTTTATTATTTCCTCATTTTTATTTCCTCTTAAGGGAAGTATTGCAATCGTACCATAACCAGAAGTGGAGGTTTCACGGAAATGCACATTTTGAGGTCCCCTGATCCGAAATAGTGGTTTTTATTGGTGTGTTTATGTGTGTGTGTGTGTATTCACCATAACTTAGAAAAGGAAAATAGCAGAAGGTCCAAACTTGATGTTTCACTTAAATTCTATCAGGAGACCTGCAGTAATTTCTATTCAATATCGGTCAATTAGAAAGTACCACTTTACTGCCCAATTGGTTGTCCCAAAAAACTGACTTATTTGTCAATTAACTGACAAGTGACTTATTTGTCACTTGGTTTTCCCAAAAAAAGCTCTAATGATTTTCTTTAAACTTGGTATGTCAATATGTGTGTCTGTTTGTGTGTGGTATGTTTGTGTGTGTGTGTGTGTGTGTGTGTGTGTGTGTGTTTGTTTGTATGGTCAGCATAACTCAAAAATGGAAAATCGCTATAATTTCAAACTTAACATTTAGTTTAAGTGCTGTCAGGTCAATAAGTTTTGAACAAAATCAGTTAACCGGAAATACCACTTTACTGAATGGATTTCTTAGTTTTTCATGATTTTCTCAAAAACGGCTTTTATATATTTTCATTAAATATCCTGATATCAACTACACATACAAAAAGCTACAACCTTTATTTAAAACATCATTTCTCCGGGAAAATTTATTTGGAATTCCGAGTTTGAAGAAAATCGCTTTTACGGAACTGCATTTCTACAGAATATTTTTTTTTTTTCATTTTTCTGCTATCATCTACAAAACGGCTCCAACAATTTTCTTTAAATTATTTATGTGAGTTACACATAAAACGAGCAACAGCTTATTTGCCACATTTCTCCGGGAAAAGTCTTTTATTTATGGGGATTTTTAGGGGGTGTGTTAGGAGGAAATGTTTTCCTCTAAAGTGATATCTTAGTTGATTAGACAATTCTTTCATTTAAACAGAAATAATTAGAAATTTATAAATTGCCTAAATTCCGACTTTGAAAAAAAAAAGGATGATCGGAAGTGCATTTCTACTGAACAGATGTTTCAAATTTCTGCGATTTTCTCTATAAAAACGCCGACAGATTTAATTAAATTTGTTATACTAACAATGAATATCTCTGTTGTTTGAAACTTTTTTTTGCGAGAAATTCATTTAATGAAGTTTTTGGGGAGGGGGAAGGGTTCCTTTTTTAAAAACATAATTTTATTATAACGTATTTTAGTAAATTTAGATTTTCCCTTCATTGATATGAAATTGAGGACGAATAAACATTTAGTGAAATTTATAAATCTAAAGAAAATTTGACAGTTACAATTCTGTAGACTGCAGTAAGAGAAAGTTGTGTGAGTGTTTCATACCAGATTTTTGAACGCTGAGTGGTTGCTCCTTGAGTTTAATTTATTCAAGCTCTCCTGTCGTGTGGTTAATTTTTTTTTCTCCATTTAACAAAGAAACTCGTTACGTAAAAGATTTATTGTTAGTTGCTAGACATTTTTTTTTTTCATTCCAGCCCATTGTTTCGCATACTTAGTGTTGGCATTAAGTATTTCTTTTTTTTTTCTTTTTAATTGGATTTTGCATAATAACGGGTAAACGAGATTAATTTTTTTCTATTTAAGTCCTTAATAATTAATAATTAAATATGGTGTAAGGTAAGGGTCTTACTTTTTCTTTTGTTCATTCGTTTTTTGTTTGTTTTACATTCTCTTACTGTGTTTACTAAGGAAGTCTATTGGAATTGTGTCGAAATTTTCAAAATTGAGTTTTTATCGGAAATACAAGTTTTTAGGACATCTGAGTTGGAAAATAGTGTTTTTAACATTTCTTTTTTTTTTTTTAACAAATTCTCTATATATAAACAAAATATCTCGAAATGAAAAATATCGCCGAAAAATCAGACTTGACAATACTTAAAAAAAAAAAAATCCTTCCCGAGAAAGGAAATGAACATGACTTTGATGATTTTTCTATAAAGTTTACCTTTTTAAAGAACTTATCAATATTGTTAATTGATTTGGTGAAATTTTTATTTGGGGAGTTCTGATCGTTGATCAGTGTTATTACCATTTTCCCCCCCAAAATAATATTTCATTTCTTTCTGTATATTCTTATGTTTCAATGCAGTTGTAATAGTACTGCAAAGAGAATGCAACCACCACAGCAGAGAGAACAGAGGCCTTTCTGCTGTGGTTGTATTCTCTTTGCGGTACTAATGGGGTTTTTGAGGAGAGAAATTAGGTTTGATTAAATGAACGAGATATGCTGACACTAATATAATGTAGCTAAGTTTACACTAACTGCACTGGACTTTATAATGAAAATAATAGAATGAATATGTATGATGATGTATATGATACATCTTTTAGATAGACTCCCACTGGCTTATATACACAGGTTCTCCCACTCTAGCCAGCCTAAGTCAGAGAGTAGTCTCTGTTAACCAGAGAGGGCCTCTCTTCTCTCTGCTTTGGTTCCCTTCTCTTTGTAGTACTATTACACAGTCTATGTTTTTCATCACTTATTAAGATTTTAAGAAGGATTGTATGTAAGAATTGAGTTTGAAAGTTGTGTAATGGAATCCGAATCATTAAAGATTCATAGGAACCGAAGAACGGAGAAGCGCATTAAATGAACCAAAGTGAGTTACTCCCCACCTAGGCCCCACCTAGGTATAAGGGAGAGTTCGATTCATATAAATAGAGTGACAGCACAACAGTACAACCAGCCAGCAACCTATCTACCTTCTTATTACTCATCAGTCTGTCTGTATCTTTATTATTCTCTCGCTACCTAACTTCCATTTTTACTGCAAAGTCCTGCAGTTTATGTGATCTTTTCATTACACAGTATTCACCATATCACCTACATTACTCTTCTAAAATCCATTGTCTCTTCTCTTTCCTTCTTACTTCCATTATAATTGTAAACTGGAACTATAATAAGGAGAAAGTTGTATAAGTGTTTAACAGCAGATTTCCTCTTTTTTTTTTCACCCCTAGTAGGAAGTCAAAAGAAAGAGTTGAATGAAAGAGGATGGTGTGTTAGTAGAAGATTGGTAGTTGTAAGAGTGGCTCGCAGTTAGAGGATATAGTTCGTGAAATGGAAGTTGTGTGCGTGACTTCACATTGTCAGTTTGTGTGTACTCCAACACTCAAGACTAGTTAGCCTAGGGCATTTGTTCCCTCTTCGTCATAGTGTAGTACACTTAACGGATAGAAGTCAAGCTATCTTTATGTCGTCACGACCGGATGACACATCCTCATATATATATATATTTCTCTTTTCAAAATGTGCTCCTCAGAGTTAAGGAGTACGGTCCGGAAAGTGGTAAAAAAACAATCTAGACAACGAGGAAAAGTGGGCGGCGCGCGCCTGATGTGATGATATACCTGGGAGAGAAAGTTTCTATTTTGCCAGATGTATGAAGTGGCCAACCATCATCCAACCGCCTTCGGACACTTTTTTATCATTAAAATTTTATTCACTAGATACTAGTAACACGCCCTATAACTCATACTTCTGGCGTTCTCCATCTTCATATTTACATTCATTAAATATTTGTTTGTTACACTTAGTTGAAATCACTGTACATAGTTTTTTTCCCGCGTGGTTAGGTGGGGATTCTATTAGTTTCCTTTTTGGTATCTAACTACAAGATAATTTTGTCTGGTAATAATAGGAATAAAATTGTTATTTATGTATATTTTATATATATATATATATATATATATATCTATATATATATATATTCATTCTCCTCTCTCCTCCTCCCTTAGCAATTTTTTTTCTCCACTTTCTCTTACTTGTGTATGAGAAAGTATTGCAATGATGTCAAATGTTAGAAATTGAATTTTCAATGAAAATAAATGTTACAAGGTCCCCCTTAGTCAGAAAATGTGATTATTAGAAATTGGTCAGGGTGTGTTTTGGAAGGAGTCAGCATAATTCAGAAACGCAAAATCGCTGAAATTTCAAACGTGATATTTCGTTTAGTTTCGTGGCATTAAGTAGCCTAACGGAATTTTCACTGTATTGAATAGATTTTTCAGGTTTTTTTTTTTTCTGATTTTCTTAAAAACGTCTACACTTGATGATATACCAACTATAGATATAAGGAGTTGAAACATTCTTATTTGAAACATTCTCTAGTAATACTAATGAGGATTAAAATATGTTGCCAAAATGAAGAAAATCGGTTGACGCAGAAGTCAGCAAAACTTTACTGAAGAAGTCTTCCTGCGATTTTGTCCCCATAAAAACACCATCGCGTTTTATTCTAACTCTATATATACAGTGATCTGTGACTTTTTTGGTTGAAGCTTTTTCCGAGAAAATTCATTTAATTTTGGTTCATAAAGGAAGGGAAGATCCATGCTTGCCTCAAATAAGTCTTTTTATAATGTTTAGAATCTATTTTTCATTAAAGACAACTAAACATCCAAATTTGAAGAGTATTTGTCAATTATAACTGTGTAAATTGCAGTAATAGGAAGTCGTGCGAGAGATTCATACCGAATTTTTTTTTACTTCCTCTTAATCCTAGTAAGAGGAAGTATTCTAATCGTGTCAAATTTTCGATATGGAGTTTTCACCGGAAATATCAATAAAATCTCCAAAAATGTGGTTTTTAGCAAATGGTTTGTGAGTATGTGTGTCTGTGTTTGTTTGTCTTTCTCTCTCTCTGCGTGTGTGTGTGTCAAAATTCCCCAACCGGAAGTACCACTTTACTTGTTGGTTTTTTTTACTTTCTTGAGATTTTCTCAAAAATGACTCCGACAATTTTCTTTAAACTTAGTATATCAACTACACATACAAAGAGCTGTTGAAATTCCGTATTTGGAAAAACTCGGATGACCGGAAGTGCGTTTACTTTACCACTTTACTAAATGATATTTTTTTTCACTTTTTCGCGATTTTCTCAAAAATGGCTTCGACTATTTTCTTGAAACGTTTATTATTTAAACTAAACATACAATGATCTACAACTTTTGTTTTTTCAATTAATGGTCACATTTATTTTTCATACATTTCGATCACGTCAGACATATCACTCAGACTACATGTCAATCAGACCATTTATTTTATTCACAATTATTTGGTTAAATTTATTACATAGAGACCAGCTAAAAACGGATGGATTGAATTGATTACCTTTTAAATTCTTAAAGAAAAAACAAATTAATTATTTAACTTTTTTACTTTCTTTTACTGTGCTGTAAGTGGCAAGTATTTTGTTCGTGTCATATTTCCAAAATTGTATTTTCGTTGGAAAATATGGGTTTTGAGGAATCCCTGAATACGGAAAAAATGTCTTTAGCGAATGTATCTGTATCTTATTGCAAAAAGATCGAAACTTATTATTCTGTTTTTGTACGAATTTGAGATTCGTCACGGACGTCCAGTCTAATTTCATTAACTCATAGTACTCATAGGGTGAATTTTATTTTCTCCAGTTTTTCGCGCCTGTTTTGAAAGAGGCCTTAACGATTTTCCTAGATTTGCTAAATACGTATAAAACAATCTCCTTCTTCTAATTGCACTATTTCATTAAAAAACTTATCTTATGGAGTTCTCGTTTCTGTCTGTCGTTACGTTTAACTTCTAAAGTGACTTCACTTTGTTAGAGAATGAAAAAAGTAGTGTACGATTTAGTAATCTCATTCTATATTTAAATATGTTTATATTCGAATATAAACAATTTATAAAAATGTATGATAAGGGAAAGTCGTTTGAATATTACAAACTAAATTTACTGGTTCTGCAAGAGATAACTCTGAAAAACAAACGAAATAACTCTGAAACTCTCTCTCTCTCGTTATCAGTTAGTATTAATGTGTAACAAATGTTAAAGCATTTTAGAAATAAAAAAAGTTTTCAGTTCTGATAATGAAGTTACTTTTAATCATATTTCAAGATAACGTATTTTAATTTTTACAAAACATTAAATAGTGTTGACATGTTATGAAAATCTGGAGTGCAACA
This sequence comes from Triatoma infestans, assembly GCA_011037195.1. Classification (NCBI taxonomy): domain Eukaryota; kingdom Metazoa; phylum Arthropoda; class Insecta; order Hemiptera; family Reduviidae; genus Triatoma; species Triatoma infestans. The sequence goes on along the minus strand of JAAEAF010000988.1, from coordinate 76,233 downwards.
ATCACGCGACTTCCTGTTACTCCTGCTAAAACAGCTATATATAAAATGACAGTTTATTTTTTAAACTTGAAATTTTTACCCATTCTTCTAACGTAAATATAGAGGTGATGGAAGTGACAAGTACCTAATCTATACCAACCCCATGCAGGCAAAGAACTGATTACATTGTAGTCCAGAAGATAATGCCAATAACGTTAAAGAAATTTAACGCTAAAAAGTCCGCAGACCCCCTAAAAATCAAATTTTTTTTTCTCGAAAAATGTTTCAAACAAAAATCAAACGTTTATAATTGTACAGTTATCATTCCAAGTTTAAAGGAAATCGTTATTTATAGTCTTATTGGAGAAATTTCCAAAAACACAAAAATCTATTCAGTAAAGTTGCATTTCCGGTCAACCAATTTTCTACAAATTCATAATTCTAGCAATATTACATTAATGTATTAATATTAATATAGTATATTAATATAGGAGGTACAATTGTGCATTTTACTGAAGCGATACTTTAGAAAAAAAGCTTAGCGCTACAGTTCCCTCAGAACCCAGCAAAAAGTCAATTTACACCTGAAAATGTTTCATATAAAAGTGATGTGTATATATTTATGTGTGGTAGATAGTACACGAAGTTTAAAGAAAATCATTGGTACCGTTTTTGAGAACATCACGAAAAACTGAAACAAAAAAAAAAATCTGGTGTGAAACTCTCACACAACTTTCTCTTACTCCAATTCTCAAAATTATAATTGACAAATTTAATATAATTCGTCGAAAACTGAAAAACTATTCAGTAACAGCGAACTTCCGGTTTACTAATTTTCTTGAAACTCGGAATTTTGGCCATCTATTTATTTCTAATTAATTTTGTTTCGATGATAGAATTGTATAATAATCAACTATGATAGCAGTTAAGATAAAAACATAACCCCACCCCTCCTCCAAAAGTGCCCTTAAATGAATTTTCCCAGAAAAATGTTTAAAATAAAAGTTGTAGATCTTTGTATGTTTAGTTTATATAAGAAGCTTCAAGAAAATCGACGGAGACATTTTTGAGAAAATCGCGAAAAAGTGAAAAAAATCATAAAAGTAAAACGCACTTCCGGTTATCCGATTTTTTTGAAACTCGGAATTTCAACAACATATTCAATTCTAAATAACATTATTTAGATGATAGAATTGTGTAATAAACTGAAATAGCACTTAAGATTAAAACCTAACCCCACCTCTCCCCATAACTGCCCTTAAATGAATTTTCCCAGAGAAACGTTTCAAATAAAAGTTGGAGCTCTTTGTATGTGTAGTTGGCATACTAAGTTTCAAGAAACTCATCGGAGCCATTTTTGAGAAAATCGCAAAAAAGTAAAAAAAAAAAAAATTAGGTACTTCCGGTTGAGGAATTTTGACAGATGACCCACTGTCAGATCCCATGGTGATACCTAAACGGAATATCAAGTTTCAATTTTCTACGGTTTTTTTGTTTTTGAGCTATGCTGCTCACATACATACATACACACACACAGACGATTTGCTAAAAACCAGTTTTTTGGACTCAGGGGACCTCAAAAGGATATTTCCGGTGAAAACTCGATATCGAAAATTTGACGCGATTACAATACTTCAAAAAAAATCAGTAAATTGGCACTTCCGGAAGATGATGGATTATGCCTGAAACTTTTGTGTCAAATGTGATGAGTACGTACTCCAGTGCCAAGTTTCTACATCCAGCGATTTTTCGTTTTTGAAATATTCTGTTCACACATACACACAGATCATTCGCTAGAAAAATTTTCTCGTACTCCAGGCGACCTCAAAACCCCCAATTTTTGTGGAGAAAACTCCACTTCAAAAATTGGACACGATCACTAAAATATTTTGAAAATTCATTTGACAGTGATAGATGGTTATAATAAAAGCCATGCTATCACCTATATATGATGCTAGTGAGACGAATGTTGATTAAAGGTTACGTTTTATTTCAGCTTTATTAATAAAGAATGAAATAAAATAACAATATCTCAACACTATATAATAATAATAATTTAATATTTTCAAAGAATATTATTGATCAACAGCATTTCCACTAATGGTGCTTGTTTTGTGATTACACAACACTATCAAACTAAAATATAACTTTGTGTCCCATTCAATGAAAGAATTTTATTACATACAATTCATTATCAACATAATAAAGCTAGATTATTATATAAATGATATATATTTCCAAGAAATTAAATAAATTGCTAAATATATCTTCTTTAGTTTTTATATCTTACATTATTAACAGATGACGGCCACTGTATCATATATATATATATATATGTGTGAACTTTACGTTGTTTTGTGGAGAAGTACACTAGTCTATGGCATTAATGTGTCCTGTTTTATTGGACCAATAAAATTAACTTTTATATTTATTATTTTAGCATCACTTTTACTAAATGAATGTTTATATTATACTATTCAAAAAATTTGAACAGTTTTTTTGTTTTAAACATAAAAAGAATTAGATAGGAGATCAGTAATTAACCTTTGTATTGTTTTATATTGAATACAAACTCAGCCAGTACAATAAGTACCCGCGATTATGATTACAACATTTTTAATATATCAAAATGAATAAAAGATATATTTTTTACTCTATCTTCTAAGTTTTGTTTTGAAGGGAATAACTTTATTACTTTTTCCTATCGCTGTAAGAAGAAGTAAGTATTGCAAATGTATCCAATTTTCTAAAAAGAGTTCTCTTACTGAATTTCCCATTTTGAGCACCTCTGGGTACGAAAAAAATATTTTTACAAGTGGGTCAGTAAGTGTATTTATGTTTTGTGTGTATGAATAAAATATTTGAAAAAACGAAAAATCAGTAAATTTATACATTCGATATTCCGTTTAACACCCAGATCGCTCCATAAGTTTGGGCAAAACCCATGACTCAGAACTGCGATTTTACCGATTGATTTTTATTTTTAAATTCACCCAGTCACTTTTGATTGGTAATATTTTTCCCAGAAAGACTTGATTTTCAGAGGTTTTTGGGAGAGCTGCAACGTTAAGTACTTAAGCCTTAAAAGTAGCATTTCAGTATGATGTATACCGGCTATTATTCTATTAAATTATGTTAAAAGGATTACTAGAGTTTCAAGTTTGAAGAAAATCGATTACCTGGTAATTCTTCATTCGAAAGACATTACAAAATAGATTTCCCAGTTTGGCGGGGGAGGGGAGGAATTTTCTCAAAAATGGCTGCATCGTTTTTTTTCTTGATTCTACTGCAATGCTTAATTCAACAAGTATAATCCTCACCTCTTGTATTTTTTATCATACAACTATACGTTTATGTAATAGGATCCAAAGAGAGGGATCTAAAGCAGAGAGAGAGAAACATAAAATTGAGAATCTCCTTCGCTACTTAGGCCAGACTAGAGTGGGAGACTGTGTAGTAGTAGATACGGCTGCGATAGCGCTACAGGGGAGTCTTTAGAACAGTTTATACAGCAGTTACAACGCGTCAGCAACCAACTACTACCCTTCCATTTACACAGTCTAAATCTCTAATTTCGATTTATGTATATAGTTCTGGCAGTTTAGTGTCTCTATTTTTATTATAAGTGTTCAGCATTCATTCTAGGTTATTTATTAAAAGCCCTTCCCCACTAATTTCTCTCCTCCTGAAACATATTATATTAAGTAAACAGTAAATTTAAAGAAAAAATTTATTGCAGTAAGAGAAAGTTGTGTGACTTTTTTTTTTTTTTTTTTTTTTATTTTCTCTTACTTCCTAGTAAGAGGTAGAGTTGGCGATCGTGTCAAATTTTTGACAACCCTTGAAATTGAATTGAATTTTTGAAATAAATATTTTGAAGTCCCCTAAATAGGATGTAAAAATCGTTTTTACTATCTGTATAATATTAAAGTACAACAATAGCAGCATTGCTGGAATTCGAAAAAATAACTAACATCGATTGACCGGAAGTACGTTGAACGTTCACAACTATTTCCGTCAAACTTTCTTTTAATATACCGCTAGAATTATGTTGAGGCAACTGAATAAACAAATTTCCATGTTTAAAGGAAATTTGGCCATTTTATGATTGCATTTACTGCAGTAAGAGAAAGTCGTGCGAGTGTTTCACACCAGATATATATTTATTTATTTATTCTTTCTCTTTTTTTTACTTATATTTCTCTGAGGGACTGCCTATCCAAAGATTACATGTAGATCCATCGTAAATTTTTATTTTATCATTGTCGCGCTAGAAGAATTGCGATTTTGAAATCAAGATATTTTGTTTTTGGGTCTGTTTAAAATCCGAAAATGATTGTTATTGTTTAGAACTTGATCGATGAGAAAGAGAGGGGGAGGAACATTACTAAAAAAGAAAAAATTCTCAGAAAACTCTTTATGTTTATTCGCGCACTTATTTTAAAAAAAAAGAAAAGTTCACTGTCATCATAATATGCCGGTAATAAATGTGGGAACACAGTGTGTTAAAACATAAATAAAATTTGTAACGAGTATTTTTAAAGCACTCTTTACGTCCTACTACAAATCAGGGTCGAGGACAAAGGCGGTTAACAACAGTTTTATATATATATAAATTATATATAGGCCTTGGCTTAAAATGGAATCTAGTAACCACTCGAACGGCTAGCTAATGGAACATTCTACAACTCACTGAGCTGTTAAATCGCCTTTTTGAGAGATGCTATTAATTTTTATTTGAAACATTTCTTGAGAAACTTGATTTTTATTATGTGTGTGATGTGAAGGAAGTTGTGAAATTAAGAAGTTTCCCTTTAAAGTTTTTAATTTTAATATAACTAAATTCTATTTTATGGCAAAAATATGTTTGAAACTAAATTCAAAACCATATTTTCTACATAATCGTGTTAAACGTAACACAGCTGATATCCCGTTCTTTTAACTTTTTTGTAACATTCCATAACTTTTAGTAGCCATATTCCAAATTCTGTCAAATTATTGGTGTCATTCTATTATGATTGCGACACAGACAGACAGATATTTTAAAAAAAAACAAAAAACAGTTTCACTTATATAAATAAATAAATTCGAAAATTAATTTTATACAAATAAAATTAATAATTAAATAATAATTAGAAATTTAATATTTATATTAATTTATTATTATAAAACATATACGTACAAATGTTATAATAATTATTCTCATGACGATCTCCAAATCAAATTATAATTATTATACTAGTTTGTAATTGGATTTGGAGGTTCTCTCTCACACACCAACAAATTCCAAACAAAGAGCTTACCAAGTAAATTCATTATTGGACACAATTCTATTCAAGTTAACATTGATTCATGTTCGTTTTTGTTGGTTGTTTGACTGCTTAATGATGTTGCACAATGTTATTTATTATTAAGTGTAGTGTTAATATTTTTAACATTTTTTTTTTTTTTGATAAAAATTGAGTGCGAAAGGTTGGTGAATAAAAAAAAAAAGCAATTGTTTTTTTAAATACTCGCAAGACTATTCCCTTTTTCTTAAAGAGATTTTTAAGACCCCTTAAACCTCACAACCGCTACTAAAAAATCAATTCTTCCGAAAAAATGTTTGAAATTAAAGTAACATGTTCTTGAATGTGTATATTAAATGTATAGCAAGTTTAAGGAAAATCTTTAAAGTTGTATTCGAGAAAATCATAAAAAACGGAAAAAAGAAAGATCAGTGTTCAAAATTCTCTTTGAATAATATAGTTAGTGGGTCTATGCTGCATTTTGAATTAGCCTCCAGAAAGCAACCATATCCGCAGATACGCCATCGTACCCCCGCAGAAGTTTCCAAAAAAAAAAAAAAATCAATTATCCTAGCAAGATGTTTCCAATGTATAATTAGTATTCTAACTTTAAAGATATTCATTGCCATTTTCAAGTAAAGCACGAAAAACTGAAAGACAAAAGAAAAATCATTAAAATCTAATTTCCGCTTAACGGATTTTGATCCTATTCTTTCTATCAAGTATATGGTGCTGCCTAAACCGAGTACCAACTTTGTGCTTGTAGCGATTTTTACCTTTTTTGTGATATTTTGTTCACGCACACACAAACAAACAAACATGTATTCCAGTATAGACCATTCGCAAATAACATTTTTTCGTACCAAAAAAAGTAAAGTACTTTTCTCTTATTCCTAATAAGAAGAACTATTGCGATCGTGGCAAAGTTTCGAAATTGAGTTTTTACCGGAAATACATGTTTTGAGATCCCTCTGAGAGAGAGAGAGAGAGAGAGAGAGAGAGAGAGAGTACGTACAAAATATCTCAAAAAAAAAAAAAAAAATCGTAGGAAGCTGAAATATTGAATTCCATTATAAGGTACCATCGCATCTGATACGAAGATTTCGGGTAAAATCCTTCAACGTGAAGTACGACTCTATTGAATGGTTTTCCCCAATATATTTGCAACATTTACAAGAAGAAGAAGAAGGAAAAGAAACATGTTTTACCTTTTATACGACCAATTTTAAAAATTCTCAGCACGAAATAACACGATAAAATTCAGAGCATATAATTAGCATGTCAGGGTAAGAATTTGCACCGCTCTGACATATAATAAATTAAATGGAAAGTTTATTGAATAAGAAATGTTTTCGGTCCCCGTCAAAAGAGATTGCATATATTAATACCGCGTATAAAAAGTACTACACAAATACGGAGGGATAATTTTCCATGTAAAAACTCGCCTAAATAAATGGAGCAATGGGTGTATTTCCGGTGAAAGCTCGATATCGAAAAGTTGACACGATTACAATACTTCCACTTAGTAGGAGTAAGAGAAAGTAAAAAAAAAAAAAAATTGCAAACCACTTGAGGATTTATTGGAACACTACATTGACATCGTTGGATTTTTTCATTAGCAATGTTTCTAGATCTTGTTTTGTTGCGCTGTTAATTTTATTTGCTACAATTTATGGTGAGTATTGCGTGCATTGCTCCATTAGCTTTCATGGTGCAACAACTCTGAAGAGGCTCATTGCAATATGGGTGAAATGTCGGTTTCTAGCCAACCACGGATGCGGTATCAACCCGCAAACTCAAGTATTTTTCAATTATTTGCCTGGTATGAAACTTATTTTCATATTTTGTATCTTTCTTTGGGAGGATGGGAAATGTCAAATAAATGAATAGCTGTATGTATGCTTGTGTGCTGTTATTTATTGTTTATATTATATTACAAAAAAAGAGATCAATCAAGCCTGTTTTACTTGCACATATTTAGACATACACTAGAATACACATAGTATATAAGGAATTTAACAACTGCTTGATTTAGGTTAGAAAAGAGATGGATTTCTCTTTTAAATTCTCTCTGACTTTCATACTGTCTGGAAAATATTTGTATACTCAAGTTACCATACTCCTCTATTGCTCTTGAGTTTATTTTGCATTCTATATGTGTATTATTGCTTGTTATATTATCTAACTCTGGAGTATATATATGTCTCGTTTGTTTGTCTGCCTATATCTATCTGGAAGGTTGGTTATATTCCGTCCCTATTGTTTTAACGTGACCTCTAACCCACAACTGTATGAATAGTACGTACGTACAACTTGTTTAACGCTCCAATAAATATTTCCTCTCCGATTCTCTTAGAAATTGATAATCCAAGTAAACGGTCGTAAGTGTAATAATATAAACTAGCCATTATCTCTTACCGCCTGCACTGTATATACTCGTATATACGTATTATATGTGTGTCATAACTAAACTTTATTGTTTATTACTTGTACATATTATACCTAAGAGAAATAGAAGTGAAGTTTTTAAGGATTCTATAGCTGGTTAAAAATCGTCTTTAATCACCTTTTAACCATTTCAAATTTTCAATGAAATAAGTGACAGCTGAAACAAACGTTGCCACTGTAATAAAGTTAGCTTTTAACAGTTTCCCTTTTACTTAATTACTGTATTTGCCCAAATCTAAGCCGCACTTTTTTCCCTATTTTTTACTTTCTCTTATTTAATATACACATTAATTTTTTTAATCAGAAAAAAGTTTCTTTTAGAATTTTTAAAATACTGTTTGTTTTTTTCCAGTTCCTTAAGTAATTTTTCCAATTATTACCATGTAATATTAATATGAAATAAAATTAAAAAAAAGAATTAAGTGAAAATTAAAAAAGCCTCTATCCAGAGATTTGGAAATTAATTGACAATAAATTTGATTGGAAAGTTTTGATTTAGGTATTTTCATCATTAGGTATAAGAGTTATAAGAGTGTTATTTTTATTTAACTGACCGTTATTTTACAACCCCCTCTTAGGAGGCGGTAAGAAAATTTCAACATCAACACAGATACAGATAAGGCGATAGGTAATAAAAAAGGTTGACGATTACTGCCTTACAGGAAATATAGCTCCCCCCCCCACGAAAAACTTCACATTAATGAATTTTCCCGGAGAAATATTTCTAATTAAAGTTGTAGCTTAAAGATGTATGTGTCTATCTGTCTAAATGACGCTACAACCCGCGGTAGGTCCTGGCGTCCTCATTGGCTTCCGCCATCCAGCTCTATTTTGCGCAGCCGCTTTCCAATTCCTTAAAGATATATGATTGATATAAAAAGTTTAAAGAAAATCGCAAAACAAAAACAAAAATTCACTCAATAAAGTGTGATTTCTGGTTGATCGAACCTTTATTGTCGAATCCCATGATGCACTTAACCTAAATATGTAGTTCTCAGTTACTGCGATTTTCCCTTTTTTAGTTATGCTGACCCCTGGCAGGCTAATTTCCAAAAATTAAAAGTTTCTACAAATTAATCACTTTCTGGAACTCAGGAGACCTCAAAACTTACATTTCTGATGAAGACTCTTATCGAAAATCTGACACGATCATAATATTTCCTCTTAAAAGAGCCGCAAGAGAAAGTAAAATTGTAAAAGGAGAAAGTGCTGCTATTGGGTGCTTCACCTGGAACTGTTTTTCGTATGTCTCCTAAGAAGATTAAAGATAATTTTGACAAAATCTTTGATGTTTAATTATTTGTATAAAATTTGTAGTATTAACTGATCGTTATAGCAGCCATCAACATTATGGGCGGAGAAGTGGGGGTGCGAGAGATGAGAGAGAGTAGAGCCAGAACTCTCAACAACAGTTAACAAGAGTATTAATGGGCCCTTATCAATGGCCGTAGCAGTACTAAAATGTCCTTCATTAGAACATCAAAACCCTTTGATCACCATCAATGGATTTACAATTCAAAGGCCATAGAGCACTTTAAATGGTACCTAGCACTATTTCACTTACAAACGAAATGATCTCTTCCGTTCTCTTCATCAAATATTGCTAAACTATTACGTGAATAGGAGGAAACAGTTTTGGACGTTGTGGATGTAGATAGCAATAGGAATAAAAAACGGAATTATGAGGGAGGGATTTAGTCGTAAGGATTTTTTTTTATAAGAGGATTTGTAGGATAAACTCCAAAAACCCAAAATGATCACTCTACAACCAGTGACTCCTGTATTTTATTCCCAGCCAGAATTATTGTTTCGATTTTGTGAAAGTTAAATACGTATCTTTTTTTTCTGAATTATCTACTAATAGATTGTTATTACTGTTTCTCTCCCTGACCTCCCCTTCCCCTTCTTTCCTAACCTTACCTAATTCAGTTACATGTTGATATCACTACACCGCTTTATCTCCTTATGGTTTGAAGTTAATTAAAAATTACTGGAATAGTTTATAAATTATGCATATTACATATTTCAATATACTTTAGTATATTTTGTATGTGTCATTCCATTCGTATATCGGTATTTTAGCAAATATTGATAACCACTCTAGTTAAAATGTAAAATTTTAAGGATAGTTAAAGCTAATATTTTTATCCCTTCAATCAAAAATTCAGCGCGCCATTGTTAACGCTCCCTACTTTGTCTCGAAACTTGCAATCCACAATGACCTTAATATCCCATTCGTGACCGATGTTGCTTCCTCTTCTTATAAAAAATTCCATAAAAACCTGCCCTACCATGTAAACCGTTTAGCCAGAAATCTCTCCTCTCGAATCCTCCCGGACAATCCCACTCGCCGTCTAAAACGTCAGTGGCCTCGAGATCTTCTTTTACAAGTGACAGTGAGTGATTTGGAGTGCTACCATTGGGTATCTCCTCCACTCGTTTAGTAATTTTTTTTTTTCATTATTATTATTATCTGAATTCAACGTCAACAGATTTGCTTGTGCGCACTAGCGCGTTGTAAATGAATAAAAAGAGAGAGAAAAAAAAAGTTTAGTGGAAAATATTGGCCAAATTAAATATTCCCTAGGTTTGGATTTATTTAAATTGTTTTTAAGGACTAGTTACTTTAATTTCGCTTTACTACTTCCTCTTAGTGCAGCATGAAGGACTTTTCTGATTATTTCAAATTTTTGAAATTGAGTTTCCCCCCGAAAATTACATGTTTTAAGGTCCTCTGGTGTCTGTGGCGTCTGCATGATCAAATATAAATAAGTGAATATGTTAGACCAATAGAAAAATGCAGGGCATGAAAAACATGTAAGGAGATGCCTCCCACTGGAGGTTGTTCTCTACAGCGTATTTATTATTAATTGTCGGTGGAGATATTAAGTGGAAAAGGTGCCAGCGCTGTTTCAGTCTTCTCGGAGGGTTATTTGGAATAGTGACAGAGGTAAAGCCTTTGGGAATGAGATGTTTGGAGGTGCGTCATGGAAGTTTTTATTAGCCGATGGACAAAAGGGATTTTGAAGGCCAATATGAAAAGTTTGGTTAGAAACAAGACGTGGGCGTTAGTAATTCTTCTTAGGATTTTTGATTGGAAGGATTGAATACTATAGGAATTGGAATGCTTGATTGAACCTTTCATAGTGTTGTTGATATGTTTTTTGTTTTCGACAGAAAGTTTCGAGGCGTCGGTTAGGTAGTCTAGAAGGAAGTGTATATTGTGTGATAACCATTTTTTTCTTCCCGTCTTTTTAATCTATGTGCGGATTCCATATGAGTCGTTTAGATGAAGTTCTAAATATCAGAACTTGGGTAATGACAGAGGAGTAAGTATCATCATCATCATCATAGGAGTGGAGGGTTGTTTCCGGAAGGTATAGCAAGTCTGAATTGTTAGAAGATATACAAGAGGGGAGCAAGGACATGAGAGGATCTGGAGCAGCCAGAGCATACCTGGAAGGGATGGTCCGCGACTGATATGATTTTAGAATCAAAACAAAATATTTTCAAAATCGTAGGAAGCTCAAACTTTGTATTACATTTAGCTAGCGTCACCGTGTTTCTTAGAACAAAACCCATCAACCATACCTATGTCCTACATTTATATTTAGGACAAATGAGTAAAATTTGAAGTTTAATGAATATTTGTCATTTTATGTAATATAATTGTATGAACAGCAGTAAGCCATGTGATTTTTTTTTTTTTTTTTTTGGCTGGTGGACAAGCATTGGGACGGTAAATAAAGCGTTATATAAATCTCTAGCTATTGAATTCATAAATATCTTATCATTTTATCTGCCGGAAGCTTTTAATATTTGACTTCCCCTTTTTTAAAAAAAAAAAAAAACGAAAAAGAATAGAAAAGTATTTTGCTTTCTATCACTTCCTAAACTAATCTCTCATTTCAAATTGCTTCTCCATTAAATTCAGATTGTTTTGAACAATCGTTAGTTATTTTCATTGTATTAGTTTTTTTATGAATTTATTGCATGCCTCTCAGGCAATAATAAATATGGTGAAGTGACAATCGATATAAATATCGATTTAATATATCTTTTATGTAAAAAGTAATGAAGTGTAATAAAGTTATGCTATAAAATTGCTATACCTCTTTTTATTTTTCTATTTCTATTGAAATAAATAAATCGTTTTTATTGTATGAGACGTACGTATCATCTTTATTTCTCTAGGCATAATTTCCGAGTATATTTTTCCTCAAATCCTTGTTAGTATATACGTATTGTTGTATAGAATTCCTAGAGTGAGTTAGATATGGATTTTTTTTTTTTAATATTTAATCCACGGCCATTGGCGCCCGGAGCCCCAATGATTAACTTTAAACTCCATCTATTATCTATGTACATAAATACGTATCACTTTTATTTAAAACATTTTTACGCTAAAATGGAGTTTAGAGGAGTTTTGTGGATCAGTCAGTTTGGTTTAAATTTAAATTCACAAGCTTTATTGTTTTTTTTTTGACAGAGAGTACTCTGCAGCAGTCCACTTAAGGCCAACCCGACTAAACATTGTAACCATACAAGTTTGATGAAAATTGGTTAATTAAATTGTATTAATTGGAGTGAAAATTCTTTTTAAACAAATTACTGATCAAATATCACCATAATATCCATTATTAACATAAATTAATTGTTTTTATTTATTTGCCTCATTAAATATTTAAATACGTTAGTTATAGTTAAATACATAAAACTCTTTGAAATATAAAGTAAACATTAAAAAAAAAAAAACTCTTCCCGTGTTTAATTGTTTGTATATTGTAATGAGTTACTATATGTACGAATATGTGTTGGAGATTGTGGTATAGGAGGAGAAGGTTGGTAGTAGTGTTTTTGGATGGGATATAGTTGGTAATGTTTTGTTACTGTGCTGCTCTCTGCCTGGCAGAAAGGTAAGAGAGGGTAGTGCAAAGTCGTGAATCATACATGCTGTATGTGCGGACCTTTGCCAAGCTACTGAGCACAAACACAGTTCCGCTTCTACTCATAACTCTTTCAAGTACCTTTACTTTTGTCTTGGCATTTTTAATGTGAATTACAAAAAATAAAACCTTATCCTGTACACACTACCATGCATTCAGTTTTCTACCGTAGAAATATTGTGATTAATACGCTTCATGGTTTTCTTCCTTTTCTTTCAATTTTACTCAATCGTTGCTCATGCAAATTTATTGTTCTTTGAATGATTATTTTCCTTACAATCGACGTTATATGAGTCTAATAAGAAGTATAAACTTGCAACTCAGTAAATTAGCTGGTGGTCTTGAAATGAAAAAAATCCATTGTAATACATAAATTATAGTTTAGTATATTACTTGAGTAATGAGAGAGGAATGTAGTGATTGGGAATTGCTGTATATTGGCGTTGAAGTGTTTGTTGGTGAGCGATGACTTCTTGTTATTTTGATAGAACAATAGCTTGTTTTGTCTGTTGGTCGTTTAGATCTTGCTGCTTGTTTGAACACTGGTTTTGGATGATTTAAAGTCCAAAGTGTTTGTGTACGTATGTATATATGTATGTGTATGTTGTGTTGGCTCAAAAAAGTTGCCATTTCATTTAATTATAACTACCGCATCTTCACGTGAGGATGCTGTGACGTAAGTTTAGGGGTATGGGCACTATAAGATTAGGCTTAAGGGTCCCCTCTCTTACTATAGTAGGACAGTTCTTATTATAGTGGGAGAGGGGACATATAACCGAATATGTGAAATTCGGATCCAACGATATCCTTTAACTTGATACACCGACTGATCATATAATAGGTTGTTACAAAAGTTTTTGTGCATGAAAACAATGCTGACCTTTGAAGTACAGTTAAAAAAATATAAATCCCAGTTGTTAGTTTTGTTTATATAATTTTATAATATTTACATAGATTAATCATTTATTTGATTATGTACCTCTTATTTGCTATAGAAATCTCAAAAAAAAAAAAAAAAATGTGAATTAGCGGGCTTTTGAATTATTATTGGTAAAAAAGCCGGAAAAAATTTGTGCAACGGAAGGCGGAAGGGTGTACCGAAATATGGCAGTATTTTGTTTGAAAGCTAGATGTCTGGCATTTAAGACCAGATCAGATGCTTATGAATTGAGAGAGAGCATCACCTCCCTCTTGATAGAACGTAAGCCAAACAGCATATCGATGTGTGCGAAATTTGCTTTCAAACCAAAAGATGCTCCCCGACTTTGGAAAGGAATAATTACAAGCAGTGAAGAGTGGATATTTTCGAAAAATCCTAAGAAAAAGCCATGTACTTCAATCAGAGATTATCAGGTCGATTCGGGGAAAAAAAATCATGCTTTACTTTGGTGGACCATTGAAGTTGTTATATATTTTGACGGCATAACTGTTAACTCTGAACTTTACAATTGAATAGCTGGATAGATTATTAAATGATTACTAGTCTTTTCCGATGTGTGGCTCATCTTCCTAGAGGATGACATTTTGGAAATTGTGATGTAATGCGGGTAAGATGGAAGGAGTTTTTCGCTTCCAAATCAAAGTGGTGTCTATGAGTTCTATAAGTTTGCTCCGGATAACTTCTTAGAAATTTTGTTGAACTATTTTAATAATTTATTTAATTCAGGTAAAGTGCCAGCAAATTTTAAAAAATCAATTATATTTCCATTGCATAAGAATGGTCCAATAAATGAGGTTAGTAACTACAGAGGGATCGCTTTTGAAAACACCATAGGAAAAGTTTTTCAGGATTAATATTCCAGCGGTTAGTTCAGTGGGTAGATAGTAATAGTGTATTGAGGGAGTTTCAAGCTGGCTTCCGTAAAGACTAGTCCACCATTGATAATATACGAGTATTTGTTCTGTCAAGTTTGGCTGATATAAAACTATCGCAAAAAAGGCAAAAATTATATATTTTCTTTGTAGACTTTTCAGTGGCTTTTGACCGGATTGACCGGTATGCCCTAAACTATAAATTGAATGAAACAGGTATCTCCACAAAGGTGATAAATATTATCAAGGACTTATATGAGAACACAGAAGTTGCTGTTTGGTATAAGGATGGGTTGTCAACCTTTTTTGAGAATACAATGGGTGTAAAACAGGGTTCCCTTTTGAGTCCCCTGCTTTTCACATTATTTATAAATGATATTGAAGATAATTTATGTGGTGGGATCCGAAATATGGCAGTAACAAATGGGGTTAAAGTAAAACTTCTCGCGTTTGCTGACGACTTGGCGTTGATAGCTTCAAGCCCTCACGAGTTGCAAAGATCTATAAATGAATTGGAAATTTATTGCACTAAATGGAACTTGAAAATTAATTTAACCAAGTCTAAAGTTGTTGTTTTCAAAAATGGTGGAAAGCCTTCTAAAAATGAAAAATGGAAGTTGGGAGTGGAAAAAGTAGAAGTTGTAAACTCTTATAAATATTTGGGAATCACGTTAGCATCCTCTTTAAGTTTAACAGAGCATTTGAATGAGAAATTAATTAAAGCTAAAACCGGTATTCATTCAATTTGGAAAAGTTTTATTTTGAATATAAATTTACCAATTTCTTCCAAAATTCAGGTGTTTAATGCAGTGAGCCGAGCTATTATGTACTACGGAGCCCAGGTACAGTGAGCCGAGCTATTATGTACTACGGAGCCCAGGTATGGGGTGGGAGAAAATATAAACAGGTTGACTCGTTATTTACTTTTTTTATAAAAAAATTACTAAGATTACCCAAGAATACGCCCGATTATGTTATAGTTTTAGAGACCGAGATTGCACCAATATATCTCTACACATTAAAGCTCCATCACGATTATTTAGTTAAAGTTTTAAATCTCCCAGAAAATAGATATCCCAAGCTTTTGGCGCTTGAGATTATTAAGAGGAATATTTACTGGTACCGGGACCTACAAAATATTAATAATGAGTATGGTTTAGCATATTATTTTAAAAACAATAGCTACAACGAATGGACTCACTTTTTTATAAAACTTAGAGATAGAATTAAGTTAGCTATCACAGAAGCAGCAAATATCAAGGCGAGGAATTCTTTATTGAGTGTGACGTACAAACTATTACAGTATAATTTGAAAGATGAAGCAGCCTATTTTAATGATAATTTTAATACAAACGACATAGGACTGATTATAAAGATAAGAGCTGAGCTATTAAATTTAAATTATAAAAGATATAATAGTGGTGGTATGTATCAAGTATGCTCAATGTGTAATACAAATGAATTGGAGTCTGTATTTCATTTTATGGCGACATGTCCCATATTGAAGATAGTTAGAATTTCTTATTTGAATAAGGATTTATTGACAATAGCCCAATTGACAGAATTTTGAAACGGAAAATATGTGATGTAGTATTAAAGTATTGTAGGGTGGCTCTTAACTACAGGCAACAACTTGTAGCAACAGCTTGTAATCTTATATAAATTTATATTTTGTTTTGTTTTATTGGTCCGAAATTTTTTATTTTACTTCAAAAGAAGATTTTCAGTTATGTTTTGAAAAAATTGTACTTTTATTTTATTTACTATTTTTTAATTATAATTTATTGTTATCCTTGTAAATTCCCCTCTCCCCTGATGGTTTATACCAGGGGTACCTGTCTTTATGTATAGATTATTACTTTCTCTTACTCCTAGTAAGAGGAAGTATTGTAATCGTGTCAATTTTCGATATCGAGTTTCACCGGAAATATCCGTTTTGAGGTCCCCTGAGTCCAAAAAGTGGTTTTTTTTAGCAAATGGGTTGTGGGGTGTGTGTCCGGTGTCCGTGTGGTGTGTATGTTGTATGTGAACAGCATAGCTCAAAAACGAAAAACCGTAGAAAGTTGAAACTTGATATTCCGTTTAGGTATCACCATGGGATCTGACACTACGTTATCTGTCAAAATTCCTCAACCGGAAGTACCACTTTACTAGTTGGATTTTTTACTTTTTTGCAATTTTCTCAAAAATGGCTCCGACGATTTTCTTTAAACTCAAACATCAACCACACATACAAAGAGCTACAACTTTTATTTGAAACATTTCTCCGGGAAAATGCTCTGAAGGGCACTTTTGGGGGAGGGGTGGGGTTAGGTTTTCATCTAAAGTGCTATTTCAGTTTATTTCACAATTCTGTCATCTAAATAATGTTAATTAGAATTAAATATGTTGTTGAAATTCCGAGTTTGAAAAAAATCGGATAACCAGAAGTGCGTTTACTTTACCACTTTACTAAATGATTTATTCACTTTTTCAAAATTTTCTCAAAAATGGCTCGACGATTTTTATGAAACTTCGTATATAAACTAAACATGCAAAGATCTACAACTTTTATCTAAAACATTTCTCTGGGAAAATTCTTTTAAGGGCACTTTTAGGGGAGGGGTAGGGTTAGATTTTCATCTAAAGTGCTATCCTAGTTGATTATACAATTCTATCATCCAAACATAATTAGTTAGAAATAAATGGATGGCTGAAATTCCAAGTTTCAAGAAAATTAGTAAACCGGAAGTGCGCTTTTACTGAACAGTTTTTTCAGTTTTCGACGAATTTCATTAAATTTGGTACACAAACTATAAAATTTGTCAATTATCATTTTGAGAACTGGAGTAAGAGAAAGTTGTGTGAGTGTTTCACACCAGATTTTTTGTTTTTGTTTTTACGATACAAATAATGATATGATTATTTACTTTAATACGAACATCTTGATAAATGATGTTTTCTTTTTGTAATGATATTTTAAATAAAGACAGTTTATTATTATTATTATTATCAAAGAATGGTGTCATCATTAAATTGAAATGCTTACAGAAAGATCGGTGAAAATAGTAGAATATGAAAGTTTAAATTTTGAAGAATAAGTATTCAAAGAAAGCTTTTTATATATTTACTTTTAAATAAAAGTTGTTTTTATACATAGAAACTTTTGTAACAAGCTAATAAAGATCTAAAGCTAATTCATTTAAATATTTTACCCCACTTTTTTTCCCTCTTAATATCAGGGACAGTCATACCGGTTCTTTTAATACTTCTCTTATTTCCAGAGAGTTTTGAGTCTGTAATTGGCATTGTTGTTCCCAGCTTCTCAATGGCTCTATTCTACTTTTCCAATTAGAAAATTTTTGTCCTAGTGAAGTTTTGAGCATTGTTCTTAAAACGTTTCGTTTAATCAAAAGTCCTTCATAGAATTCAGATATTTGTTGAAGAAGAAATATATTTGAAGAAGTGACGTATCTAATGTTTTCTAGAAACAAAATTCGGGATATTCTTTTAACCACTAGTTAATGTTTTCTAATTAATATTTTGAACAGAAAAAGTCTGGAGAGAGGTATTTAATGTGAGTGATAAAATATCAGAAATTCTTTCAGGAACCTGATAACACATCATTTTTGGCACAGCCTAAGTTGTAGTAATAAATAAATTTACATAAAAATTTGGACCCTAATTTAATTCGCCCTGACTGTTCATATAGACTCATTTAAGACGGCTATTAAGCTGCTGGCAATAGAATGATAGAGGTTCGTAAATAATTTTACTAATTGTATTATTATAACTACGATACAATTTAAGTGGAATTAAAAGTTAGTTTTACTTATGCAAGATATCTTTCCCATGCACCTCCCCCTCACCAGTATTATGCCGATCTCTTCTCAGTTCAAAATTCTTTAAAAAAATTGCCAGTTGGAGGAAAACTTTTCAATTAGAAAATGAGAAATGCATTTAAAAAAAGAAGAGAAGTTGTCTGAATGCTTTGTAACAGTTTTATAATTTATAAAAAATACTTAATACTCCATACGAAGTCTAAAATTAAAGATAAATAAAATTAAAGACATGGGAGTAGTACTTATTAGAGATATTTTTAAACATACTTTGTTCCAACTAACTTTCAAATATTTCAGGATGACAGTAGTGTGTTTTTAGTACCCTTTAAATTATTCCACGGAATGTGACGTCATTGTTTTCGACGGAATACACGATCGTTAAATGTAAAAAATGTTTTTAAGGCTGCTAGTTGTACTTAGAGAAAGAGGGAGTGAGAGAGGGCGCGCGCTTATTTCATAAATAAATTAGTAAATAATTATGATGGACTTTCAGTTCACTCTGCCAAATATTTCGAAAGATTTGCAACTGATTTAATATTCAAAATTTTAATTATATCAATTTTTAAGTGGAGAAATATTTCATTGAATAAAAGATACAGTAATTGATCTGCACGATCTCAATCAACAAGTGGTCAGAAGATTAATTAAAGGTTTCTTTATAAACTATATACTAACTGCATATATAAGGCCCAAACAGTTTTTATCTAGCAAAAGTAATTTAAAGTGGGTGCAAGGTCGTAGTATGCTTTCTTAATATAAATAGGGGCTGGGGGTGTTGGTGTAGTGGTTATCAGCATGAAGTTGTAACTGGGAGATCCCCAGTTCGAGTCCCGCGTATAACGGCTAAATTTTATATTCGTTTAAAAAATGTGAATAGAAAATGAAAATATATGCTTCCGCCCACTCACCTTGACACCTAATTTGGTAGTTTGACGTTAAGTAAGCTCGCTTAAAAAATAGTTATTACTTTACTTTGTTCTCTGTAAGTATGTCAGTTTCCACCATCTGTACACATCTTAAGTTCTATTGAAAATATTGTAAAACAATACCATATTCGATGAAAAATTTGTCATCTGAAACTTGAGTGATGAGAATGAACCATCCTTTTAATTGGAAATATTATTATTATTATTTTTTTTTGTATGTATAAATCCTGACAATTACTTTTTTTTCAATTATAGAATTTTAAGTTAGATCTTGTTTTAATAGTAGGAAATTTTCCCTACATACTGATGACACATTGAACAGTTTTGGTGCAGGTATTCCACAGGCGCTATAATTTGTAGGCAATTGTTTTTTTCTTTCTATTGTTTTGTAGTTTGGTTCTTTACAATTTTACACTCTAAAAGTTTGTTGTTTGTTTTTGTTTCAGGTAAGAAATTTCATTTTTGTTGGCCAATAATATTTTATGTAAGTAATTAATTTTTATTTATAATATTTATTTCACCAATTATATTTAAAAGTTGTAATGCCTTAACCAAAATTGCTAATAATTTTTTTGGCTGATATCAATTTTTAATAGTTGACGAAATTTAAACCCTTATAAAGGTATAATTTTTATTTTTCTCATAGTCCGATATAATCTGTTATAATGTATGGATTAGACGTAATATACTCGTATTTACATACAAAATTAGAAAATTACATGCTTAAAAACTGTTATAATTTAATTATTATAGAAAAAGCTATAATATCTAAGTACAGATCTATATATGAAAATTAACATTCTACACACAAAAATATTAGAAAAGAAAGGAAAAGCAATAATGATGCTAATTGCTAAATAAAAGCTTAAAGGAAAAAAAGAAGAAAAATTAACGAACTATTCGTGAAAATGTGAGGAAAGCGTTTTAAGGAAAGAAGTGCTTGATTATTAGGTTTTCATTGATTATATTGAACCCCTACTATTTTCAGTTTGAATAGTTTAGATATTACCAAAATGATGAAAAATTATTTTAGTAGTAGTAATAATAAAGGGGCCGTTAATTTTTATGTTGAAACAAAAGAAAGAAAAAAAAAAAGAGGTATTATTAGGTGAACTGTAAAATAAGTACAACCCTAAAACACCTACACTCTGTGTAGAAAATAGCAACCAGTGAAGAAGGGACTTTGGTTAATTGTGTACGGTCAAGTAAACAGAGAGAGGCCAAAAGGAGCTTTGGTTACTACTTGGTGGGTACTTTTATTGTGGTACCCTCCTCCCGCTCACTACCACCACCGGATATGCAATACAACAGCGGCAGTATACGGCCATATATAATGGGTATTACTACACACACACTTTATATATATATATATAAAAGAGAGGGAGTAGTTCTAGTTAAGGTGGGTATATCTGGGAGGGAGGCCTCTTGTACGGATTCCTATCCAGTAAATAAAATCACATTAATATTTCTGTACTAAATCTGTTTGTAGTCGGAGCAGTAAAGGACTTAATTGACTAACCACTATCTCTTCTCTGCCCTTAATGAACAACTACCTGGTGATTAATAACTTTCTTATTCTAACTATACCTCCTCCCTAAAGAAATATCCAAGAAAAGATTTTGAAAGTCCTTTTGCTCACCATTTATTTTTAGTTCTTCCCATCTTTATTTGAAATTTTATTTTTACTTTCTTCAACTCTTTGGTAATAAAAGATTGTATTACGATAGTGTCAAATTTTCGACATTGAGCATTCATCGGAAATACATGTTTTGAGGTCCCCTGAGTGCGAAAAAAATGCTTTTAATGTGTTTTATATATACGTATATATGGGTGTTTTTTGTGTTTGGGCAAAAGTATCTCAAAAACGAAAAATCGCAGGTAGCTCAAACAGGGTTATTCCGTTTAGGCACTATCACCGTGTCTGACACAATGGTTTCGAGTAAAATACATCCACCTGAAGTGTGACTTTAGTGATTTTTTTTTCTCGAAAACGGCTATAAGGATTTTCCTTTAAACTTCGTATATAATTTATGAAATACATAAATATAACTCGGCAACTTAGTGGTGAAACATGTAGGCGGAGTCAAATGACGCCACAGCTCCTAGTAGGCTTTGGGCAATGAGCGAATCTTAACAGCCGGTTAAGTGTCTACAACTTAGTTTCCGAGCTTTACCTCTCACTTTTGTTTAAAATACTCTCCCTGGGAACATTTGATTTTTTTTTGGAGTGTTCTGAGAATGGCACAGTAGCGTGACGTCTTTATTACTGTTAATATTAAACAATAACTTGTAATTAGCCTATATAATATTAATTTACACCAGAAGCACTGTAAACTTCCAAATTTGAAGAAAGTCTGTAAACCAGAAGTGCAACTTTACAGAATAGGTTTTTCTCTGAAAAGGCTGTCACGATTTCCCTTAAGTCTGGATCGTTAAGTGCGTGGATAATAAAAAAAAAACCTATCACTTTTATTTTAAAACTTTTTTTCTGACAAAATTAATATTAGTCCATTTTGTGGCGTTAAATTGCAAATGTTGTATGCAACCATTATCCCACCCATGTGTATATGAGGTCAAATGTCCTCCTCCATAGCAGGACAAATGAGTAAATTTTGAAAGTCCTAAGAGAATTTGTCATATCCATAATATGACTTTATTAAATAGGAGTAAAGAAAAGTCATGTGAGTGTTTCACACTAGATTTGGTCCCATCTATATTTGACATTTTATTTTTAGTTGATGCCTTTATACTCCATTACAAATCCTAACCTTTCTCTCCTGTCCAATTCTATTTTCCTTCTTTCACTCTTCATATTTCCCCATCTATTTTTATCCTGTGGCAAAATGAAAAGGGTATATCTCTTCTTTTTTTTTTCCACATTCATCCCTAATTTTTTTTTATTCTTCTTCTTCAATATACCTTTTCTTATTTGTTGATATATTTTGACACCATATTCATACGATAAATTTAGGCTGTTTTTCTATCTGGGTACCCATAAATAATGCATTTCGATGCAGTAAAACTACGAAGTTGAGGTTTTAACGAATATACATGTTTTGAGGTTAAATTTTTTTTTTTTTTTTTACACTTTAGGTTATTTTATTTGCAATTGCGAAGTTACGTACACGCAACAAGCATATGAGATGACAAAGATAACATAACAAATAATAAAATAAAAATAAAATAAACAAAAACAAAACAAAACTGGAAAAAGAAGGAAAAAAAAAAGAATACTAATAACATGACGTGACGGAATTGAATGAGGGCCATCCAACAATGACCATCACAAGTCGGTCACCAATGAAATGAATTAGAGGATGCTCTTTTTTATCAAGCGATCAGGTGATCGCGAGGCCACTGGCGCTTCAGTCTTCAGGAGAAGGATTGGCAGCAAGTTATTATCTGCGACAAGTTTTGCAATTGCGAAGTTACATACACGCAACAAGCATATGAGATGACAAAGATAACATAACAAATAATAAAATAAAAATAAAATAAACAAAAACAAAACAAAACTGGAAAAAGAAAGAAAGAAAAAAAATACTAATAACATGACGTGACGGAATTGAATGAGGGCCATCCAACAATGACCATCACAAGTCGGTCACCAATGAAATGAATTAGAAGGATGCTCTTTTTTATCAAGCGATCAGGTGATCGCGAGGCCACTGGCGCTTCAGTCTTCGGGAGAAGGATTGGCAGCAAGTTATTATCTGTGACAAGTTGCGGATCAACGGGTTGTAGTGTTAAGAGAGTTTGGAATGGAATTTAATATATAAGGACTTGGTAAGATCTAGGATAAATGGGTGTTTTAGGTCACTATGTATAGTGTGGTTGCTAACGTAAAAAGGAGCATCGACTATTGTGCGGAGGATTTTTGATTGGAGTGATTTGGATACGGTGAAGATCGGAGCGCTTTGCTGATCCGTATAGTTCGAGTCCGTATGTCTAGTTAGGAGCGAGCAGAGATGAGTAAAATGTTTTTAACAAATGGTTCAGTGCGTGGCTTTGAGGGTCACAAAAAAAAAAATGCAGGAGTTCAGTCTTGATATTCTGTCCAGGAACAATCCTTGCATCTCATAAAAACTGAAAGTACGAATTTATAGATTCTCGATTTTTTAAAAATTGTTTTATTATACTTCCAACGATTTTCTAAATGTATTTGAAATGCTAACTGTACATATATAAACCTTTCCCCCTTTTATTTGAAACGTTTTGCCGGGGAAAAAATATTAATTTTACTGCGGTTTTGGGGAATCCGTTTGTCTAGGGCTAAACTTTAACCTTTAGACTGGTGGCTGACGGAAAGTACGTTGCTAATCATTCAAGTCACGTTTATGGGTAGTCCAAGGTCTTAGTAAGCAACAAACATAATCCCCATTTAATATTTATTTAGTAATCATGGAGGATTTAATAAAAATTATTAATTGCAGTAATGAATTCGTATGTCTATGTGGGTGTGTGAGAATATATATTTATCGTACCAGATTTTTTTGGTGATTAAAATTAGAAGTTGAAAAGAAGATTTGTCTTATATTACAGTAACTATATTAATTACAATAAAAGAAAATAGTGAGAGTGATGTTCACACTGGATTTTTGCGTTTTAAATTAATTAGTCAGAGCTAACATATTTACTTATTGTGTAAGTACACAGCTGTAAATTTTCATTACAATAAAGAAAAAAAAAATTAATTAACTAAACAAAAAAGGAAGAATTATAAAAAGTTTGCAATTTTCTTAATCTCTGTTCAGTATTAACTAGAGGGAAAGTGCGCGCACAAAAAAAAAAGAGTTGAATCAAAAGAACAATTTTAACGAGTGCTGGTTATTCTCTCCCAGTTTATCCGAATTTTCTGTAAACAATTTCTTATAAATACATGGCCACCAGTAATTTTCATTTATATTATGTACAACTTTTTCACATATATTTGAATATATTTTTTTCGATAACATTTATTGTGTTACCGGCCTCGTATAATTAATATTGTTTCCGACTCAGTTTTTAGGCTTTACGTATTAGGCTTTTCTCTTAAAAATTCTTTTTAACTTATATATATATGCTACGATAACAATTGTCTGATAATTATTGATATAAGTAAAATGAATTCGTAAAAACATTGATCTTGAAGGAGAAAGACACATTGATTAAATCAGATTTTTACTTTGTTTCACTGCTGGTAAAGAGGAAGTATTGCAACAGATGGTGTCTAATTTACGAAATTGATTTTTCACAGGAAATACATGTTTAAGAAACACATGAGGATTCCATTTATAAGTGTCCTGGTCCAAATACGATATCGCAAATTTCACAACCGTCTCGTACATCATCACAATCCATTAATTCACCAACTTTCCTCAGCAGCCATTCCAGATAACCCTCCTCGTGCGCAGCGAAATAGTGTGGAGGATCACCACTGGGTGATTTCTCCATTCCCGTTATTGTAAGTCATCTATTTACTTGGGGCAGACAGCTGCGCTTTGATACTGCGGAGGGAGTCCGTAGTAGAATGGTTACAGGAGGAGCAGCATAGGGCTCTATCTTAGGCCCCGATCTGTTAAATGTGGCCTATGATGGCATTCTACGAATTGGTATGCCGGAGGACTCGTTCCTGGAGGGCTACGCAGACGATATGGCCGCGGTTGTGGAGAAGTCTCATATGTGGGATTACGAGCTAGCACATATAAGATTGTGGCAAGTAATGCGGCGTGTCATGGCCTGGTTAGAAGAACATAGTTTGAATCTGGCTTCGGAGAAGACGGAGGTAATGTTGCTCACTAGACGTCGGATCCCAAGTATTTGAGGCCTGAGGATCGACGTTGAAATCTCAGAGCTCCGTCAGGTTCTTGGGGGTGCATTTAGACGGCAAGATAACGTTCTGCGAGCAAGTGCGGCGCGCCAGCGAGAAGGCGGCGAGGGTAACTGCTAGCTTTAACAGGCTGATGGCAAATGTGGAAGGACCGAGGTCCAGCAGACGCCGGTTCCTCGTGTCCGTCACGAATGGCATCCTTTTGTATGGATGCGAGGTTTGGGCTAGGGCGCTAAGAAAGAAAAGACACCTGAGTCAGCTGTCCGCGGTGCAGAGGAGGGGGGTTCTGAGGATTGCTAGGGCGTACCGCACTGTGTCGGGAACTGCGGTTTTGGTGGTTGCAGGGGTAGCTCCTATCGACCTCATGGCGCGGGAGAGATGTCAGGTCCGGAGTTGAAGGCCGAGATTGGAGAGGCGGAGGCCAGATTGGTAGCCAGGATGACCATGATGACGAGGTGGCCGGAGCGTTGGGAGGAGGAGCACCACGGTAGGTGGACGGCAAGACTCATCCCAAGCTTGGCGGAATGGGTAAGTAGAAAGCACGGCGAGGTCGACTACTTCCTCACCCAATTTCTCACTGGGCACGGTTGTTTTGCCGTTTACCTGTGTAGGGTGGGGAAGGTTGGAGACTCGGCGTATATATACGGGGACACCGCTAGGGGCAACGCCTGCCACACCTTTTTCGGGTGCGGGAGATGGGCGAGAGAAAGACAAAGGCTGGAGGCTGAAATCGGGAGGGTTACCCCGGAAACCATGGTCATCTAAAGAGACCGATGGGACAAGGTTGCTATCTTTGTCCGGACGATCCTTCGCGTGAAGATTATTGAGATGAACCGGCACCTCGACCTCCCGAGGACGAGGTCCAGCTAGTCTGGAGTGGGCCCGTTAGGGCATATTACGAGGCACCACTCCGAAATAATACCTTAGCAGTTCCGGGGCGGGCGGATAACCTGTGAGGGAGGAGGGGGTTTTTAGTGGGTGCGACCCCACTCGTGCAAAGGCATTTTCCCCCTCCATAAAAAAAAATTACTTGTTGCTGGTTTCGCAAGCACTAGCAGTTGTAAATTTTCAAATAAAAAAATTAAAAAAAAAGTTACAAGAAAATTTGCAATTCAGTAAATTGATTTTTTCTAGAGCTTGGTGGGATATGCTTCAGTATTCTTCCACATTTTGTTTTTCATCCTTAATTATGGTATTCTGTATGTCTTCCGTATCATTGTCCGTTTGTTTTTTTTTTTAATTTCGCAGGTTCTCAACTTTTTTTTATGAATAATTATACATTTTAATTTCCTGTAAAATATTGTTAGTAAGATTTATTGTTAGAAGATGTTAAGATTTTCAAATGTTTACAAAAAGTTTTAATAGCGTTTTGTTTCTGCTTCTTCTTTTGTAGAAAACTTAAACCGGCAGAAATCAATGACATAGTTTCCATTCATATTTGTTCTTTTTTTTCCTAAAATTTCCTTAGAGTTTGCAAGTTGGCTTTTTTAAACATATTTAGTGCGTGCGCCTGTGTGTTCTACAGTTTAGCAGAACTATCGGGTATCTTGAACTAGCACTTTAGAGATTAATTAAGGTCACCACTTTCCTCCAGTACCCTCCAAACAGCAAAATATTTCAATTTAAATTTATAGGCCTACAATATATACGTATATCGGAGATTTTTTAGCGATCCCCCCACCACCAAAAAAAAAAAATCGGCAAAGTTACATCGATGAATTTTGACCGAAACCACTTTGTTTCGACACAGTGATGGTATTTTCAATGGACTAGCACGTTTGAACCTTAAATGGTGTTCTCATTCTTAAGTTCCCATTCCCCCTCCACAACCGTATCCAGCGGAACTCAAAACATTAATTTCCGGTGGAAAATTCAATTTTGAAAATTTAATACGATCGGAATACTTCCTCTCTCTAAGAATATGATATAGTAAAAATTCTGATTATAATTTAGATTTTTGATATTTTTATCCAAAAATATATTATTATTATATTATGCCATATTTTATTATATAAAAATATATCCAAAAATAAATATCTTTTTCTCACTCAGCGGACCCCAAAATATTCCGGCGGAAGCTCAGTTTCAAGTAAATATTTTTTAAAATCTGCTCCTCCTAAGCGTGGTGAAGTTTTACTTCTTTTTATCGCAGTAATAATGAATGTGAAACATATTACCTATAGTGGTAATATATTTTACTTAAAGTAAATAATGTGTTAAAACAAAGTATTGACTTTCTATACGCTTAACTTGTTATATAATATTTAATGAAAATTATATATAGAAAATTTTATATTTATATTTTGTTTCAAAGGAAGCATACACATATTTATAGACATAACAAAATGTAGACTATTATATATATCTTTAATCATTATTTGTTCGAGTAACATTCAGTTGATATCTAATTACTTTCTATTATAATTATAAACTACAACATCTGTGTATATCCTTCCGGTTGCCTTCTCTTCTTTCTTTAATTGTGAGTTACACAATTTTGGTCCTAAAGCAATAAACTCCATTTTAATAAAAAAAAAACTGCTTGGGGACTGTATGGACAGTTTAGCTAGTTGAATTTAGTTTTGTCTTCGTTATTTTACAATTGTTTTTTTATTTTCTCAATTGAAATAATTTAAGTTCAGATATTTACTTAGGTCTGTTTACTTGAACTATGTTTACTTTGATAAACGAACAACATATGTAAACAAAAAAAAGGTGTTAAAGTAAAGAAAGTACTTGGTGGTAATGATAGAAAGAAAGTGACGGAAAAGAATTAGGGTAGTGTGTTGGGGGGGGGGGGAGGTGATACATTTGAAGTGCGGGCCGGTCATGCATGGAAACACCGTCAGAAGAACACTCACATATAACACTTGATTACCGCATTGTGTTTGTAGAGGGGCGGCGCTGGAGGCGGTGGTAGGTTGGGCGCCGTCAATGGTTCTGGTGACTGCAAGCTGTTGACCCAGCTACCTATCACTACACAACATCCGCAGCATAATTCTAACGCCGCCTGTCGTAAACCTTTATGCAATACCAGAAATAGGCTTGGATTTACAAACGCATGTACATACGCTACATGCAATGTTATCTGTAAAACAAACAAAAAAGCACACAAAAAACAAAAACAAAAAAAATTGAAATTATTATTTGTCAAAGTTATTCAATGAAAAATTATATTAAAATTTGTATTACTAAATCTATTAGCCAAAATATAAGATTCCTAAAATTGAGATACGAGGTATTAGAAATACGTGGCACGTATTTTATTTTCGTCTGGAGACGTTTCTATCTGATGTGGTCAACATCAGTTTTAAAATTATTATTTCCAACATGAAACCTGACTAAGCCTTGGTTCAGGAAACCCAACATCACTTTTTCATTTCTGTCTTAGCTTTTTAATAATTTTGTAAACTGATGATTGCCCTTTAGTCGATATGTTTCGAGGCAAAAAAACATAAAACAATTAAGAATTGGTCACCAAACCTCAATATTCAACTAGTTTTTCAAACATGTTCAAATTTTTTTTCATATCCTACACACACACACACACACACACACACACACACACACACACACACACATATATATATATATATGTGTGTGTAAAATAGTCCAAACACTTATTTTTTTTAAACATAATTCTGGAAAGATGGTTTTGTGGGAGTTTTGGAGGAGTCGCGGCTTCATGCTTCCTTCCATTGGAGGATAAGGCCTAAGTTCACGTGCCTCTTACATATAAGAAGTGGGGGGTGGGGGTGGGTGGGTTAATTTCTTCCGCTCCTGGTTATAGAAGAAAAAGGTCTAAATCTCCTTTCAAAACGGTCTTGTCTCATTTCTCTCCGAACAAGCACAACCATGTCAGAATCTAGGCAAGCACTTTAAGGTTGTCCTCAGTCAAAATTTAATACATGGCCAGTTGTAGTCAAAGTTTTGAAAGAGTAGACTTTTATATTTTATTAATTGATTCAATATATTAAGTATATTCTTCAAGTTGCGTTATTACTAATTATTCACAAGTTACCCACAATTGCACTATGGACATCACATTGGTTTTTACAAGACGCTGTGTATGTAGGTCATAGTACAAGGAAAGTCTACTTTTGAAATAACATAAAACTATTTACATAAAATTCCAAATCTATATTCAGTTATTTTGCGGAAAAACTATTTGAATACTACTATTATTTTAGTATAACATTTTATAGATGGAAGCCATAATTGAAGAGAGTTCAATTTGCATTTTAAATTTAATTTTAACGAAACGAACTTTTCACAACACATTTCATTTTATATTGTTTAAAATTAAGTGTGTGTGAAGTTGAAGTCACTTCCGCAAATAGAATAAAATGTATAATATAAAAGTGTTTTTACAACTTAATATTTTACTTCATCAAAAAAGTAAACTTTTAAATAAAATTGAAAATTGAAAGTAATAACCTTTATATGTTCCACAAATGAAAAAAATTGAAAATAAGGTGGTTATTAAAATATTAAATTTGATTATTATTGATTTTGGCCAAAGATTGGACATTTCATTTTATAAATTAAATAAACGAATCGTTACTTGTGAGCTACAGCACTTTATTTCCTTTTTAACTCGCTAAGGTTTCGCGCTTTTTTCATAATTTCCCAAGTATTGGCAACAACGTAACAACAAATTTGCTTAAATATTAATTCTGTAATTTCAGTTTAAGTAATATTTGTTCTAATAAACTGAATAATTTTATATTTTTAAGGAAATTGATTTTATAAATTACTTTGAAGCAAATTGATTATGATATTTAATAACAGGTTCAGTATAATCAATCAATCATTCTAAAATATAATCAATCATTTGATCGCCATAGAATTGTCAGATAAGTTCCTTTGGACAATTTTTTCTTTTTACAACACCAAAATAAGACATATATTGGCCAGTTAAGGACCTTTGTTTCCAGGAGATTATGCGAGTATTCTTAGTACAATATGTATGGAAGTTGAGAAACAAAAGCAAATACACATAGTTAATTGTATGGATTGTATGAATTGGCAGGATTAGAGTGTTTGGTGGTGATGTATATTGGACAATGTAAACTGCCACTTTATACACTATTTTTAATTTGGTCGGTTTACTTAGTTAGGAGAAAGAGTAAATTGGAGGATAGAGTGACCGAGCGAAGAGTGATGCTGATGTTGGTGGTAGAATGGGTTGAGAGTTGGGCTGTTGTGGGTGTGACTAGTTAGTAGAACTCTCGCGTGTTCTAATAGTGGAGTGGTAGCGCGGCTAGTATAATTGTAGTGCATGTAATGCGTAGTTTGCGCTTGAGCTCAGTGGCGGCGCCTTTGTTTATCGTCTTTATTTAATGGCATCAGCTTTAAGCCACAGCCAACACTAAAATTTTAAGTTTTTGTTAAACTTTGTGGCTTCGAGATAGTCCACCATGGTTTCATATATTACCGAGGAGCGGGATTTTGATAATTGCTTATAATTGAATGGGTTCGGTATAACTGGATATCTTTGTTAAACATTGTATTTCGGTTGGTGTTGTACTTTTTGCATTCCATGAAGCTATGTTCCAGTGATTCGACCATCTCACCACATGTGTCGCATATTGGTGATCGTTTCATACCTATTTTTGCAAATATTCTAAACATATTCCTTGGTTGGTTCTTAGACGATACATTATTCGAATATATTTTTTATTGGATGAACCGTTCAAATAAAAAAGTCTTGTCGTAACTGTGCGATTATTAGATTTATAGAATAAACCTTTATTTGAGGAGTAGAAATCCTGCTGCCAACTGTTTAGAATATTTAGTTTTAAAATGTTATTGATATCTGTAGGTGGAACTTTTACATTTAAAATGGCTTTTTAAACACTTTTACGGTTTAATTTATGGACTTCTAGGCCAGAGCGTCAACCATTTCGTTTCCTTTGATTCCACTATGGGCTTTCAACCATCCAAAATAAATATTTATTCTATTTCCCTTTAGATCTTCTACTGCAGTTACGTAACATTTTAGTAATTATATGATTTAGCTTTACGCTAAAAGTAATATTTTTCAACTGTGAAATGGCACTCAGGCTATCCGAAAGTACTGCGGCTTCTTATATATTTTCTATTTTAATATATTCTAAGGCTTGCCAAATAGCCAAAAGTTGGTACAATAATCAGGAAGTTCGTAATAATAACCATGATATCGTTGTGGGACATAGTATGTGGTGGCTTGATGCAATAGTAATGGAACTATTCAGTCTAGCTTTTATGTGGCGAATTTGTTTGCGATGGGTTCCTTTAAAATTGTATAAGTTTGGAAGAATTCCTTTATTCTGAGAAAATACTAATAATTACATGTGTTAACCATGCTTTAATAAAATATAGAAAATCCTGTTGTGAAAATGGTTAGACATCAAAGGTAAATTCTATCTAAAATCAGTTAAACGTTATTATATAATTCCATTCATTAGAAAATTTGTTAATTTTATAATTCCATTTATTACAATAGGAGAAAGTGCTGTGTGTTTGTGTTTCATACCGGATATTTCTTCCTTCTTTTTGAAAAGTAAGGACAATTTATATCCCTTGATATAAAGAGCACTGTAGTTTTTTATTCAAGTATAAAATTTAGCATCTTGTTCAAGTGTTTATACGGATTCAGTTGTAAGGATAACACAGATAAACTTTATGGTCTAGAAAGAAAATGTATCCACCAACAACCATATTAATTCTCTTCAAGGTTCTTGGTTTTCCTACAGTACTGCAGTTGTTAACCATAAAATTGTTCTCAATTTTCCAAACAGATCATATTTTTCTGATGTTATTTTCTTTTCCCTTTAGCAATTCTGATGTAAATGGTTATAATCTATATTGTTACTCGTACTTTTGAATGTCATTTATTTAATGAATAAATTCATTAAATTCACGGTGGTAATGATTTCGCAAGACCTTCAAAATAATTTGTTACTATGTTGTAACAGTTTACCTCGAAAATTAATAATATCTTAGGAAGGTATTATTTTAACTGAATTTTATTTTATTTAATAATGTTGATTCACAGTAGGAGTGGATTTAGTACTTTTATAATTACTAATTTTAATTGCTTTATTTACTTGGTTGTGCGATCTCTTCTTCTTCATTAGAGTTTTTTTTTTGGATATTCTTAATGCGTTATTGCAGTCGAGAAATTTTCAAAATGGAGTTATTATCCGGAAATATTTTAAGGTTCCCAGGATAAAATACGAAAGAAATGCAATGTAGGGAGAGATTAGGTCACGGGTAACGTAGCGCGCTGGACTCCCACGCGCAGGTCCTAGGTTCGAGTCCAATGCTAACTTTAGATTTTTTCTTCCTAAGAGTCTCTACAGATGATAGTAAGTTGATGGCAGTGTTGAAGGAAAGAATACTATCCGAGGCACAGAGAAGGCTCCGAGCGCCAATGAGCACAATGAGAAAGCTGTCGAGCACAAAAAAAAACTATTATCAAACAACTTTCTCTTGCTAAATTTTGATTGACAGATTTTTTTTAAAAATATTTGATTTATAATAAATGTTTAGTTTTCTTAACACAGATGGTGTACATGTAACTGAATGGCATTAGTGGAAAATGTAACAGAATACTATTCTTTAGAATACATTTTTCCGGAAAAGCGTTTGAAATAAAAGTTATATTAGAGATAATTAGATTATTTGAGATATATTATAAAGTAGATAAGCTGCAGTAAAGCTGTTGGAAAAACTTTGAGACTATTTTCGAGAATATTGCATAAAACAAATCCCCTTCTGGAAAATAGCACTTCCAACAGTAACTACAACCTAACAAGAATTTGAGAATGCATTATTCACATTAACGAGAACCTATTATCAACATCAACAGTGACACCAATTCTCAACGTTTCCTTTTCCTATTACATGTCAAAGGAAGAGAGAAGAGTTAGCTAGAACCCAAATACTGGACCAAAAAAGACTCGAAACCAATAGTCGCTTATAAACTTCTCTCAAGATTTCTTGATAGACTTTCTAAAAAAACAACAGACTGTTAATACTTACTACTTATTAGACCGATTAGGACTTAGGGACTGGAATTATAGGGTATGACCAAAAGTTCAAATATTCAGCGGATCCAATCCCTAATTACAAATCCTCAGAAAACTAGTAAATGCTTCGTCTAGCTATTCCGAATCACCTAAAATTCCTTCCATTCGCGATGTAGCGAAATCCCGTTTTTCCCAATTTCATTCATCTATAGAAGTCCATTCCAGAATGACTAGAAGGGTTGAAGCGCAAATGGCCTAGAGATGTGCTTTATGAATAAACACGTTAGTGGAGTGTCATCACTGGATGGCTTCTCTAATCCACAGTCCCGTTATATTTAAACTATATTATCATATTTTCTTGTTACACCTATATTGTAGTTGCACATTTCAATTAAAAATAAGAGAAAGTAAAAAAGTATGAAACATGTAGAAGTCTGTCGAAGTTTTATTTGAAAAGTTCGCAAGGTTCTTCTTAAAATGGAACTTTCAATATGTTTGAACGGTTTCATTACCCATTTATTATTTATTATGAACAACCACATGTGTTTTAACAATTTCAAATGTTAAAGTATATCAGAAGTTAATAAATTTTAGTAAAAAATAAATTGTGGGCGTGTCTTATCATCCAAATTTTTATTTTTTTAAATGGTTTTATTTCAATTAATTAAAAGAAAGTCGTAAAAAATAAACTTTTAATGCATTGACAAGGCTTAATGTAAGTATTTAATAAAAATTAAAAATTCAATGTTGAACTATTTTTTTTTTTATAAATAATATCCATAAATTGTCAAGTTGTTGCTGATGAAACATGAGTTAGTTATTGTGATGCCCAGGATGATCGTGATACATTATAATGGTGGGATAAGACCCGTTTTTTTTTTTTTTGTTCTCTTTTGCCGCAGTGTTGTTCAAAGCCATGTTAGTGTGGTGGGTATACTTGTGTGTGGAAAATGCTGAGCAATGGGAGCACACGCACCAAACCTGGATAATATGAAACTGTAATTTATTACAACGCAGAGTAGAGAGGGCTTCGCTTATATATATATATATATGGTAGGTTGCTTGTGTATGTAGTTGTGCGTTAGAGTGTTTAAAATTTTTAACTTTATTTTCTCATAGATATATCCATTTTTATGATTCTTTTTTCTATTATTTTCTTTATATATATGTATATTATATAAATTTATACTTGAAAGAACAGCATATTCTGTTATAAAATTTATGGTTCTGGTAACATAGTTCAAAATGTTTGTGAGTAGAAATCAATAAAAATGATAAATATTTATGTTATATCTTCCACTTTGTTTTTATTTTTACTTTTTTTTATTGCTGTAATGTTTGTGTCCTCTTTTATTTTTGCCTTGTTTTGGAGACACAGAAAACATGAAGTCTCAGTGATAATTCATTGAAAGCTATGAATTTTATTGGAATCACAATTGATGAGAAGTCTGTATTGTGTTTTAATTTGCGTAAAAAAATTGTTATGTCTGTTAAATTGTAAAAATTGTCAAGTCTCTGACTGTTTTTTTTCTTTTTATTATTATTATTATTATTATTATTATTATTATTATCATTATTATTATTATTGCTACGAATATCTCGAGAGTTCTAGGGAAAAGTGACCACTAGGCTTCCCTCAGTCCCAGAAAAACTTCTTGGATTCTCATCCTCATCAAAGTATTTGTGATTGATTGCTTTGACTGCAACATAATCATAAGGCACCACCCACAAAGTTGCGTCACTCCACGCGTCACGTGAGACGAGACATATCGCCGTACCACAAACAGCAGAGAAATTGATCCACCTATTTTAACATCCTGCGATACAGGAAGGAAAAGTTAAGGAGTACTAGAGGAATTGAAGTTATATAAATGCGCGCTGCTCTCATCAGTAATCATTCAAGCCTACATCAATAAGTCATCATACACGGTCACTCTGCCAGCACAGTCTGTCATTCTCTTTCAGACTAGCATACTCTTTGCTAAAGTTCTTGCAGTTCATTGTACACAGTGTTCAGTCAGAATACGTTTCTTATAACATTTTCACGGTTTCAGATTTTCGAAATTGAGTTTTCACCGGAAAAACATGTTTTGGGTCCCTCTGAATACGAAAAACTGTTTATAGCGTTTGGTCTGTAACTGTGTTTGTATTGATAGAATATCACAAAAATGAATGGTATTCCGTTTAGGTGGTGGTATTACTACAACACCGCATCAGACACGAAGATTTGGCAAATCCATCAACCGGACTTTACTAAATGGTTTTTACAGTTTTTCGTGATTATCTCTTAAACGGCTCCAACGATTTTTTTTTAAACTTCGTATACTATCTACACACATAAATACCTTTAACTTTTACTGGTAACATTTTTCCCGGGAAAATTGATTTTTTGGAGGGGTTCTAGGGGAACACTAACGTAATGCTTACCTTTAAAGTACCACTTCAGTAAAAATAATGATTTTTATCACCTACATAATATTAATACTCTTAAGAAGCATTGATGGAATTCTAAATTTGAAGAATATCGGTTATCCGGAAGTGCGATTTTACAGAAGCGTTTTTTGAGTAATTTGTAATTTTTTCGAAAAACGGTTACAAAATTTTCTTTAAACTTGGAATACTTGCTGCATAGATAGAAACGTATAATTTAATGTGATCTCTATAAAATCATATAATTACAATCAACATTGATGCGTGACAGAAACTAAGTTTGAAACAACTCTCAACATGAACTTGATAGCCTTATTCTTGGCCAT
Organism: Triatoma infestans; assembly: GCA_011037195.1. Classification (NCBI taxonomy): domain Eukaryota; kingdom Metazoa; phylum Arthropoda; class Insecta; order Hemiptera; family Reduviidae; genus Triatoma; species Triatoma infestans. The sequence goes on along the minus strand of JAAEAF010000988.1, from coordinate 40,433 downwards.
GTATGAGAATCTGTAACCGGTCAGAATCAAGAAAATGAAGCATGGCTACGAGGGATAATATCATAGAAGAATTAATGAGCTTGCAATCATTGCTGTAAGAGAAAATCGTCAGAGTGTTTCTCACACTAGACTTTTTCGTACTAATACAAGAATCAGAAATATATATTTTCTTTGTTTTAACTTTAATGTAAATGTTGTATGAGACTGGAAACAATTTGTGTAATGAAAGCTTTAACGAATTTAATAATATCAGGCAGAGTAGTGTTATTAGTAGTCAGTGGTTGTGGGGGGTGGGTGGGGTGGATGGCTCTATATACCATAAAAGCCTTTGGAAATATGAATATTATATTTCTGTCGAATATTTATAGCACAAACATTTTCCTCCCTCTAGTTTCGATGCCTTCTTTTGAATTCAAGTTATTGTCGTTAATATTACGGTTTGTATAGGCACTAAACTCTATAAATGTAATTTTTAAGTTTTTGATTTATTTCAATAGCACTATTTTTCTTTGAAATTATTTTCTAATCAGTATACATTTTTATTTGCTTATCACGCCATTCAGTATACTTGAATTTACTAGGAATAAAGAAATAAAAAATAAAATTAAATGACTTTTAATAAAAGATTTATTTTTTCTTTCTCATATGACGTCATTGAGGGAATGAATAGGGTCGGTGGTACTTAACTCCCAGCTGAATAGATTTATGGTAATAAAACGTAGAATTTATTCACCTCACTACTGACTTTAATAAAATTGAATAATAAATCCAGGATATTCCCGCTTAGTTAAGTTCTTTTAATATTGCATATTGCTTACTAAAGTTTCTATTTTTAATAAATTTATCTGAATATATTCGTATAGAATAAATAAAATCTGATTTCTCACTTTACCAAAACATCTGGTTTGAAAGACATGATTTATACTTAGCTACTGCATGACTTAACTTTCAATTCACATATGAAATTCTTATAACACTCTTTTTTAATAATCCGCCCTTAAGGGAGATGGAATCTTACAATTAATTCAATAGTACCTTAAATGTAAATTTTATTACTTTAAAATGATTTAAAAACATGTGGTCGATCTTTGTAGATTTTAGAGAGTATGACAAGTTTATATTAAATCTTTGCAACCGGTTTCTAGACAAAAACAGTCGCTTAAAATGCTACTTCCAGTTCATGTAAGACCTTCTGGTGGATGCCCAAACGGAATAATAACAAACAAGCAAAAATTTGTTGGCTGGGGCCAAAGAACAAATTTTTTATTTTTAAAAGTTTATTCGACGTTTCGGTCACCTTTGGTGTTCTTCCTCAGGAACTACATAAACGATATAGAAGGAACAATAACAAGTTTATAGAATTTTTCCTTTGTATTTTACTCTTCTCTCATATGCGCATATGCATTTTGCTCATATGCGCAGTCGCTTATTTTTAATAGTTATAATTAATATTATTTTTCTACAACAGTTGAATAATGTTATAATTATTCCACTAATATCATCTACTTTTTCGATATCTAACAGTTCTACTTTTTCCCACTAGTGGGTTACACACTACTTTCTCTCACTAGTGTGTAAAAGTAACATTATTCAACTCTAAGTACTCCGACATCCAGCGGCATTACGCGAAAACACGATCAAAACAAAACCAGATAGAGCGGATCAGGTTATCCCAAACGGAACAGGTTATAATAGTGAGGGAGTATTTGAATTGAATTAAAATACATTCTCAGTACCTTTCAAATTTTTTGTTTTATTTCATATAAATTAAGAACCAATTTAATACGGTAGCAAAAAAACTAATATTTAACTCTAGGAGAAAAGTTGTTTACAACTCTTGTTCAGTAGGGTGGGTAAATCTGAAACTCGAGTGTGCAAAAATGGCCCTTTTCTCTTTTGTCAAATAAATAACTACTTTTTTCATACTTAGCGATCAAAGAAAATTTTGATAGGGGATAGTGCGATATTAAAGATCTCTTTTGTGTTCCCCGGAGCCTTCTCAGTGCTCTGCCGTCTCCATGGGCAGTAATCTCTCGTTGCAGACAATCTGCCTATCATCGGCCAATGGCCTATAGAGGTTATTAGGAAGAAAAATTTAAGAGTAGGACCCCTGGACGAATCCGAGACCTTCGCGTGGGAATTCTGCGCCCTAATAACTGGGCGAATTCTTTTAATCAAGGAAGTACGAAAGTACGCATAACATTTCGGTAAAAACCCCATTTTGAAAATCTGACCGGATTACAATACTCTCTCTTTTAGAGATATAGAAAATATAGCATTTTTATAATTTTCTATGTCTTCGATTTGTAATAATTGCATTTATTATTTGTTTTAGATTTCACTATTATAAACATTCCGCTCTAAATATGTAATTACTTATACATACGTACAATATAGGAAGTACAATAAATTGATTTTCACAGTACTATTTATTAGTATAATTTTTTTTTATATTTGCATATCTTTAAGGATAAGATGCTCAAAAAAGGAATTTTGTTTCAGTGTCTCCTGCCTTCACTTTGTAGGAGCTTCCCTGTATCAAAATAATTTCCCATACCATCATGGTCCCTCAGGGTCCACAACTCTGCTATTATCAATGATGAATGACATGAACCTCATTCCTGTTAGGCAACTGTTAGCTGATAAGCGGGACAATAAACTAGAAAGTTTGAATCTAGTCCCTTTTCCCTGGAGAATATCCTTGCAAACCGCCATAGGTTATATTAGATTCATTTGGGGGCAATCTATTGTGATACCCTCTTGAATTTAAAGCAAGCTGTTTATTAGTCCCGCAGCTCTAACAGGATCTATCAGGAAGCTTTTCTGACTCCGACTAAGAAGGTTCAGGTTTCTCCTTCCTCAAAGGCAGAATTTCAATGATGTCAGATCTCGCTATAGCTTTCAAGACATATGATGGCGTCTCCTCTGACTCATGACAATAACTGCATCGGTCAACCACTGGGTTCAAAACAAACATAGAGGTGTTTGGAAGAACCGTGATCAATTTAACCATTATTCTGACAGTGTATGGTTCTGCCTTAAAATAACCTTCGTGAAGGGAGGAGAATAATCTAATATTTAGGGGAGAATAGCCCTATATTCTGAGCTTTTCCTAACTTTGCTCTACCGAACCGATTATTGCCTCTCATTTAGTTCATCTATATTTGGGACAGTTTTTGTTATTTAACTTCGTGTTTAAAAATAATTATTGATGGGAAGTTTAGGCAACGTAACAACATAAGTTGCCCTAAAATCATCAGATATGTGGTTGATCGTAATTTTTAGTCTAATTAATTTTTTTCAAAGGATATAGCTAATTATATTATATTGTCAGAGACATTTTCCGTGGTAGCCTGCTTCATTTTGTGGTCATCGACCGGTTCGGGCGTTCGCCCATCTTCAGGATGCGTTTTTCAGACAGTGTGACAACACAGACTTGCACAGAGCAACTTAGTTTCACACTAACTCATCTTCGCGCATCCTGAAGATGGGCGAACGCCCGAAACGGTCGATGACCACAAAATGAAGCAGAGTACACGGAAAATGTCTCTGATGGTTTCCAGCTCTGCGGAACCAACCACCACAACAAATATTATATTGTCTTCGGATTTATTATTTAAAAAAAGAAACTATGGCGCAACAGCCCGTGAAGGGTCAAGGTTTGCCAGACGGCGATTTGTATCTTGGGGGGGGGGGGGTGTAAGCAAGCCCTAGTTCTCTCGCCTGTAGATCCTGCCTTTGCTACCTAGGTGCGCTACCAAATGTAGCTTCCCATTTTCCTCACGATGCTAGGTCAGCACCGACTTTGCCCAATCGGCATTGTGGGGGTCAGAATTTTTGAAAGATATTCTAAGACACAGAAATTTCAGAAGCAAATATATTCTCTGACGCGAATTTTAATATTTTGTGGATACCTTAAAAAAAGAAAAAGAAAAAAATGTGAACTAAAATACGAGTCATTTATGTAGAAATACCGTCTTAAAAGACCCGAACCATTAACTCACAAGATTATTATCGTTCTTTATTCTCTATTGCAGTTTTCGTCTCATATTTTCTTTTGGCCCAAGTCCAAAAAAAAAAACTTAGTGCCATACCTTGATAAAATATATTATTAACTTATGAAATAGAAAATTATATTAATTTGTATTAATATCATACAAATAAAGTGTATATATTTTTTGCTGGTGTATGGTATTGGATAAATATTAACCAATTATTGTTGTTGAAGGGGGTAAACAAAACCGGCCTACATTTATGTCATAATCCCTATTACTGTGTATTGGTGGCAATGGTGAATAATAATGTAGTGATAGTTGTACTCACTCTGGCTTATAAAAATCCACATTGAGAGACAGGTGAGTGAAGTGTTCTCGATAATATACGCTTGTTTCCTGAGTTCTTGTTTGCTTGTTATAGACTCTGTTACTTTCCGGTGTGTTTCACCCTTTCATTTTAGTAGACTGGCTTAAGTTCCGAAATTGCCGAGCTTTAAATGATTTCGTGGTGGGAGCTTGGTGTAGCTCTAGGTAGGAGCTCGGTCCTTGAAGGTTGTAACCCATTCGTCTGTGCTGTGACAGAGAAGGGGTTATTGCGCTTTGATATGCATTGTAAGAGAGCAACAACGCTTTAACGGCTGGCGCCAGCAACGTTGAGCTTTAGCCAGCGCTTGCTATGGTGAATTTCCTCACTAGAAGAATGTTTGTTCCATTAAAAGTGCCAATGTGAAAATTATTTCTGGGGGGAGGGGAGGGACTAACTTTTCTAATGTATCTTGAATTAGGGTTTCAGTAGCCTGTAACTCTTCTTTCTTTTCCGTTTTTTCCTGATAGAAAAAGGGACTTTGAACGCAGCAGCTCGCTCTCTTAGCTCCAGTATACATACCTATTTCTTTTGAATTGTTTGCGTATCCTTTTACATTATCTAGGTTTATAAATGTGCTTGATACATTACAATATTAATGAAATTAGCCACATATATTAACCTAATATTGTAAAATTTGCATATAGTATCTGATATATGTATTTATATCCGAGCCAGAAGTAATTTGTTTCCTCCATTAATTATTGCAGGACCCATAAATACTAAGGTCCATGGTAAATGTTAATTTTGTAATATAATTCCGTAATAAAGCGTTCCAAAAGGCTTTAAATTTCAAATGTTTTTGTCCAGTATTATTGGCGCTTTCTTCTCGACTACAATGTAATCACTTCTATCCTGTCTTGATAGTTGCTTGCCCCTCCTTCCCACCATGTTTATGTTAGGAGAAATGAGTAAATATTCATTTTTAATGAAAATTGTCATAATTGTATGAACAGCAGTAAGAGGGCGTCGTGTGAGTGTTACATATCAGATTTTTGTTTTTTTTGTTAATGCATTTAATAGCGATCATATATTATCATATAAATAATATTTAGTTATATGGAAAAAACAAACTGAATAAATAATAATATTATGACGTTATTTATCTTATCGTGCACATCCTGTTTCAAATATTGTAACTGGTTTGGCCAAACTATAATAATCACAATATTACAACGATTTATATAGGACTTCCGGCCATCCATTTAAGATCGAGCGTTCATATTCGTTCTTCCAATCTTGCAGTGTGTGTATGTTTTATTAATGTTGAATTATGATATAATTCATAACAAATTCTCTTATCTTTTTTCTTTAATTGGTTAAAAGATATAATAAAAAGTTATAATTATAAAAGTTATAAGATATAATAAATGAAATAAATTGATGGACGATGCGTATTGAGGGAAAGAGAAAAATAGTTTCATTTGTGTCTTATACGTTTAAAAATAGTTTTTATATTTTGTGTGTGTGTGTATACACCATCTTCCAGGAAAATATTTTACTTTGTAAAATTATTGGCAGTACTATTGGGAGAGAACTATATCTCTGGGAAGTTATGTAATAATACATATAAACTCTCGTATCTGCTTTTATATTTATATTATTAGCGCTATCTAAATAGAATTTATTTTTTATTTCATTTTCTTTCTTTTTTCGGTAAATTTTTTTTTATAGAATTACAATTTTTTTTTAAATTGTAGTAAATCAGTTTTTCTCTCACTTTAATTAAAATTGAAACTTTTATATATATAAAGCAAACATATAGCATGACTGATCGAGAGAAGAAAGAACATTTTTAGTCCAACCAGTTTGATCATTGTGTCCAACGGTGCGCCTTAACCTCTTTGAGTATTAAAAGGAAGTGTTTTAAAGGATAAATTTGCTGCAAAAGCATTAGAAGGTGATATCAGCTTTCAAAAGAATCTATTTTTTTATGGTAATTGTGGACAGTTATGAGCCGAGGGATGCTGGACTCTAAATATCTGCCAGTCTCTGGATATTGCCCACGAAAAACTGATGACATGGAGAAGAACTCCACAATATACAGGTCCGCTAGATACATGATGGCTGAAAAAGCCTTGCAAATGGCGTAAAAAAATTTGCCCATGTAAAAAATGGTGCGTTTATGGATATTTTGCGGAGAATTTTGTATTAGAAAGTCTGTATGTTCGTTAATTTTTAAATCGCAGTTCTGTAAATTTCTAGTCACTACAAGTCCTTAATTGGTTTTAAAAAAGAGATCCAACGTATTTTATTGTAAAGTGTTAGTTTTGTAAGTTGATCATCTAGTCTGTAAAGTAAAGAAACTGTACTATAAATTAGTTGATTTTAATTAAAAAGACATGATATCCCCTAACTAAGTAACAACTTAACTTTAACTTCAAGCGCCTATAATATATTGTATACGATTCAAAGTCGTTGGTTCATTAAATACAACTTTCAGTTGGAATTAAAACTTCATTGAACCATTTCATTTGTATACAGCCAAGAGATTTGATTTTCTTGAGATAATTAATTAAGTTGATAAGTTTTTTCTTATTGATGTACTTTTAAAGTTTTTGTAAAGACTTGATTGGTTAGTTTTAATTTTGTATGTTAATTTCAAAAAGAACGATTTTAAAAGCGATAATATTTTCTCCTCCAGATTATTGAATAGAATTTTATTTTTTATTTTCTTTCTTTCTGTCACTGCTGTAAGATAGGAGAAAGTAGATTATTTGGGTCAGATTTTTCAAAATGGACATTCTCACCGGAAATGCATGATCAGAGGAGCCGCCTGGGAATAATCAATTTTTTTTTTTGTATCAAGCAGGACATCTCGGTCAATTTTGTTTAACCACAAAACACCACTTTTATTATTTTTGACTACGTTTTTCTCGAAAGATTTCTCTATAATGACCCCAAAGATTTTCTTGATACCTTTTTTTTTTTTTAGAGTTTTCAGTCTTTTTCACTTTATTAAAAAAAAAAAAAAAATCCTCATAAAATTTATTTTTAGGAATTTATCCGAGAGTTGAATTTACACCGCTATAAGTTGACATTTTATCCAAGAAATTCGTTAATTTAAATCAAATTATAGCGCAGATGGCGTCTATAATTCTTCCCCCAAAAATGCGTAAAATATCTCACTAGCATGTATTTGAAAAGAATAAGTAGGCGTTTCAAGAAATAGGAATATTTAGGAATAAAATAAAATTTTCAAACCTAAATTTAAAATATGTCTATAAATAGGTATCAGATATAGGAAAAATTGGTTCGATATTGAATTTTAAATGCTAATTTCATCGTATTCTTTTGGTAATATAGGACCGAACTGTGACGTAAGGTGTGAACCAATGAAATCTATATCCAATGATTCTGTCAGATAATTTGCTGGACATGCTATACTAGGCAATAATATATAGGATATGAGCGATAAATTATCCGCCATCGAACTGCGTCCACAGTGATTAAAGTAACAAAAACTTTTTTTTCTTATTAACAGAGTACCTAAATGTATAGAGAATTTGTATATGCTCCTACTTAGATGAAATTTTATCCAAGAAATGCATTATTAATTAATCCAAATTATATCGTAGATGACGTTTACAATTCCAACACGCAAATAGTGGAAGGAATTATTTATGAAATCTAGATTTTCTAAATAAATAACGTATTTCATCATTTCCAATTCCCAGTATATTTGACATTTTGTTTTTTTAAAACAGCTACATTTTATAAAGGGTAGTTATTATTATTATTATTATTATTATTATTTTCCATTTATTTTTTTCCGTTTGCAAATAGGATCAGCGGGGGGAAAAATTCCAACCCACTGAAGACATTTCATTTTGTTATAAATTGAGGAACTTCCTCACCATCCTCGCTGTGTCCAATAAAACAGATTTCTGCGCCTTCTCCAACAGCTAGGGTTCCAGCTCGAGCTCATGCAGATTCTTGACTGTCTCAACAGGTACTAGGCCATTAGCCGATATGACAATCGGGATTACCCTAACCACATCCACCTGATACATCTCTTTGATTTCAATCGCTAGATCCTGGTACTTCCGCTTCTTCTCGGCTAAAGTTTTGCGGGTATTGTCGTCCAAGGGAATCCCTACATCTGTTATCTCGGCTGCCCTTTTTCGGGTGTTTAAAATAAGGATGACTGGTCTATTGTGAATGAACGACCTATCGGTGACCCAATACACCTTAGCCCCGCCCTTTTCCACAATGGCCTTCGGGTAATATCTGTAATAAGGAAGCTCCTCTCCCTCTGACACAATCCCAAGCCTGATTACCAGCGCCTGATGGAGCATGCGCATTATTATTATTATTATTATTATAAAAGGAAGTATTTTTTATTTTGTATTTAAACAATGAAAATAGTTATCATGCAACTAAACGGTTATAAGCAGCAAAACGTATGACAAGACAGTTGAAATTTTGCTTATATATATATATATATATATATATATATAAATACGTGTGTATGTGTATGTACGTATGTTTGTGTGCGGGTAATTCAATGCATTTATACGAGCTCATTGTCATCCTTGTTTATTTTTAATTAATTTTATTTCTTTTCTCTTCTCATTGTTATTTCAAACAACAACAATTATAAGCAGTTTCATAAAGAATACTACTTCTTAACTAGATTTTTAATTTTATTTGTTATCTCTCATTTTAGTTTCGTTCCTTATAAAGTTTTGTGCAAAACAATGGACCTTATTTCTTCTACATTTTTTGTTCAGTAAACGGTAATTTTGTGATTTTTAAATTTTAGAAGGATTACTTAGGAAACATTACCGCTAGGTACCTCCCCTCCAGAATGAGGTGAATGTGCGAATGAGTGTGTGTGTGGTCTCATACGTTAAATATTCTCATTATTGCCCAACAGCACACCCATACCTCCGCCAAACACTACAATACACCCTACCCCCCCTCAATATTGCTGTAACCAACAAGCTCCGCCCATTTTCACAGTAGAGGGTGATCTAGAATTTGTATTAGTGGGATAGTTTTCAAGAAAAAAAATCATACGTTACAGAAATACAACACCTAATAATATAGTTCTTTAAACACACTTAAGACAGTTTCAGAACACAGTTAGTCGGAAGAATAATTAGTCTTCTGCTACTTTTCATTTAAGAAGTTATCCTCGGCTAACAAGTTTAGCTACTTGTAGTTTTGAAAACTCAGTCACCAAGTCCTAAGTCTCTAATTTTCCACCTAGTTTCTGTACCTGTATGTAATACAAACCGGGCGATGAGCCCACAAAATGAAGCAATGTTGTTTCTAGAAAAGAAAATCTCGTTAATTTGTTTCCGGCTCTGGATTCACCAATTTAATATTCTTGCTTCCTATATAAATTAAATTGTGAATTGAACAAAAATTCAAACACATAGATATTTTTGTCGGCAGGTTTGGTTTGATAATTTTGATTAGCGCCGAAAGTAGTTTGTGCATCGTTTCTGGCTTTGATATTGAAATAAAACAATTAGAGCCACTCCATGGGCTATTTGATGTATATTTCATCAAAATTTTGGTTGAATTAAACTTAACACTACGGACGTCTGTCGGCTAATTAGCAACGTAATGCGTGTAGATATACTGTATGCTTGATATGCGAAGCACGAACTCATCAGAACAGTTTGATCTTGCTTTTTGCATACATATTTTTTGTTTATTGTCCTATTTATTGCAATTAGATTAAAAAGTAATGAATACAGGTTTTCATTTAAAGAAGAGAATTATAACATTTTAGACTTAAACTACTAGAAAGGAAAGAAAATCTTATGAAATGTGTTAGAATCTATTCCGGTTCAAATTTCTGGCTACTAATACTGGTATCCTTGATTATTTTAAAATAGTTTCTTAAATTCTGTTGATTATACAACAGAAAATCTCTTGTGATATCATGAAGTATCCCAAAACTCAACTGTGATGGTATCTTGAAATAACGTGTGGTATTTTCCACTTGTTTCTCTTGTAGAAAGATGGCCTTTGTAAACAGTTTTTTTTAAACATAAATAATTGTTTTAATATATGACTTTCCAAATTTAATGAACATCAGTTTCATCCTTCTTTGCCTTATGTACCGAACATTTCAATGAAATATGGTTAGATCCACAGAACTGGTGAAATATTTTTTCCGAATAGCCCGCTTCATTTTGTTTGGTCATCGACGCGTATATTGAAACCAGTGCGGTAACACAGACTTGCACAAGGCAAAAATCAGTTTACACACTTCTGCGTTTGAGTGAATTATCCTGGATTCAATATTGAGAATATGGATTTTTTATATATCGAGATTGGATTGTATGTATTTCATGGCATTTATAAACTATTAGTTGGAGACCAACATGAATAAACAAGTAATTGCTGTATGCATGTAAACCATGGGTTTATAGATTTTCTAGTGAAGACCGTTTAGTCGATCGGATTATTTTTAGGCTTTATTCGTGAAACAAATCTGCTAACCAATTCAGTTAAATCCATATTCAGATATATTCCGGTTTGGATTAATTGCTATAAATATTTTTTTTTTAATAAAAGTTAAAAAAATTAAGAAAAAGAAATGAATGTATTTATTACCTCATAACCTAATGGATTTCCAATAACTGGATGATGTACTAGCGTGACCAAGAATAATGGTCCCCAGAAGATGACGTATGCGGCCGTAATTACTAGAAACATTTTCACCCTTTGTACACCTTCTCTTTCAACCCTTAATAAATAATTTCTCATTCTTCTATGTTCTTCTAATGCCCCGCTACCTCCTCCACCACCTCCTCCAACCTTCAACAGAAAAGCAATTAATATAGTTTATATATATCTATATTTGCGCATTATTACTAATATCTCACATTTTCCTTGTCCACTAGCCAGTAGCCATTATCTTATGTATAAACTCATAGAATACTTTTTAGACATTTAAAGTCAGACATGTATAGACAGAGTTATTGGTTGTGACACGACATATAATATATATATTCAATTATTGGCTGTCTATTTATATTCTTCTGAGAACTTCATATTAAACTGTGTTCTAATATCAACCCATACACAGGCACACGTCAGCTTTTGATCTTGACTCCTTTACCTTCTGTCCTTTATATCCTAGCTCTCTCTCTCTCTCTCTCTCACATACACACACACATATATATACATACATATATATTATGTAGTAGATCCTTTTCCTTTGTAAGCATTTATCTCTCTCTCTCTTTCTCCCCCTAATTCTTACTGAAGAATAAGTAATGTTTGCCGAAATACAATTTTTCAGTGATAATGAGTCAGAAAATGATCGGTTATGTATTTGGCGGACAATATTAATAAAAATGTTCTCACGCATTTAGTCTAGTGGTTAGCGCATTCACCTTGGTGTGAGAATCCAGGGCACGATTCCACTGAGTACAAAAACAGTTGTTGTTGATCCAACACCATCAGTAAAAAGTGGGTATCTACAGTTAGTTGCTAAGGCCAGAACTAATGTTGGTGAGGACTTACTTGCATAGGAGTTTGCAATATAGTTTTTTGTTTTTTAAATTGGTATTATTATTCACAGAAGGAGAGGGCAAACCCTACGCTATCCAAAGCCTCCCAGGGCCCATATAGCTACCCCTAAAGAATAACAACCACTGGGACTAGAACGAAAATCCAGGCCCAGGTTTTAACCATCTAAGGTTCACCACAGACCGAACCAATCGGACCAAAACCTTAAAAGGACACAGCTTAAGATCCTCTACCGATATCCTATTCCGGCCGAAGGTCCTAAACCTAATCTCCTCACAACCCAAACAATTCGTCATCAGATGCATGGGTGTTTCTTCCTCTACAAAAGGGGTCAGGCACGAGTCCCATTGTATAGAGATGTCTCCTTAAACACAATGCCCAGTGAGGAATCCAACCAGATGCCTGAGGGAGGTCCGTGAAAGACATCGGATCTCGCTACTCAAAGCTCCGTCCGGGCCCCCAATGAGCATTTTAGACTGCCGACAACCCACTGCACTCATCCATAAGGATGAGTGCTGTGAGGTCATCCACGTCTGAAAGCCCGACAAACATGTGCCAGAAGACACACCAACAGCAGGCTCTGGACCAATGAAAGGGAGAGAGGCACCTAATTTGGCAAACCTATCCACCTCCTCATTCCCAAAGATTCCCATATGACCTGGAACCCAGACCAGAAGCACATCCTTTAATGAAGAAAGATCTTCCAGTCTTTTAGAACATTCCAACACCAATCTGGAAGTGAAGACACATGAATTAAGCGCCTTCAACGCAGCCTGGCTGTCCGAGCAGATACAAACACCTTTTAAATTAGTGTTACGCTCCCTCTCATCCAAAATACAGCAAAGAATTGCATAAACCTCAGCCTGGTTTTAAATTGGTAAATATAGATATCTCGTTTTAGATATTTTAGAAAAATTGCATAGAAATATGTATAATTATTAATACGAAACTTTTACAGGATTGCTTTAAACATCTTTTAATAAATACCTGAGGGTACTTAGATTCACTATTGGCACTAAACTACAATCTCTCTCTCCCCCCTCTCCCTCTCCCCTAATTTATTTAATATTCATGTATGAATACACATATACAACACCATAATACAGAAACACACGGTACATAAATCTGATATTCTCCATTCCTCTGTTAAATTTATAGCTTTAATTACACTAACAAACACACACACAAATAAATATACCCATATATGCACTGCTCATTTGCCAAATCGATTAATTCTACAAACAAATAGTAGAGAAAGGTAATAAAATAATATTTATTTGCTTTTTAAATTATCTTTAAATAAATAAATAACTGCATAGTATAAATTATTATAGCGTGGCTTTTATCTAATCGCTATTATGAAAATGAATAATCAAGATTGTATTTCGCGTAGTGTCGTATACATGTGATATTTCCCAAGTTTTACTTTAAAAAAAAAAAAAAAAATTTGAAATATATGTATTGTGGAATCAAGCATAATTGGTTTAGCTAATTTTCTAGACTTTTCATGAAGTTTGAGCATTTGTAGGGGCACGAGTTTGCCAAATGCTCAGTTAAAATCAAATACTTGAATAAATTCTTGTTGAAATTGAATTACTTGAATAAATTCTTGTCAACTTTGAATAACATTATTGCAATGATTTATTGACTTCTGAATTAAATTATTTATTATAAATTGGCTAAGCCATTTTTTCCATTTACTAGTATCAACCATCAATTATTAATGACATTTATTTTGGATATAAAATGTTGAATCAATTAAAATTAAAAATACTGAAGTTAATCGATTTGGTCAGAGAGCGCTTTAATGTATAAATAAATAATTAAATAAATAAATAATAAGAATTTTGTTCAAGTCTAATTGTTGGTTTTACTTCAAAAAATTTCACTTTTTCTGAATGAAATTTAAATAATTAAATTCTTTTTAATAATTAATATTAGTTTTATTTTTTGAAATTGCTAAAATTATTTATTAATTTACAAATAATATAATTTGCAAGACTATCGCATTAGTTTATCATTTGATCACCAGATACAAGGTATCTATTTTAATTAAAATTTTGGTTTAGAAAGTCCTTCTCTCCCATGAGACTTGATTAACTAACTTGATTTCCTGTATGGATAAACTTAATTAAAGTTATTCGTATTGCTTGTCTAATTTTGGGAAATTACCAAGTGATCGTTTGTTGTCTATACCCACTAATTTGAATAGTAATTTAGGTTATTTAAGAATAGCAGTTTCATGTTCTTATCTCTGTGAGATATAGTATTCAAGACTGAACTAGAAGACATAAGCTCCTTTACCTCTGGATAAAATCCGGCTCGTTAAAATTTGAAATAATGATCTAACCTTGTTAGCTTAGGTGATCAGGCCTGATGTTCCTACATGAACTTCTGTGATTTTATTTCGACCTTTGACACAGTAAAATTTTGAAGCTGCAGTTAATGGAAGGTAGCTATTGCGAGAGAAATTCGGTAATTCGAACTGAAACCACATGACACAACGACGTCTTTGGCATGTTCGTGTTCTTTTCTTCCATGTATTGTGTAAATTAAATATTAGTTGAAATTTCAGTGCAGGGAAAATCAATTGGGAAAAATTTGGCCAGTACATTCCAGAGAATTTTCCTCTTCGCCTAGGCATTCCCGATTATGATTTTGTTTGAAGTCGGCAACATTTTTATGAATTTATAGGTCTTTTACTTTTACTTTTAATATATTTCTGAAAGAAAAATCATAACGTTTCACAAGGGGAGCCATCTGTAAATTTCGTTTCCACTTGACCTGCCCTTTCAGTCATGTTTTATAACTCCATCGCAGGTATAAAAAACAAGCTATATATTACATTTTAATAAAAAATTTCATCTTTAAAGAAAATGGTTCTATATTAACTTGAGAAAACAGATCTATCGTTATCATTGTGTCCAGAGTATTCTTTCTTTATCTTGATCTGTTCAGAGTTTCTAATTTTTTGAACTTCTGACTAATCAGATCCATCATGGATGATGAATGGTTCATTTTCCTTTGTAAGCATTCTTAATCTTAATTTACTGTTTCTTTATTTTAGACATTTAATTCATTTTTTATTGATAAAGTGAAGAAATTAGTGAACTTACCCTATTCTGATTGGTAGCATCTACAGGATGTGCCAGTCCGCCGCCTCCAGTGACACTAACCAATGTAGTAACTAGTCCCGCTACACGTACAGCTTCTACATTAGCTTTAGTTAAATCACGATGTAATTTATGTAAATGAAATAATGTTAATAATACACATATTAAATTAATTATTATCCACAATACATTAAGTACATAATGTCTGAATGGGCCATGCACTAATGGGCAGCTTGGGGCATTATGTATGCCATCGCTGTTTGCGGCTAATGCGCCAGATAAAAATGTTGGTCCTAAATTTATTGTTATACTAGCAAACCATATCATAAATGTACCAAACAATACACATTGCGGTGAGTCCATTAATAATGGAGCCATTAAATCTTTATCTTGTTCATCATCTTCCGGAAATACTGGTGAATCGTTCAATACAGTGGTCAACATATTCACTGTAGATACGGTCACTAATAATAGAAAAGCTGTTTCTACTAATGAACATTTCTTCACCGGCTCACAACGTAATATACTTAATCCCAATGGTATTAATATACCAGCGCGACAACAGTCGACCATCGCCTGATGGAATAATAAACCTTGCGACCACCTGTAAACAAACAAACAAAAATTAGATAAATTAATATTTAAATCATAAATTAGTCCTATACACTTATTACACAAAAT
This sequence comes from Triatoma infestans, assembly GCA_011037195.1. NCBI lineage: Eukaryota > Metazoa > Arthropoda > Insecta > Hemiptera > Reduviidae > Triatoma > Triatoma infestans. Next base: position 24,783 of record JAAEAF010000988.1, on the reverse strand, counting down.
AAAATATTGATTTCTTTCTATACAATTTTAACATTACATCGAGTTTTACTTCCTCTTATTGACAGGAAGTATTGCAATAGTAAAACAAATTCTATAATTAAGTTTTCCCAGAAATACAGTTTTACAGAGAAAACCAGTTATTTAGCGAATAGACTTTATTTGTATGAATAAAACATCGCAAAATCGAAAAGTAATAGGTAGTTCAAACTTGTCATTTCCATTTAGATACCTCCTATAGGATCTGTCAAGAAGGTTTCGATTAAAATACGATAACCAGACATGCGACTTTAATAGAAGTTCCTTTAAAACAGCTGCAATGATACTTTTAACTTAGTACATTTAGATGATCCTAGTAATTTTTATTTGAAGGAATTGAAGGTTTATACTAATTTTAGGTATTAATTTATTTGAAGCTTTCTACGATTTAGCTGGAATATTAAATGCATTTTTAGAGATTACAGTTTTTTCAGGAAATCTATTAAAATTAAAGCAAGTCCAACGGTTTTCTTCAAATATCGTTTTCCGTAATCCATATACTACTATCCGTAAACATTTCAGGTGACCCTTCTCAAAATCGAAAAGTAGCAAGAAGTTCATCCCAAAGTTTAGATTCTTATTAAGAAATAATAGTAGTCGAATCTTGAGACGCACAATCTCTTGTTTGTATGGCTTGATAGAGAAAAGAGTTTTTTAAATCGCGAACCCAGAGCCTCGAATATATCAGAATGAAATCTGATTGAGAGGATCCATTGGTTGAGATTCTCAGTTACCAGTCGATTGTACTTCCTCTTCTACTCCAAGTAAGAGGATTGTAATCTTGTCCGATATAGAGTTTTCATAGGAAATACTCGTTTGGAAGTTCTCTGAGTACAAATAACTAATGGAGCGGAACCGGTTTCTCCGTTAGCTTTCAAGGTGCAACTACCCTGAAAAGAGACTCACTGCAATAAGGGCGATACGTCGGTTTCTAGTAAACGACTGACGCGGTCTCAACCCGGAAACTCAAGTGTTTTTTCGTGAAAATAGCCGCAGAAACCTAAAAGATCAGTTTTAAAAAAGTCTGCGTAATTAGTTAACATTACGTAATTTTCATTAAATTTTGTTTAAAGTTAAATACACACTGAGAAATATTAAATAATGGAAAACCCATTTTAATAAACGACACTCGCTATTTTATTTTTCTTTTAATGAATAATTTTGGTTGGTTTAATAAGTAACTTGTCCAAAATTTCTTCATCACAACTAATTTGAGATACTTCTCTTTGCTATTGTACCTGTTTTATTCTCTCTTTCTCTCTCTCTGTCTTCCCCTCTCACACCTCTTCCGATTCTGCTCTTATTAAAGTAAATATTCAAATTTTATTTCAGTAGAAATAAAAACAGAATTTGTTTTAGAAGTTTTACGAACCATTTATAACAAAACTTTAATTGCGGTGTTCGTTTGATGCATAATGTGGGTGGAGTATGAGAACGTTTATATGCGTTGTCCATTTAATTAATGAAAGTTATAAGGGTAAACCAATTTTCTGTGGACAAATATTTACTGAATTAATCTCATATTTTATTATGATTACATTCAAGAATTAATGTTTTGATTTTAGTTAAAGCTTGTCTGGTTTAATGATCAAGCATTCACACTCGATTCGTGTGACTGGATCTGTCTGTCCTCTACGCGCTTAATTTTTGCATAATGTAAACCAGTCGCTTTTACCTCCCCGCTTTGCAGGATTTCTTTGTACATAAGTCCACCCTCTCTAACAAAATATCCATAATTTATTACTGAATAATATATATGATTATTTATGTTTGGTCCAAATTTATACTTTGTTATCTTAGCCACCCAAAACCGGATCTCCAGTTTACAACATTACAGGGTTGGTAGTTTCTGTCCGTGTATTTGTAAAATATAGATTAATTGCCTCCCTAACAGTAAAATAGATTCATCTTGAATCTAAAAAATAGTTAAAAAGTTAATTTAGGAGTTTAGGACAGACGCACTAACCCCGCTAATGCACTAACGTTTTCTTCTAAATGGGATAGTATTTTTTTAACCTATAATTTGATACTATTTTTTTTTTTCATAAGTAGGGTAAATCAAACAATTAGAGCGGCGTTTATTAGCCACTGGATGCTGAAGTACAACTTTATAGAAACTTGATGAATCACACTCGGAGGAAAATACCAAGCAGGTCAGATGTAATAGAAAGCAGCATACTTCAATGGATAAAATTATATCATTCAGCATGGCGGACCCAATGACATGTTCAGCATTTGGAGGAGAATGGTTTCTGACGATAAGGGGAGGAAGGTACAGTCGATTACGGAACAATCGGTTAGAGTAATTTTGTTTTGTTTTAAAAACCCTACAATATATATGGTCATTGAGACCCGAGACCCTGGGTTCCTCTCCATTACAGGGAAGCATGTCCATCGCAGGACAGTGAGCTATAGAAGTTTCTAGGAAGAAAACAAATCTTAACTATAGCACTAGACTCGAATCCGAGACCTCCGCGAGGGAATCCAGTACGCTACCACTGAGTGGATCCCTTTCCATAGTTTTCTTTTTTATTGCTAAAACCGGAAGTACTATTGCTTTGATCAAATTCGAGATTTTTGTCTAACTTTTTATTGAATGTAATGTTTCTCTTCTGGTCAGAGACCATTTACTAAATGCTAAACATGTGATTGGGTCCTCAATGCTAGATAATGTCTGAATTTTATCCGAGGTAGTATTAATATGCTTCTTTCTTTGATATCTGACATGTTTCGGTTTTCCTTCCAATATGATTCATTAAGTTTGAAATTGCTTCGTTCTGCCATTTTTATGAAATTGAGTTTTCACCGCATATACAGTATTCAGGCCTTCTGACCGTGAAAAAGTGTTTTTACAAAATTTGTCTGTTTTTTTTTTTTTTTTTTTGTTAACACAACAACTCGGAAAACAAAAATCGCAGAAAGTTCGGACTTGATATATCATTTATGTGCTACTCGGTGAAACCTGGCAATAAAGTGTTAAATCAATATTGGTCAACTGAAGAATGAAATTTTCAGTTTTTCTCAATTTTCTTTAGACGTGTAAATCATTTAGATATATAAATTTTACTTTAAGTATTTTCCGATAAAATTCATTTTTGGATCATGGATTTTAGAGATGCAATAAGGGTGCTTTCTTATAGAGTGCCATTGCTTTATATCGTAAAGTAACTACGCTTATTTAATATTAAAATTAATTGATTTTTTTTTTTTTGGTAAGAATTCTAGAAAATCGGTTTGCCGGGAATGTACAGCTTGGTTTTTGATATTTTCCCAATTTTGTCGGAAACGGCCTTCCTTTACTACTTTACATATTATTGAAATCTGAAATTGAAAATGGCACATAATGATATCTTTTAAACTTCGGGGAGTAGTAAAAAAAGTTTTTAGTCGGTACAGATTAAAAGTACAGCTTTATATCCCTTGCTTTTACGGAAACAGTATTCACATTATTCAGTTCTTTTAGGAAAAAAGAAGATGTTGACAGTATTTTTAAATCCACTATCAGGTAACATAAGAGATAATGTACATTTCCAGTATTTTTCTATCTGTAATAGTGTTTTCCAGAGGAAGCCGTTTATACTCTTAAGTATAATAGTGTTTTTTTCTCGGCCTGTTAATCTTATAAATTGGAGATTCCTTGTATAGAAAATCAGATTAAGGGAAAAAACTTTTTCCTTAGATTCTCAAGAATATAAAAGTTTAATAATATCCGGTATTATTTGGAAAATGTTAAAATTTTTAACCATAATGTCACGGAACCTAGTGGGCGTGATTTATTAATAATTAATCTGCTTTAATGGGTTTTGTTTGTCATACATTATGAAATAGAAGAGTACACAAAGAAGAGAAACATCCATTATTACATTGAACCTATTTATATTTGGTCGACATTTTATTATAAAAACAATAATGAACCTAATTTTTACCTAATTAACAAACGGATAATGAATCTTAATTTAACGTACATCACATATAAGACATAATTATAAAGAAATATTAACTATTGGAATTTTATGCCAAACTGGTTTCGGATTTTCATCTATCTGAAGGTTATCAAGTATGGTTATTATTAAGTTCTTGTTGAGAGTTGACTTCAAATTAATGTTTCTATAGCGAACCACACTTGTTGATTGTATCCGATAGCGATACGTATTATCCGAACCCTATAAATTTAAGACACACAAAAGTGAGTGAGAGTGTTGAGAGAAGATATATTTTTAGTTTCAATAGATTTTCCAAATTTATAATTATTTAAACATATTTAATTATCCTTTTATCTTATACTTAAGACTTAACACAGAACTATATATTATACATAGAAATAGCCCTTTAGAGGGTAGTCCGCTCCCCCAGAATCGCCCAAAAAAAAAAAATTTTTTACTTTCTTTTAGTGCAATGAGAGAAATTATTGATATCGTACCAAATTTGGGAAATAGCGCTCCCCTGTCCCAAAATAAATGTTTTGATATCCCCTGAGTTCAATAAAGTGGTTTCTAGAAATCGGTCTCTAAATGTGTGTGGGTGTGGCCAGGCATAAGTGAAAATCGTAGAAAGTTGAAATTTTTTTGGACAAAATATACCGCAACCGGAAGTACCACTTTGCAGATTGAACTTTTTTTTTTTAAATAGTTTTTAATGATTTTACACGAAAACGCTTGAACAATTTCCTTTAAACTTGGTATAATTTATCAGATATTCATAAAAAGAGCTACAAGTTTCTATTGAAACATTTTTCCGGGAAAAGTCATTTGAGGGAGGAGAGAGGTTCCCGGGGGCGGGGATGACATTAGGTTTTATTTAAAGTATTATTTCAATATAAGATTCTGTTTCGAGAATTCATAGTTTGAAGAAGAACGGTTTAGCGGAAGTACGGCTGTTTTTTTTGTTTTTGCGAATTATATTTCGATTGTAACATACTTTGTTATATGTGAATTTGTGAGTGCGTAATACCCATATAAATAAATTAATAAATCACAACTATGCAAAATGTAGTAAGAGAAAGTCATGTGATTGTTTCACATCAGATTCGTCCAGAAAAGAAATGTATCACATTAAGATCACAAATAAGTAGAGATAGTTAAACAGGTTACCAGAGTTCATCTTCTAGGGTGTTTTAGGTAAAACTCCTTTGCGAAAATTTCCAATTAATCCAGTATTTTCCATATATTATTAGCAATAATTAGAGATGGTGTAGATCAATAGTTTAACAATTATTCCTGAATCGAAGGCGGTTCAACGATTTATTGACGGAGTAAACAAATTATGGTTTTTGTTATGTTGTTGGTGTTGATGGTTTGTCTCGGTTGTAGTAAATGATGAATATTATTATACGCTAATAATGTTAATTATTTACTGTTAAATTTAACTTAGTTTAATGATAATGAGTGAGCAGGAGGATGTTCTTGTTTGTATGTTAAGAAGACAGACAAACATTCTCACTCTCTCCTGTAACATAGTTAGTTAACAAATCTTTAGTAATTACTAACGCTCCGCCACCGCAGTTGGCTCGTCAAACAACTTCTCTTCTGTTTAAACTAAACTTATTTTAACTATTTTTTGTTTGTTTTTGTTTATATATATATATATATACATGTAAATATAAAAGAAGTTGCTTTTGACAGTGACTGCACCAGGCCAAGTGTTTTTATTCTCCAACTTTCTTTCTCGCTGTTCATGACATTTTTTCTTTGTTTTCTTTTTTCATAATTAATTATTAATATACATCTGTTTAGTTCTTTTAATTAAATTTATGTTAAATCTTGTATTTTAAAATTTTCTTATTAAAGGATTTGTTCCTCTTTTATTTAGGTCGTTTTTATTGTTACAGTTAATTAATAATTTATAAACATTCTATTCTGCATTCACTACCGGACTAAGGCTCCATCAAACAATAATTCATATTTGATTTTTAGTTGCCCTTCAATGCACATGAATGGGAAAATCTAAACTACTTTATAAAATGACTTCTTTTGAGGAAAACATATCCCCTTCCCCTTTTCTCGAAATCCCCCTTAAATGAATTTTCTCGGAAAAAGATTCACACAAAAGTGCTGGATCTCTGTATGTCTAGTGAATATATCAAGTTTAATGAAATCTGTCGTGTTTTTATGAGAAAAATCGCAAAAAACTAAAAAAAGAAAAAACTGTTTAGTAAATTCGCACTTTTGGAGAACCGATTTCAAATTTGGAATTTTGCCAACATATTTAATTCTCAACAAGATTATGTGGATGATAGAATTGTGTAATAAATTAAATTAGTCAGTTTAGAGGAAAGCATAACTCCCCCTCCTTAAATGAATTTTCCGAGAGAAATATTTCAAATAAATGTTGTACCTCTTTGTATGTGGTTTCTTTGTAGTTTAAAGAAAATCATTGGGGCTATTTTCAAGAAAATCTCAAAAAACTGAAAAATCCGGACAGTAAAGTGGTATTTCCGGATGAGGCATTTTGACAGATAATTTCCTCTGGTGGAACTTAAACGAAATATCAAGTTTTAGCTTTCTAAGATTTTTAATTTTTGAACTATGCTGACCACATGCATTCTCACACGAAGTGTGTGTTAGAGACTCCAATTTGTAAAATCCACAGTTTTTCAGACTCGGAGGACCTGAAAACGTATGTTACGGGTGAAAACTCGATACAGTAGACGGTAGAAAATTTGACATAGTTGCAATACTTCCTCTTACAGCAGTAAGAGTAAGTAAAAATGGTAAATTGGTTCTAAGAGAGGCAAACAGAACCGTGTAAACGGTTGGTCGCGCAACATCTCTATATATCCCGTGCTTAATGGTGTAGGATTAGTAATGGGGTATTTGTTTATTTAGTGGTTCTGATATAGCTAAGAAACTGATATTACATCAGTGAAGGAGTAGTAGGCAGCCATATCCATTGCGACCTGAAACATCTCACTGAAAGTTTGTTGACTTTGTTTTTCCTGCAGTCAATGGTTTTATTTTGTCATTTAACAACGGCAGTTCATCACAATTCAATTTTTATTCACAAATTCACATTCACAGACATATTACTTTTTGTTCTGACATGCATTTAAGATTTCATGTATATTCGCGATTGTCATAAATTGCACTTTTGCCGATCTTCTTACTTTTCATTATTTATAATTGGTTAAAATGCTTGTGATTACCTTTTCTGAAAACTTGAAGCTGTCCGTGTGGTATGTTAAACCTAACTAGTTGTCAAAATAGGTAAAAAAAAAAGAAAAAAGTTTGCTAGTTCTTATTAAACAAAATTAAACAAGGACTGGAAAACTAGAGAACCGGGATGACTCTAAAAAGTTCAAATGGGAAACTTTGAAATCCTAAATTGAGATTCAATACTGCGATCTTATCGTGTTTTCTAAGTTTGAATTTTCACCAGAATCTAGATATTATGGAGTTGTTAATAAATTAATGATATTTTTAGAAAGAGGATATTTTATGTTTTGTAAATGTATACAGCATAATTCAAAAAGAGAAATATCGCGGCGAGTTACCCCTTCTCTGGTCCAAGATGTTGTAAGTGATAATTGAAGGACTGTGCTTCCCTCATTTCCCAAAATTACCGATTGAAAATTCCCCCCTCCCATCTCTTTACTTGGGGTAGTAGTCATATGTTCTTCAACAAAAAAGTTGGAATGTTGAACATAACTTCCTAACTTCTTTCTTCACTCTATAAATACGGTTCCCTCCCAAGATGGCGGAAAGATCTTTGGCATTGAATCATTAATGGGGCAGAGCTGATGTGTAGTGAATAATGATGGACTCAGGAGGGCCAAGTGCACTTTACTTCCTTCTGAAGGCCCCAAGTTCTAGGATAAGGATACAATTACCACAAATGGAGGTGAAAGTTACAACAGCTAAAACTCAATCATCAGTTGGAAGTGCTATATCTTAATTAGACATTTTTCCTCCCTTTTCTTTATTTTCTTGGGAATTTGAAAATTCTTCTGAATACTGCTTTCAATATATTGTGATATTTGAAGCAATAATTTCAGTAAAAATATCAGTATTGGTTAATTAAACTTCACAGCGCTTCATAAAACGAAATATGTATTTTTTTATTGTAAAAAATGGGGGTATATAAAAGTTTATCATATCAAAATGCTTCATCGAACTTTTAATAAGTAGGTGATATATTGTCAACTGTTAGCATTGTTATATAATTCAAGGGAAGTTTTGGAACAAATATATGTATATAGCATATGTCATATTACACGTTAGACGGCATGTGTTATTGTGTAGTAAAGAAGATGAAGAAAAGGCTAGCAGAGGATATGTTCTCTCTACAGTCTAGTAAATAGAAGATTGTAGGAAGGCCAACTTGAGTAGTGGGAGTCACAAGATTGCATCCACTTTATATCCCCCCCCCCACTCACTGCCTCTACACCACCTCCACTCCATTGCCAAAGGTATTTCTTAGTCCACTACTATTACTATTTCTTTAGTACGTCCTTCAGCTTCTGTGCAGATATTATCTCCATTCATTTTTTTTTCCTTTTTGATCCTCTTTGGTATACAGCAATTTTTTTGCCTAAAATGTTTACTCTTCTAGTTAACGTGAATGAATTGTATTGGCGAATCATTTTTTTCAAAATGGATATTATGGCGAATGAGATTAAGCTTTTGGAAGCGCAATCTATTTTTACTTTCTCTTACTAATAATAATAGTAAGAGGAAGTATTGCGATCGTGTCATATTTTTGAAATTCAGTTTTCACCGGAATACAGGTTTTGAGGTCCCCTGAGTCCAAAAAAGTAGTTTTTAGAAAAAGGTCTGTGTGTGTGTGTGAAAAAATTATCTCAAAAATGAAAAGTTGCAAGAAATTCAAACTTGGTATTCATTCCGTTTAGGTACTACTACGGCATCGGACTTGAAGATTTCGGCAAAATCCAACAACCAGAAGTGCCACTTTACTGATTTGGTGTTTTCAGTTTTGTATGATTCTCTCAAAAACGGCTCCAAACTAGGCTTCTTTAAACTAGTATATCAACACATACAAAGAGCTACATTTTTATTTGAAACATTTCTCCGGAAAAATTATTTAAGGGTACTTTTGGGGGAGGGCTGGGGATATGGGTCCCTTGTAAAATGCTATTTCAGTTTATTACACAATTCTATCACCTAAATAATATTGTCCACATCCCGAGTTTGAAGAAAATCGGATAGCCGGAAGTGCGCTTTACTGAAAGTTGTTTCAGTTTTCTGCTATTTTCTCTAAAATGTCTCTTAACGATTTTCTTTAAACTTTAAATATTATCACTACACCTGTAAAGAGCTATAACTTTTTAACATTTCTCCGGGAAAGGAGATTTAAGGGCACTTTTGGGGGAAGAGTGAGATTATGGTTTCCTGTGAAGTGCTATTTCAGTTCAGCAATGTGCTATAATCAGCGTCACGCCTCATGTTCGATTGCATTGCAATCGGCAGTTTGCGATATGAGATCTTTGAAACGTTGAGACCGGAGGAGATCATATCGCAAAATGAACTAGTGGGCTGAACTATCAACCTTATGAAGAGGGAAGGTTTTTCGCACTAGGTATGAGGGATAGGCACAATAAGCCTGGTAAAATTGGCTGCGGTATCTGGGTGGGGCCCAGATAATCCAATTTAATCCAACGTTAAAGATTAGATCATGTATTTTTTCTGTAAAGTGTAGTGTAATCATGTATTTTTAGTGTTCAGTTTAGAAAATCCGGCATATGTGCAATACTTCTTTATATTACTGTAAACGAAAAACCTGACGTTTTATCCATGGATGTACAAATACTGCTACTTGAAAGATCTATTGCATTCCCTTAAATAGCTCCAGTCGTTTGTAAAGAACAAGGCAATGTATAATTGTTAGTGAGAATGGGAGGTAGTGAGCTAGAGTTTACTTGGGCTGCCTTCATAATTTTTTGGGACGGCTTCACCTTTTTTCTGTTCATCAAGACCGTAGTATTTAACAAAATTAACCCTTCTACAAGACTTCAGTCTGGACAGAAGTCTGTGGCTCTAGACGTGGACGTCTATAACATTTCCAGTGGATATGGTCATTCGAGGTGCGATTATTACCATCCCCTATAAAACCGGGAGTTTTGCGAGCCATATTCATGGAAGTTTTTGCAGCCATCTGGAAATATAGATTGCATAGCAAAGTCTCTCTGAAACCGAACCAAATTAGAGGATATTAAATAGCTTTGCTTGTCATGCTTCTTTTGATACGGTCGACTTCAGGAAACCCTCGCTTCAAACATAGAACAAAGAAAAAATAAAACAAAAATACTGCGCGGGTAGTTACCGCTGAAAAAGGAAGGATAGGGGAGCAGCATCTGGTGCAGATAGGATAGGTGAGGCACCGGGGACTAGGTGAAACGTAGGGTGTTCAACCAATAGCGATGGTGGGGTCCGGTCCGCTGGTACCTCTGAGCTCTCGCTGTATGCATAAGCTCCCCAGAAGAAGTGAAAGCGGAAACATCAAGGGCTAAACTTTGTCTCATGGTTTCGCTTCCTGCCCAGATGTTACATTTATCAGTTACCAATATTGGAGGTTGCAAAGGACTTTTAGGTTGGCCCACTCTGTAGTAGTGGCTGCTTCATTCCACCTATGGGACCGTCACACTGAGTTGTACAGCATTTTTGGCGGTTTCACTTCTTTGTTTTTTTTTAAATTACCATGCCGTTGCTTGCTTGGAAAAAATAAATAAACTTATCCATTCATTTACAAAACTATTTTTGGTGTGAGCAACGATAATGTTGTGCATATACAATGTTGCCATTACACTGAAAAGTTTAAGCGTTCCTTATCAGGTCTCCCAAGATTCAAGGAAGAGCATTTATAATAAAATATATTTATGCTTCACAATATTACAATTCCAAGAATACCAAGAATTATTAATTTCATTTTAATATTTTATTGTAAATGTTTAATTAGTTGTTTCTCAGAACACTCCTCTTCTTCCTCTAATAGTCTCTTCTTCTTGTTCTACTTATTGTTCTTCAATATATACTTCTTTATATTTACTTTAAAGGTGATGTTAAAATAAATTGTTTCTTCTTTACAAATAAGGGAAAGCAACAAAAGTTAATTAAAGAGAGAGTAAAACAAAGACTTTACAGAATTTTAATGTTTTCCCCGCTCATTCTATTAAACTTAGATTAAAACTAATTTTCTGATGGTTCTTTAAGAATTGTTTTTTGTTTCTTTAAAAACTTTTGTAAGTAGAGAAAATCAACAACAGTTAATTGCTAATTACTGTTTGAAAAATAAAGGAATTAGTTTTTCCTTCTTTTTTTCTTGGGTTTTTGTTTAGAATTCTAGTACTGCTGTAAATATATATTGAAATGGCTGATTAGAGGGGGAACCTAACGTCACAGTTAACTTTCTTCCAAAAATAAAACTCATGACACCGCTTAAACTAATTTTCTGGACTAAGTGACTTTTAAACATTTCTAGTATTAAGAATTTGTGACAGAGATTGCTAGGGATGGTGACGACAGTAACTCTTCGTTTTGTACAAAATTCTTTATTCATTCATTTGAAAGAACTTTTCGGCTTAATGAGGTCCTGGGTATTTTATATTTCGTTCTTGTTAACTGTTGTTGAAAAAAAAGTTGTATTCAAATCCACTTTCTATAGAGAAAAATTTCTTTACATTTTTTTTAACTTACAAAAACATGTAGATGTTGTATATTTAAACTAATGGTAGCTTTATTTACTAGAAAGCTTCTTTCAGAAAACAAATAATTCACAAACATAACACATCTCTAGTATAAAAACAATTTTTTAGCTGAAAATAGACATTGTAATTAAACTACGGATCTTTAAGGGTGTAACCATGACGTAACATCGTTAAGCTGGTTGTATAATAGCCAGCTTCACTACGTGATATAGATATTATATATATTTAGTACCATGTTCAGTTATTTCCTAAAAATTTAGTGTTCAAAGAAATTTATGTTCAAAATCTTTTAAAAAATTTGAAGAAAATTTCTTTATTGGATATTAGCTACTAATTGCTGTGGAAATACGAAAATAATGTGTGTGTTTCTCACCAGAGTTTTAAATGTATTAATTTTATAAAGAAAAGGGTTTGTTTCTCAATCACTCCACCATATACTGAATAGTTAGTTTTTCTTTATTACTTTCCCATTTTATTACTCTCAGCGATCGTGTCAAAATTTTGAAATTCTATTTTCACAAGAAATACAACTTTGAGATTTCTTGAGACGAAAAAATGTTTTTAGCGACTAGTTTGCGAACAGTCCTTGGTGTCCTTTTCATGATAGTATTCCTTTTAGATATCACCATCTTAACTGATACGAAAGATTCATTCAAAAATCGCCTACCATGTCTTTATTTTTTCGCGATTTTCTCGTAAACGGCTTCGTTTTTCATTAAATTCGGTTTTAACGACTTACAGACTCCATCATATATCATTTTTATTTTATACATTTTTCCAAGAAAATTGATTTTTGGAGGGTTCTGGGAAAACTGAAACGTCTTGAGCTTTTTCTTTTAAAGTGCCATTTCGGAAAAAATAAGCGATTTTTACACCCTGTAATAATATGAAAGATACAATAAAAGAATTGCTGTACTTTAAGCAATCTAAATTCTACAATATATGTAGATCATCCAGAAGTGGGACTTGGCAGTACAGGTTTTCCGAATTTTTTTGAATTTCCTTCACAGTTGTTTTGAAGATTTTCGTTGTACACGGGACGCTGACTGTACAGATTTAAAATACTTTCTTTTTTTTTTTACTTTTATTGAATATTTACAACTACGTTATAGGCACAACAAGTTAAATAAGATATTTAACAAGTTAATAAGATAAGCAGAAACAAGTGACCGTGGGAAGCTTGCAGGGTGCCATCGTCTAGGATGATTACCTTCAAGACCTAATGTGAGGGGTCCAGATTAGACTATTGTCTAGACATAGCCCGGGATACCCCACATAAGGTCAACTGGGAATCGGAATATTGAACAAAAAGACGGGTGCAAGGGTTTGTCGTTAAAAGGTAAAGATCACGGCTTTGGATTTGTTGGGGTTAATTTTTGTATGCTGTTGAGTTTTAAACCACATTACTTTTATTTGAAACATATTTCTGATGAAATTGCTTTATAAATGGATTCTGGGGGGAACTGATAAGTAAAATTTATGTCTAAATTGCACCATCAGGGTTTAATGGTAGGTTTGAGGGTTATGCGGTGACTACATTGCAGCCACAACCAACTACCTAGTATGCCCAACGTATAATGTTTTGCTCCTCGCCACCTAAATTAGTTGTGGGCAATTCTAAGTTTTGTAAAAATTCAAAGTTTATTTTAGTAAAAAGTTGTGTAAAAAGTTTTGTAAAAATTGTGATATTGTAGTAAGAAAAAGTCGTGTGAGTATTTCACATCAGACTAAAAAAAAATCCAGTTTGCAACAATTTTATTTAAAAGACCTGTACAAAAAATAAATAAAATAAAAACCCGCAATTCATTAAAAGCGGAAATAAAGTGTTAGGAAAGATAAGTGCTATTTAAGTGGGTCTCTCTGCATCGTAATGCTGAAACAAAACGCAAAAAAAAAAACAATGTCTTGGCGAAAAACTTGGGGCAGCTGGAATGTGGGTTGGTTGGTGGAGGAGAGACGGTGGTGGTATATGGCCACTTTTGGTTGGCTGGCCAGTCAGACGTTCTGGAGCCCCCAGCAATTTTTTCTTTTTTTTGTACAAACTACTGCCGACCACCCTGGGTGTAAACATGTGTGCTGCAACAAAATCTTTCTCTCTAGTACACCAGCACTATGTATGTAAGTATGTATGTATGTGGGTGAGTGTGTGTGGGTGGGGGCGTCAACATCTATTTACTTTTACTGCAGCACTACCCCGTCCTAACATATTATTCAATTTACTTCCCGTCATTCTCAGTAATGAAGTATTACGTCATATATGCTCACCAGAAGCACATTATTAATTATACAGCCAACTTTTACCAGTTTCTTAATTGCTGCTCTTTTTATCTCTCTTCCTTTCTGTTCTCTCTGTCATCTTTTCTTCTTCTTCTTTTCAAGAGACGTTTTGCTCTCTAGAGATAAACTTTCTCATTGTATATATTAAAATCCTTTTCTTACTTTATGGTAAACATTAATTATACTTTGGAAAGAATTTGAGTCACCTTACTTATGAAAATGGTGTTAAGTTCATTCGCATTCTATTTTCTAAAATATTTCTTTATATTTGTAGTTCCTATTTCTGGATGAGCAAAGATTTGCGATGTTAAATATTTTTGGTATGAGTTTTCAACGAAGACTATGTTTGAATGTTTTACTTCCGCTTATTATGGTGGGCGTGAGAGAGAAAGAGAGAGAGATCGGGTCAATTTCGAAATTGATTCTTGCTTTGAATGGAATACGAATGGATTTTTTTTTTTGCGAATGGATGTGTTTTGAACAAAATATCTCACAAACGAAAAAAATCGTTGGAAACGAAAGTTTGATATTCCGTTTAGTTACCATCGTCACACATGACGATTTCGATCAAATTCCATGAATCGTAAGTGCGTTTTTACGCATTTTTTTCTTCATTTTTTTCATGATTTTCCTAAAAGAGGCTCCAGTGATTATAATTAGACAGTTCCTTAACTATAGACGTACTGGACCTATAGACCTTTCAGGAAAAATGATTCTTGAAGGTTCCGGGAGCTTTTCTTTGAAATGCCGCATCCTTATGGTGAACGGTTCTAGAATTTGTACAGTGTTTAGCAACATGTATATATTCTTTAACACTTTGAAATCTATATTGTGCTACCTATTACCCATTAAAATTACAGTCTGGACTTAATATAAGTAATACATTACAATGCAGACAGATTATTGGCTGTTGATTGGGATGGCTGTTGTCCTTATTATGCTTAATGGTACACATTATTAAATGCACTCGTCTGTTGCATGGTTAGTCTGCATTGCAATTGGAACCTACAAACTCCACTCAATATTGGAATGCTCAGTCTATAATAATAAGCCAACATTACGAAGTGTTGCCCTAATTTCAGTATTGATTCTAATTAATGGCCAAATTGTAATGAGAGCAACATTTATCTATATATATGTATAGTGACCAAATCATCTAGAAAGTAGAGATAAAATCTGTGATTGTTACAATATTTTATGCAACTTTGAATTATAAACTCTATTAACGATAGCATTTAATTGTTAGGCTTTTATTATTATAATATAGTACTTTATTTTTCAAAATGGTACAAAATTCCAATTTCAAAAATGTAATAACAAAAGACATGGCAAATTGCCGTCTACCAAGGTTTGTTTAAATAAAAAAAAAAGAAGAAAAATATTACCCCAATATTTCAACATAATAATTACAGATTAAACATTTGTTGTAATAAATACATGTAATGGAACACACATAACACAATTTAAAACAAAGGAGGTAAGAATCATTGCTTAAAATTCGATAAATAAAAAGAAAAGTACAAACTAAATAAGCACAAAAAATCGCTAATCTCACATGCGGAACAAACATTTTAAAGGAAAGAGAAATAAATAAATAAATAAATAGAATAAAGTAAAACTAAAGGGATATAATATAAAATATAAATTATTGATTAGAATGAACAAATTTGTTTTAAAAGCGTGGATAGAAAACTTAAAATCATGAGTACAATTTCAATTTGAGGAATTTTAAATATGTACATCTAAAGTTCCAGATCTGACGAGTAAATTTCAGCAATAGTTAGGCTTTTATTGTTTATTAGCAATTATAAGAGGAAGTATTGCGATTGTAAAAAATTCTTCACCGGAAATACAAGTTTTGAGGCACCCGTAAATAGGAAATAAATTGTTTTTATCGAATTGTGTGTGTGTGTATGTATATGTTTGTTTGTGTGTGCGTGAACAAATACCTCAATAACGACAAATCGAAGGCATTTTATACAGGTTATTCCATTTAGATAACATCTGTTTTGAAGATTTCGGTAAAAAGACATCACAGGAATTGCGAAAGTGAAAGATTTTTTTCTGCACTTTTCCACGATTTTCCTCGTAAACGGCTTTAATGATTTGGTTTTCAAACTTCATATATTAACTATCACTTTTATTTGAAATATTTTTTATGAAAAAAATTAAGATTTTAGGCAAACAGCAACCTTAAGTTTTCCTCTACAGTGCATCTTCAATAAAATATATGCTTCTTCTTCTTAGTCCATTCCTCTTCTACCTCTCGGTGTAGAGGATCCCTTATATAAAACCTTCCAGCGGTTCCTATCCTGCACCAAAGTACCACGCCTATTCCAATCTAAATTCTTTTTTGTGAAGTCATTCCTGACGACATCTTCCCTTGTAGTTCGAGGCCTTCCCCTTCCTCGCTGACCCTGCGTCTTAGTCTCGTAGCAAGTCCTTGCCACGCGGCCGCTCTCCATCCTCATCAGATGTCCAAACCATCTGAGCCTGTTCTCTCGAAGCACGCTCTCCACAGGTTTAACGCCGAGGTTATTCCGTATGTTGACATTTCGTACTCTATCCCTTCTTGTTTTTCCCTCGATTCTTCGTAAAAACCTCATTTCTGATGCCTGGAGCATACTGTGGTGCTTAGATGTAATGGCCCACGACTCGCTGCCGTATGTTAAGACCGGGATGTAGGTGGATTTGAATATTGCCACTTTTGTACCTTTGCTCACTTCCTTTTTATTAATAAAACCTTTCTTCAGAGCATTGAACAATCTTCCTGCCGATGCTATCCTATCATTAATTTCTTTATCTATTCGGCCTTCCTCATTAATGTTCACTCCCAGGTACTTAAAGTTGGCGACCTGCTCCATACCCTCCTGAGCTAGCTTTATTCTCAGTGGTGCGCCATTCTTACGGCTGATTTCCATAGTTTTACTTTTGTTCACACTGATACTCATATTAATATTCCTTAGCTCTTCATGAAGGATATTAACATTATATTGCAGGTTCTCTGGGGTATTGGCCAACACGGCTATGTCGTCAGCGAATGCTAGTAGGCTAAGCCTTACACAAGACATTCGGTAATAACCGACTTCAAAGTTTCTCATCCTTAATTGGCTTCTTCGCAAAACATCGTCCAAGGCAATTATAAACAACAGAGGGCTGAGGCTGCAACCTTGACGAATACCCAAGCATGTATCAAATTCTTGTGAATGAGCGTTGGCCGTCCTTACATAATTTCTTGTGCGGACATATAAACTTTCTACTGCTTTCCTTAGACCTTCATTCACTCCTTTCTTTGCGAGAGACTCCATTATATCTGTCCGACTAATGCGGTCAAATGCTTTCTCTAGGTCCACGAAGCAAACATACATTTTTTTATCCTTTTCTATCACCTTTTCGCTTATTTGGCGCAAGGTAAATATTAAATCCTGTGTACTCCGATTATTTCTGAATCCATATTGAGCTTCATGCATTTGACCGTCGTATCATTTCTCTGAGTCTCCTCTCTAAGATTTTGGCGTATAATTTACAGGGTACGGAAAGCAAAGATATCCCCCTGTGGTTGCCACATTCCCGATTGTCCCCTTTCTTAAATATAGGGATGATGACAGAAATTTCCCAATCTGCTGGTATTCTTTTCTGTTTCCAAATTAAATTGAATATGTGCAGCATAATTTTCTCTCCAGTAGCCCCCATGAACTTAATCATTTCTGGCGTTATGTTATCATGCCCGGCAGCTTTTCCTAACTTTAAATTTTCTATTGTCAATGCCAGCTCATGTTCATCTATATAATCAAGATGACAATAAGTTCGAGGAAGATGATTATATAGAAAATATATGCTACTTTTATAATATTACGTTACATTAAAAGCACTTCTAGAATACCTCCATATTTGAAGACAATCTATTATTGCTAATCGGGATTGCAATTTTATGGAATAAGTAGGTAAGTTTTGTAGAAGTTTCTGGAAAGCGGCTTTCATTAATCCTGGATTACTAACAGTACAGATATAAATCGGATCAATTTTACTGCCTGCATTTCCTTTTTTTCGGAAAAATTTATTTTTAGGGAATTTTGGGCAATCTGGGACATTTGATTTCCGGGATATACGGTAGTTGATAAAAGCGATGTCTTTTGGACTACAATGTAATCAAAATTGAAGGGACACCACTATTATATTTAGGACAACTTTGTTTAAAAATTCCTTAAAAAGGAAGAAAATTTGTCAATATTTGTAATATTGTTTCATTTTCATTAAGAGAAAGTCATGTGAGAAATTGTTTCGCACCAGATTTATTTTTTATTTCATTAAACCAAGTATAGAAAAAGAAATTTTAATTAATTTAATGTCACGTCACAATTTACCAAAGGTGTTAACGAGCATACACCCCGCCTTTTAGTTAGTTTTTGCACTATTTGCAAACGCCAGCTCTTTTTTCACTGTTGTTTTGTTTAAAAAAAGTCAAGTCTGATTGCACTAATGGTTCAATTCTCATTGGTTCTGTTTTTTTTTTCTCTTTCTTTATAAACTTTTTACTTTCTTGGAGTATTCGCTGTTCCTTTTACTTATAACTATGCCAAAGTTGATTGCAAAGGGTGCGCGCTCTTGCATTAATTAGTAATCCTAATCCTTTGGTTTGTTTTTAACCTAATCCCTTTTAATTATAAAGTCTCTCTTTTAACAGCTAACTATGATTGAAGTTCACTCCAAAGTTTGATATTATCAGTTGGTTGTAGGAGTTTTAATATATATGGTATTTATTTTGTTTGGGCCATATCTTGTCCGGTTTTTGTCACTTTCTAATTCCATGATTTTTCATCTTTGAGTATATACACAGTTCACTCATATACATAAAAAAAATAATTTTTTCGAACTCAGCGAACCTCAAAATTTGAATCGTTGAAAATTCAGTTTCGAAAATTTATTATGATCGTATTAATTAATCGAAAAGAAACAACAGGAAGGAAAAATATTCGGAAATTGGGTTTAAAAATGGACAGTGTGTTGATTGAAGTAAACTTGTAGCTTACTTTCGGACAGAAGCCTGTTAATTTTGAATGGAGCAGCTAATTGCAGTCCAAAACAGATTAAAAATTAAAACATTAATCTTCTTTTCAATCTACTGTCCATTTACTTTCGATTGATGACATGCATCACTAGTCATCCAAACTTTGCAAGGTTTATTTTTGTTCACTTCACTTCCTCCCCTTCCCTCAAAAAATGTAACATTATTTTTGGTAGTTCAAGAAACATCAGATTCAAGTGAACTAAGACGTCAACTTCTAGTTGGACCTTGTTGTCTGAAGGATCGGCTAACTTTTGCTATGAGCTGGACACCAACGTCCCTATAGTTTGTACTTCTTTTAAGTTGATTCTCTTCTCATAAAACATGACGGTAAGTTTTCTTTTACTTTATTTTTCTCCACCTAAAACAACTGTCCATGTTATTTTGTTAATAATCTAATTTTATAGATTAATAACTTGGTCTAACTACTATTAGAGAAAGTATTACGATCTCGCCAGATTTTCGAAATTGAGTTTTCACCGGAAATACACGTTTTGAGGTACCCTGAGTCCAAAAAAGTGGTTTTTAGAAATGTGTGTGTGTGTGTATGTGTGTGTCAAAAGAATATCTCAAAAACGAAAAGTTGCAGGAAGTTCAATCTTGATATTCCGTTTAGATACCACCACCGCATAGACACGAAGATTTCGGGCAAAATCCATCAACCGGAAGTGCCAATTTACTGAATGTTTTTTTTTTTTCAGTTTTGTATGATTTTTTCAAAAACGGCTTCCAAACTAGACCTCTTTAAACTAGGTATATCAACTACACCTACAAAGAGCTACAACTTTTATTTGTAACATTTCTCCGCGAAAATTCATTTAAGGGGACTTTTGGGGGAGGTGTGGAGTTACGGTTTCCTCTAGAGTGCTGTTCATTCTATCATCTAAACTGCATTAATTAGAATTAAATATGTTGTCGAAATCCCGAGTTTAAAGAAAATCGGATGACCGGATGTGCGACTTTACTGAATAGTTTGACAGTTTTTTGCGAATTTCTCAATAAAAATGCCGACAGTTTTAAACAGTAATAAGAAGTGTGTGTGTGAAGAAAATTTGTCATTTCGCAGTGAGAGAAAGTCGTGTGAGTGTTTCACACCAGATTTTTTATTTTTATTTTGGCGAATTGTTGTTGCTAATGCTGAAATTTTATTATATTTTAAATATATGCATGCCGGCTAAATCTAGAAACGGCACTTGGAAGTAATGGTAATATCTTAGAAACCACTATATCAGTCAGCATATGCTATATTTTATATCAGTCGGATCGAATTTCAAACTGATCTGTCTGGGCTAATAAAACGGTACTTCCTCTTCCAGTCCTTCACTATGGAATCTATCATACTTCCTTACAGTCTATTCACTTCTGATTTTGTAAGGAAAATTCTAATAAATCTTGAATCAAGTATTCCTTTTTATTTTATTTACTTTGATTTTGTCAGAGGAAATATTTCGACTTGGTTTCTATGGCTTTACTTTTCTATCTTGCTTGTTCAACTGGATTTATTTGGAAATATATAATTTTGTGTGTGTGGGTAAACAGCTAAAATTACAGATTTTTCGTGGTTTTCTAAAAAAACAATATTTCATGTTACTAGGAGTAAGAGAAAGTAAAAAGATTAATTTATTTTCTTTAAGCTGTAGTTTTTTTATTTCTTTTACTTTCTCTTAGTTCTGTGAAGAGGAAGAATTGCGATCGAAATTAAGTTATCACCGGAAATACGTGTTTTGAGGTACACTGAGTACGAAACAAGTGAATGGTCTGTGTGTGTGTGTGTGTGTGTGTGTGTGTGTGTGTGTGTGTTGTTCTCCAAAACGAAAAATCGCAGGAAGCACAAATTCTGTTCAGGTACTACCCACTGCATCTAACCCGAAGATTTCGGACAAACTCGATTAACCAACCGGAAGTTCGACTGTATCGAATAGGTTTTTTTTTTCTAGGTTCCCGCATTGTCTCAAAAACAGCACCAACGATTTTCTCTAAACTTGCATACTATCTACATGCATAAATTCCTGTTACTTTTAATTTGAAAAAATTTTCTCGCAAAAATTGATTTTTTGGGAAGTTCTGGAGCAACAGTAATATTAAGTTGTATGACTCTAGGCTTCTCTCAGAAATACTCCATTTTCTGTTTAGTGCAAACTTCCCCTCACCTATCTTAGGGAAACTAAACATTTCAATAAAACTTCGAAATTTGAAGCAAATTTGTCAATTAGAACTGTGAAAATTTCATGAATATAATGTCGTGTGAATGTTTCACATCATCTTTTACTGGATTTGTTTTAATTAATTTTGATTAATGACAAGGAGGGGAGACAAGAAGATTTGTCCTACTTTGTTTACATTCCTTCAGCTACATAATCATTAAGAACTACTTATAGGTTGTAAATAGAAATTGTTCAATTGGATTAAGGGTAAGTCTTTGATATTTACATTAAGTTAATACAGAAAGAATATAAGCAAATAGTGTAAAACAAACTAAGGATTTGTAGAAATAAATAACCAATATGTCTCCTTGTTAATTTATTTTATTGGCTCCACATAAATGTTGAGACTACACTTTAATTGATTAAAATCCATAAAGACAGATGAGGTTGTAAGGGGTTTGATGGAAGAACATATGTGTTCGTTTTATATATAAAATAGAGATTGGCATTTTACTTACTGATTAACTTTCTGTGTGGGTAAGTAATAAAGGAAGTGTAGTAAAGGTAGGAAATAAAAATTTATAGCTTTGTAGTACTCCACACTGTAGAGGGGAGGAGAGAGAGCGTTGGAATAAGTGGCCGGGCGTAAATCGCGAACAGTGTGTGCGAACTAAGGCGGATAACAGTGATCATTCTTTGTCGATCGACTTCCCCCTTCCAGCTGTTTTGCAATTTCACTCACATAGTAGTAGCTGTAGTGTGCTGGGAATGAACAGGGTGGAGAAAGTAGCTAGAGTTGTTTCTTAAAAGCTTTCTTTCTCTGATGTACTGCTGATGACGATGATCGTGTGTGAACTGTTTGTTTGACTAGATAGCTTCACCTATATATATAAACTGGAGCTTTATTTTATATTTACATAAAAGCCCTATGTAAATGAATGTCCATTAACTGTTGACTAGTAAGCTCTACTACCCTGGGTCTTATTAGAGACCCTGGCCTATAATAGTTCGTCTATCGAGCTTCATTTTGATGTTATTCATATTTTTACTTACTATGTCAAAAAGTTACATTTTTATTTTAAATTTATCTTCACATATTACCCGATAGTATATGTGTATAATGCATTGTAAAAGTACAAAAGCCTGATGAATAGCCTCTGGGCTAGCTGTTTACACGTAGTATTTAGCTTCAGAATGACTTCTTTCATTGCTTCTCTTTGATTTCATTTTTTGTCAAAAAGTAGTATTTTATAATATATATATATATATTTCTTATTTTCTCTTGCCCCTAGTAAAAGGAAGTATTGTAATCGTGTCAAATTTTCAATATCGAGTTTCACAGGAAATAAACGTTTTGAGGTCCCCTGAGTCCAAAAAAGTGTTTTTTTAGAAAATGGTCTGTGGTGTATGTGAATAGCACAGCTCAAAAACGAAAAATCACAGACAGTTCAAACTTGACATTCTGTTTTGGTATAACCATGGGAACCTACAGTAAGTTGTTTGCCAAAATTCTTCGACGGGAAGTACTACTTTACTGAAAGGCTTTTTCACATTTTTGCTATTTTTTCAAAATGGCTCCAACGATTTCCATACAAAGAGGTACTACAACTTTTATTTGAAATATTTCTCTGGAAAAATTTATTTAAGGGCACTTTTGTGGAATGGGTAGGGTTAGATTTTCCTATACTAGTTCAGTTTATTACTCAATTCTTTCATCTAAGTAATATTAATTAGGATTAATTATGTTGTTGCAATTCTGTGTTTGAAGAAAATCGGATGACCGTAAGTGTGTTTTTACTGAACAGTTTTTTCAGTTGTCCTCTATTTTCTCCATAAAAAACCCGACGAATTTTATTAAATTTGGATACTAATTATAAAATTTGTTAATTACAATTTTGTAAACTGCTGCAAGAGAAAATGCTGTGTTCACAGCAGATTTTTTTTTTTTTAGCGAGATTTAGCTACTGTTTTTCATAACAACACCAGTTCTTTATTGTGTCCCTTATTGCCAAAACAGTTTCCGCATATGAAGAATTTTGTAGAAAATTGCAGAGAACTAGAGGGTATATGCATTATGAATGCGTAGCACTATAGTTTATATACTACATATTATAAATATATGTACTATAATTTCCCTAATAATATTTTTGAAACCATTACATTCCATATGTCAACTGTTCAATAGCTATCAGGTTTAATGCTATTCCTTTAACCCTTTTTTTTGTGTTCAAGAAATGATCAAATATAGCATCACTTCACTTGAAATGACTTAACTTATTTCAGATGATTTTTACTAAAAAAGTACCGTTCGGCGAATTGGGATTTCCGATGAACTGTTTTTCTTTAAACACTAAATTTCTAAAATATGGCATAAATCGCAGCACTTGCAATTGCTACAGTTAGAGAAAGTAAAAAGAGAATTCAAATGCAGGTTTTTAGAATATTGTACTTATTAACTATATCTTGATTAATATAAACTAATAAAAATTAACAAGCCTATCTTAAGCTATTACCAAAGCTAACAGTATTAATAGATGTTTCTTAAAGATATCAAAAGAAAATGTTTAAAAAGGATAAATATTATTTTATTTTGCTGCTGTAAGTTTCACTTGAAAGCCTCCAGCATAATAACTAAAAAAAAATTAC
The DNA here is from genome assembly GCA_011037195.1 of Triatoma infestans. NCBI lineage: Eukaryota > Metazoa > Arthropoda > Insecta > Hemiptera > Reduviidae > Triatoma > Triatoma infestans. The sequence continues at coordinate 959 of JAAEAF010000988.1, read as the reverse complement.
AAGGGTGAAGGAAGATGATACCCTTCTTTCATGATGTTTTGATAACTTTATATAAACAACAACCAATAGAATTGTTAACTCTTCTTTAAACTAAATATTTACTTGAACTGAAGTATCTAGGTGTAATTTTTATTTGTAGTATCTACTTGTTTATTTGCATCATTTGTCTGAAAACAATTATTTTAGAGGGGTAGTTAATTTAAATTTACACAATCTTCTTTGGTTCTGTTCTAGAGCCGCTTCACTTAAGGACGCCAACGTATACAAGTAAAATTTGTCCCAATATTTTTTATGGACAGCCCAAGCAAACATTGTAACGTTCTTATTTTAAGGAAAATTTCTCGAATTAATTGTATTTAATTAGAGTCAGAGAAAGTCGTGCGGATGTTTAACACCTACCACCACTTCAGACTCGAAATTTTCTGGGAAACATCCATCAACAGGAAGTGTGACCTTACTGAATATTTTTTTGCTTTAGTTTTTCGTGATTTTCTCGAAAACGGCTCCAACGATTTCATTTAAACTTCGATATACTATGTACATGCATCAATCCATGTCGATTTTATATGAAACATTTTCCAGGATAAATTGATTTTTGAGGGGTTCTGAGGGAACAGTAGCGTTAAGCTTCCCTATATAGTATCACATGAGTATAATATATGGGTTGTGCCCTCATAATATTGCTATAATTCTTAATTTGAAGTAAATCGGTTAACCGGAAGTGCGACATTAAAGTGTAGATTTTCGAGCTTTTATTTTCTCAAAAATTACTATTACTTTCTCTTATTTTTTACTTTTAAACTTGGCATGTTTAAAAATTTCTAAAATGTTGCAGTTATAAAGGTATCACTTTTATTTGAAATATTTTCCAAAAGAATTGATTTTGAATAGTTGTGTGGAATTAGTGGCGTTAAATTTTAAATGTTATGTATACTTAATTCAGTGTTTTTGGTGTACGC
>JAAEAF010000987.1:0-175739 GCA_011037195.1 Triatoma infestans | reverse complement strand
AGTTGTAGCTCTTTGTATGTGTAGTTGATATACCAAGTTTGAAGAAAATCGGCGGATTTATTTTTGAGAAAATTGCAAAAAACGTAAAAAACAACTAATAAAGTGGTACTTCCGGTTGAGGAATTTTGACAGATAACCTACTGTCGGATCGCATGGTGATACCTAAACGGAATATCAAGTTTTAGCTTTCTACGGTTTTTCGTTTTTGAGCTATGCTGTTCACATACACACACACACACACACACACACACACACACACACAGAGACCATTAGCTAAAAATCACTTTTTTGGACTCAGGGGACCTGAAAACGATATTTCCGGTGAAAACTCGATATCGAAAATTTGACACGATTACAATACTTCCTCTTACTAGGAGTAAGAGAAAGTAATAAAAAATAAACGATAGATCAAGGAAAATTGTTTTAACTATTTTGAAGAAAATTGCGCAAAAGAAAGTATGGTGTAAAATTTTAATTTTATAGTTTAAATTGGAAATACAAGTTTTTGAGGTCCCCTGAGTGCGAAAAAAAAGTTTTTGGCGAATAGTCTGAATTTATGTGTGTGAATGTATTTTATATAAAAGAAATATCATCAAAAACAAAAAATGGTAGGAAGGTCCGTCCAAACTAAATAGCACCTCATACTATTAATATTTTTGTACAAATATTTTGAGGAATATTTTTTTGTGTGCATTAATATTGACCGTTTGAGGATAAATAGTGACAATAAAATGGTAGGATTGTTCAATATATTGAAGGCTTACAATATTTTTTTGAAGATCCGTCAATATTTTGTGCCGTATCCCTCCGGCAGCAGCTTGTTGAGACAAAAAAAAAAGATAGTGTTTCCTAGGAAATAACTGAGGAGCTTCTTGAGCTAGCCTGGTTCAAGGCATTCCACAACCTGGCTCTGTCTGTAACCATGATCACATAGCAGCGAGTTGGCCATGTGGACGATGAATATTCCAAATCCTCGAAGTTGTTAACAGTTGCTAGGTAGTGTAGAATTAGATTCAGCCCTTTCAGTTGGCGAAATGGCTGCCCTCATTGGTGTATCTTTCTTTTCTGGCCGTGCTTACCATGTCCAATAGTTGATTGAATACCACTTCATTCATCCACAGGAAATGTTTGGTAGTCTGTTGGCTCTAAATTGAGTACACAAAGCAGCAGGCTTCGATGTCTATAATTTGGGCCACTTTTTTAACCAAATTCTTGACCCATACTCTTCTCTTATTCTTATTCAACTTCTCTTTGAATGCTGCACATTCAAAGTAAGACAAGTACATATAACTAGTATAGCTGCAAATTTTGGGGTCCCCGGAGGGGTGATAAGATGTATGCCCACTATATAGTAGAACACAACAAAACGCTCTATCTGTATGTGTTTTCAAAATCAGAAACGAAAAATCACAGAAAGCGTTTTTTATAGTTTCTTAACAATAGCTTGTACGATTTTTTTGTTTTGTTTTTGTTTTAAACTTCGTATATTATCTACACACATAAATACCACATATACTTTTGGAAAGTGGTTTGATGCCACTCTATTTGAACAACACCCTCAAGTTGCATCATAATTATATTTGTCAAAATACTGCACTTGTTAGACGAAACGAGAGTTACCAAAAAAAATTAGCCCAGCAAATTATTGCAAATAAGCTTTCTTAGTATAAAGAAATTGTTGAAATAGCAAACAGTCTTTGATGTAGGTAAAGGAATTGGACATTGAACAATATACAAGAATGGTGGGGAAGTATATTTGTAGAAATACGTAATAAGCTGGAGAGCAATTTAAGAGATAAGTTTGTATTTGAAATGAATAAATCTATCTTCTATACGCATTATAGTGTATTGTCATTTAATCCGGATAGGAATAATTATTTGCATAATGGTATGTCCTTATTAAATATTAGATGGATTGCAAAGATTAGAAAGAGTTACATTAAGACTAAATTGTTTGCCATATAATAAGTAATTCCTGTGATCGCTGCCCGCTTTGTAATGCTGAGGAAGTGGAAAAAACTGCATCATTTTTTAGTTGACTACCCAAGACTTGAAAATTTAAAAAAAACAACATATCCACCCAGGAAATGCTAAATCTATTAAATTTTAGTGATTTGTTCGCTTTGATTGGTTATATTACAAATGCCTACTAATTTAGAAATATGAATTTGTAAAATTAAATAATAGCATTGTCAACAATTGTAGTGGGTATTGACGCTGTTCTATTGTTAGTGGTGAATAAATCAAAAAAATATTAAACTTCATAAATTAATAATTACGAAGTATAATTAATTATAGTATTTTAATTAAGATTTATATTTATAATTAATAGTATAAATAAATAAGAACTGTTTTCGTGAATTTCTCCATAGCTTTTCGTATATATATTTGATTTCTTTCTTTGTGTGTTATGTATAGGGTTGGTGCAAAAATAATGCAGGTTTTTATATGCCAAAAAAAAAATTATTATAATTTGTATAAAACTAAGATTATTTATTCAAAATATGTTCCATCATTATCAACACATAGTTGCCAACGTGTCAGAAGCATTTTTATTCCAGTTTCTAAAAAATCTTTATTTAAACTCTCAATAAACTCGCGGAAGGCATTTTCGGTTTCACTTCGGTCCCTAAAATTTTTTCCTCTTAAGAAGTTGTCCAAATGTCTAAATAAGTGGAAGTCCGTCGGCGAGAGATCGGGGGAGTATGGAGGGTGCGGAAGTGTTTCATATTTCAATTCCTGAAGTTTCCTGAGAGTTGGCATTGCGATATGTGGCCTGGCGTTATCGTGAAGAAGAATTGGTCCTTTCCGATTCACCAATGCTGGACAAAGATTTTGCAATTTCCTATGCATTTTGTCAATTTCTTGACAATATGTTTCAGCCGTGATTGTTTCGCCAGTATTTAGGAAGCTGTAATGAATAACACCTGCAGTAGACCACCACACTGTCACCATTACTTTTTTCGGGTGCAGGCTTGGTTTCGCGAAATGTTTTGGTGCTTCATCCTTGTCCAGCCACTGGCCTGACCGTCTCCTGTTATCGTATTGGATCCATTTTTCATCACATGTCACGATTCGATTAAGAAATGGTTCATTTTGGTAGCGCAACAGAAGAGAATTGCAAATTTCAAAACGCCGATGTTTTTGGCTCTGGGTCAATTCGTGAGGTACCCACGTGTCGAGCTTTTTAACTTTACCAATTTGTTCGAGATGGCGAACGACAGTTGAGTGGTCAACACTAACTTCTCTCGCAAAGTCCCGAGTGGTTTTGCGAGGGTTATCTTCCACCAATGCCCTAAGATGGTCGTGATCAACAACAGAGGGCCTACCGCGACCTTCCTTGTCTTCGAGATCAAAATCTCCAACACGAAATTTTTGGAACCATCGCTGCACTGTACATTCACTGATGCTTCCTTCACCCCAAACAACATTGATGTTACGCGCAGTTTGAGCCGCACTTCGACCAAGTTTGAACTCGTAAAAATAAATTTGACGAAAATCTTGTTTTGACATGGTGAATATCGGAGGTCTTAACTCATACAAAATGGAACACAAACTAAACTGATATTTGAGGAAAAAAACATTAATAAACATTGTTTATAATCCATTACCTAGACTGGAGGATTATCTTTGTTTACTTGGCAAGCAGAAGTAAACAAAAGATGAAAGTTCAAAAACCTGCATTATTTTTGCACTAACCCAATATTTTTCTTAAGATATAGTAAGATGGCTAAGTATTATTTAATCATATACCTACTCCTGCGATGTGGTATCACAAACAGACAGTCTTTTATGTTTTTGTTAAAAGCTTGTTTGTTCTACTTATTTGTAATATTGTATTAACATAGATAAATAAAGACAAAAACAAAAATAAATACCTATCACTTTTATTTCGAATATTTTTGCAAAAAAAAAAAAAAATTAATTCCAAGTGTTTTTGCAAAATTTTTGGTTAAATTTCAAAAGTCGTTTGAGTGTTTCACACAAAATTTCATTTTCTCTAGTTTTTTTTGCGATATTCTAATTAACGACTTTTACTTGATGAACTAACAATAAATATATAAGACCGTTACTAAGAATAATTTATTACTTTAGAGAGGCTAGGAAGTGACGTTTCTCACAAAACTGTTGTTTTAGTTTGTCAATCAATAAAATTCGTTAATTACAACTATTTAATTGCAATAAAAAGGATATAGTCTAGTTTCTTACTAGATTTTTTTTATTATTGTTTTTTTATTTAAAAAAAAAAAAACTATAATTATTGAACTTCAATTTTGTTTAATTGTTTTGAATAAAACTGTTAAACAATCTATTGTATAATTATCTGCTATTTACGTGAGATCAAGAAACAGTTACCTTATTTAAATTATTTGCCATGTTTTTTTTTATCAGCGGTAACACTAAACACAGAAATTATAGTTCCACTTTATGAAGGGTCAAAAAACTTAAAAGATAATTTATGGTGAGTGATTAACGCGCTCCGTGATGATTTCTAAACATAACCTTCTTTATCTTGTCCGCCCGCTCATATAGATATTAATAAATATTTGTATATTATTATATCTAAATATTTAAAAGTCAAAAATTATCAATTTTTGTTTTAATGAAAAATGTATAAAACTACGTTTTGACAAGCTCTAAATTTCCAATGTAATAATTTTCTTGTTAATTCTCTGAATTCTAGCGGAATTTCTACAAGTATTCTTTCATACGCTGCTGATGTCTAGCGGAAGATTATATAAAATAACAAAAATTAATTCATACACTTCATTATAGTTTTGATATAGGTAAATTTGTTTGCTGAGTCTTACTGATTATTCCTGTAATAACTGGTATAGAAAAAAGATTAGAAACTTAACAAGAAAAAAAACAATCTCAAGATATAGAATGACATGATCTAGAAACCTCAATCAACTTCTTATTATCATTCATATTCATTGAGAGCAAATCTTTAAACATATTTTCTATGTTAATAAATTCATTTTTAAAACGAAAGTCACTTTTTACTATAAAATTCTAATTTAACTTATGAACTTATTTTTAAAATTTATTGACTATATATTCACAATTTTCAATACCAGTATTCTCTACTCATAAAAATACTTCACTCACTTCAAACAAATTTGATTTTTGGCTTCCTTGACCTCATACATCTTCCTCCATGCTTCCCTATTTCTTCGTTAATTTTAAATCTTCCGGCATATTGGGACTTATTTTTTCGTTTATTTTCATTTCGGATCATTACAGATCATTCTTCCCAACCATCCTCGATAGCCTCCTTAACAATGAGGTATCACTTGGGAAATGAGGATCGGATTTTATATCCCCCAATAAATTTGTTATAATATAAATTATTTTCAAAACATGAGTTCAGCTACATCTACTTTATGCATGGATTTTTCTTCTCCTAAACAATTTTTCCAAAGTTGTTGAGCTGAATAATCGTTAAAACTGTTTTTTTTTTTTTTTTAGAAAATACGAAAAATGATATAACAATTCAGTATAAGCGACTTCTAGGTAAAGAATTTTTATCAGAAAACCTTGTTGCATTTTTTAATGATATGAAAACTAAATAAACTTGGAACTTTCTGCAATTTAGCTTTTTTTTATTTTTGCTATTCACATATGCATTGAAATCCAGGTCTAAAAACATCATTTTCGTGTTTAAAACCTTGTATTCCTAAATTTGAACTTAATTTAATAGAATATCTTTCACTTACTGCAAAAGTAGGCTGAGCTGTGGTCTAAGTGCTGAACTTCCTTGGCGGCTTGAGTTTCTAGATTTCTACTGCAGTTTACTTGGATTTGATTGTCAAATTTTCTCCAAACTCAGAATTTTGGCAACATATTGAATTCTAATTATTATTATTATTATTACGACAGAATTTTATAACAAACTCAGAGATAAACATAACCACCGCCCCTACGGAATAATGTTTCAAATAAAAGTTGTAGCTCTTTTATGTGTAATCGATATTTCAAGTTTACAGAAAATGGTTGACGCTGTTTTTGAGAAAATCTCAGAAACTAAAAAAAAAAATCTGTTCAGTAGTAACGCGCACTACCGACTGTCAACCGACTTTCTTCAAACTCGGAATATTGGCAACATACTTTGAATTGAATAATTGAATAACATAATAAACTGCACTTTAGAGGAAAACATAAACCCTACCAGGGGACTTAACTATTCTATAATGTCACATTAGTATTATACTAAAACTTCCCCAATTTTTTTTTTTTTTTTTTAAATTATTCTGCAATTGGAAAAAAAGAAGAAATGAATAAAGAATAGGTTTTTCCAGTTCTTATTCACTTTGCTTGGTGCGGAGGAGGTCTTCCAGTTTAGCATTCCAGAAAATTTGTTACAAAGGCAGCAAAACTTGTTAGGATACTTTCATATGCACATTCAATCGTTTATGATGAACGTCAGTGTTTGTATATTGGGATCGCACAGTATATTTGTATCGTGATGTAGTATGAAAGTGTCGCCGCCCTAACGGTGAACGTTTTTTCTAAGGGACAAGCTAATTGTCACACAATCTCTGTGCAGATTTTAGAGCGTTCTCTTCGTTTAATCCATTTTCTTCTTTTCTATCCCCATTCAATGCTTCTTTTTTTTCAATTTATTCAAAAGGTAATTAACATGCGCCTATCCCTCTTTATTCGATTTAAAGAAGCGACTGTGAAAAAAAAATTAAAGTTCACACTAAGAAACGCTAACAGTGGAACCAGTCTGAAAATCTGTAGAATCCGCTAAGCCAATTTCATAGAATTTAAAAGAGATCTTTTTTCACTGGAATGGAGATTGATGGACCATCTGAACCTGATATTGGATTGCTGTATTGATTAACAAAGGTAGAGATAGAAATCTCTCCAGTGAGAGGTAGTATCTGAAAAACATTTTAATTCTGATTATTTACAATTCTTTGTGAATAAAGTTATTAGTTCAAATTATTTGTTTAAATTAATAAGATTTATTGTATTATTATAGTAAAAACATAGTTTAATGTATAAATAACAGAACAAAAATAAGGGTAAGTAATTTCATTTAAACTTAGAAGACAAACACTATTGAATAATGAAATTTTAAAAAAAAATCAATCAATGATTAATTATGGGCGGCATGTAACAATTAATATGAAAGGCTAAAACTTACCTCTAAAATACATTTAATTATAATGAAACATGTTAAGAAATGCGATATTACTTGAAAATTTCGTTTTTAATTAAATAAATATTAGAAAAATAGCAACAAAAATCTTCAAATTCATTAAATTAAATTCATACTGAAACATAAATTTTGGACTGAAATTTAAAAAAAAAAAATGTGATTTACTGCAAGAAGTTAATTTATTGTACGTTCTACATAACGATTCTATGAAACATAATAAAATATTTTACTGAAGCAAAAAATATTGGTGAACTTAAAATCAATCACAATCCTCTAAGAACATAGGGGTTCGCTCCAAAAATAATGGGGACCATCCCATTTCATTAGCCCACGTGTGAAGCAAATGTTGGTGAAGTGGAAGTAAAGGCTGATCCTCTCAACTAATGAATATGTAAGTTTGCCGTTTGCTTGGTGCGCAAAAGACCACAAAAGTTAACACTGCACCTGCTAAAAAAGACATCTGAACTATACGTCATTCGAAGCCGGTGTCAATGAATTCCTCCACACTGAAAATTGCACCCATAAAAAACTGAGGAAACCAACAGAACCGTTACAGTAGATTTGAGCTTATGCTGGCAGTGGAATAATGTGTTTCAATAGCATCAATAGTTAATAAAATCAACAGTTATTCCTGGAAAGAAAGAGCTTCTCGATGAAGCTTTGTCGCACAAGAAATTGTAAACAGCTTCATGAGCTTTTAGAAACGATCTTGCAAAATAGGAATTTAAAATTTTTTTTTTTTAAATTGTGTGAAGCATTTCACGGACTACACACATCAAGTAGACGCAATTTTGTAGGCTGCACTCAAAGAAGCAGTTATTCCCGGGAAGAAAGGGCTTCTCGATGAAGCTTTGTCGCACAAGAAATTGTAAACAGCTTCATGAGCTTTTAGAAACGATCTTGCAAAATAGGAATTTAATCTTTTCTTTTTTTTAAATTGTGTGAAGCATTTCACGGACTACACACATCAATTAGACGCAATTTTGTAGGTTGCACTCAGTTATCTAGAAAACAAATACATTATTAAAATGTAGGTTTAACCTCTATTTCATACCACCAATATCCGTCGGTAAATCTTTCAAATCTCAGGCCGCTTTTGAATACAAAAGTACAAAAAGAAAAAAATTATATATATATTTTTTTTTTTAATGTGCTTAAAAAATGAGAAAAATGTGTTAAAATTAGGCATAAAAAATGTCTACATAAGCACTAATAAATTGGGTTATCTTAAAGCTTAATGTGTACAAATATAAGAAATTATATTTTCCTTTTTCTTTTTTTAATTTATTTTTTAAGACAGTTGATACTTAATAAACTCTATTGTTAAATAGTAACTTTAACAATATCCACGATCTTCAGTTCTCTTTCTAGGAGCTGCTTTTATTATATCATCCACTCTCAAAATGACTTCAGTAGCCTCAGATGCTGAAAGAATCATTTGACGTTTAACAGCAAACGATTCAAGCACACCGCTTTCACCCATATCACCTATTTCACCGTGTGTCATATCTGAAAAAAAAGAATTATTATTCCTTTTCACGTCTCTACTTGGAAGCCTACATCACAGCTATCATATACCCGCAAAAATCAATTCGCACTTGAAGACAGAAGTTATTTGCCAACCTCATTTTTGAAGTCTACTATCACTTAAAAAAATGGGTTGAAACTTATGAAATACCAATTTCGTTTAAGTTTTTAATGACTTGCCAATGTTTTGTAACAGAAATGTTATTGATAACAAATTAAATTTATTTTGTCCTCCTTATATTGTTACTCTTTTCTGCAGATAACTTCACCAAAAAAAGCTGAATATAAAAATAAATAAATAATTTAAATAATCTCATCTTTGGTGCAGAAATATTTACATTTTTTTAGTTTTTTTATTTATTTAAATTTTAACATAAAGCTATCGGATTATTCATAACACATATTATTTCGTGAATAAGAGAACAATTTATCAGTTGTTCACACAAATTTATTATTGACTCTAGACAGGACGTGATGGCGCAAAAAACCCGCATACAAAAAACTTGGGATAAGTGCCGTAACTATTTCTAGTCACCCTGAAGAGATAATAAAAACGAAAAAAGCGGTACAAGTAGCAATAGCATGATTTGATATAGCCTCAAACGATCAAGTTGATATGCTTTCTTTACTTACATATCCTACTCTCTAAATATCTGACAGAACAGATTTGTCACATTATTAAAAGATCACCCGATGGAAGAACCTAAATGTTTTGCAAAAATTCCCGAGTTTGAAAACTAAATTTACTATTCATTTTCATGGGTGCAAACTCTGCATATGTTTAAAGTAACGTAACCAAGTTGATTATTAAGTCAAATTCTGTTAAGTAGTTCCTGATAATGCTTTTGGATATCACAAATTTGTTCAATGTCCGTAATAGGCAGAGATTCAAAGATTGCGTTAATTCTGAGATATATTTCATGTAAATAATAAATTATTAATGATTACCTAGTCCAGCAGAATGTTTGCCTTCTATATGTGCCGCCCGGAGTGATGTAATCAAATATGATGAATCAAAACCACCATTATCTGATATTGTCATTGGTATTTGTAGAAGAGCTCTCGAATAGGCTTCCATTGCTACTGATTCTTTGCCAACAACTTTATTGGCAGCATTACTAATAGCTAAAGCCATTATCATCTCAGCAGACCCTTAAAAAAAAGAAAGAGTAAATATAGCGAATATCAGTTTGCAATCACTGGTCAATCGTGGACAAGATATATACCTCCACCATAGATTGTCCGTTTATCTTTGACGGTAGTCACTAATACACAAAGAGCATCATGTAATGATCTTTCTGCTTCGTCCACAATCTGTTGAGTAGCACCTCTAATAACAATTGAACATGCTTCTCCAAGTTTTACACCACTGAACCTAAGTAATTTATCTTCACCGACCATTACCTGTAAGAATAAAACGAAACAATTAAAACTGTTTAATTTCTATCCATTAAACTCTGTATGTATACCAACAGCAAGTACATAACATAATTTTTGTTTTAAACTGTCATTCAAATAAATACAAATGTGACCATAAAAAGCGCATATGGAAAACAATGCACATGTAATTTTTTCTAGTAAAAATAAAGATGTATACATTTTTGGAAAAAATATATATTGTAATTCCAGGAGATAATTGGAAATGACCACAAAAAGAAGCAGGCTATCACGGAAAATATCTCTGATAATGAAGACTCTGGTACAAATAAACTTAACTGCAGTCGAAAGATGGTGTTTATAATATAATGAATTAAATGAAAGGAGAGAAGACGTCAACGATAATGAAGAAGAAGTATGAATAAGCAAAACCCAAAAGAAAGTTGAGGAAATATTGAAAGCAAGAAAAACAAAAAAAAATCCTAAGACCAGGAGGAATGTAATTATGAATTGATAAAAGTTTTAATTAATCTAGTCGACGATGGAATATCTAAAGAAAAGAGTGTAGGTTATTTAACACCCGTCCAAAAAGAAGAAGAAGAAAAAATGTGAGAATCATTGAGGAATTTGTGTGAATTTAAAATAAAGGTAAAGTAATTAAAAAATCATTAGACGAATTAATATCCTTCGAAGTGCAGTGTGGGTTTATAACAAGGCTGATAATTTATTGGACAGAGTTTTAAACAGAAAGAAAAATAACTCCAGGACAAATCAGAGTGAAAGGATATTGACTAGGAAAATGCCATTGATAACATTCCTCGGAAGGTTCTCTAAAAAACCTTAGAAATTTTACCTATCAAAGGCAGCATAAAACCATCATAATAAATTTTAAGAACAATCGTTGGTGAATTATATTCCATCGACTGGGAAGGCTCCTGGTAAAAAGGTATAAAGAGCGTCCAGGAATAAGTTGAGAGACAGAAAAACGTAAAGACCTGAGTGGGATTGGTCTGAGAAAAGAAAAAATTCTCGATGAAATAGTAAGTAAGAAGTCTTTAGTAGTAAGGAACCTTAACTGGTTTAATGTGAAAAGAGCGAAAATTCATAAACAAAAATTAATGTCCATCTCCTAATATGATTAGCTCAAGAATTATAAATTAAATAATACTGTAAGGCAGAAATAAGCTGTGAACAATGAAATGCCGGCCAATAAAATGATTTTTCTTCTTCTCATGACTATTTAATAATTATTTTTAACATATCTATTTCCACGTTTATCGATAAGTTCAGTAATGGCGGTTTACAAATTTATTTCTATTGCTATAGCAGTAACTTCTCTTTCTTTGCTATTCCTCAATAATAAGGTAACGTTACAATTTCGCTTCATTCTTAATTGTGGATAAACCATATGGTACAACTAAATATATTACATACATCAGAGACATTTTCCGTGATAGCCTGCTTCATTTTGTGGTCATCGCCCGTTTCGGGCGTTTGCCCTCTTCAGGATGCGTTTTTCAGATAGTGTGATAACACAGACTTGCACAGAGCAAATTCAGTTTATACACTCCTCCCCTATATTACATACTTTTGAAAAATGTAATTTCAAGTAAGTAAATTACTTAGAAAGGGATGAGTATTTAAAAAAAAAAAAATCCCTACAGTTGAAACGATGATGACCCTTTAAGAGGTCATTATTGCAATTTACTGATGCTACGAATTATTTAAAAAACAAATTAAAAGGAACGGAACTTTAGCTAGTAATTAACAACTTAAGCAGGAAATTATCACGACAAATGTACCTAGGCAAAACTGTACTTTATAATCATAATGCAACTTGTTTCATATGAATATGAAACATTTCTCAACTAGATATCTACAATATACAGTAAACTCCCGATTATCCGTGCATCAATTTATTTTAAAAAAATTCTGTTGAGTACTTCTGTTGAATTCTGTTCGGTACTTTCTTGGAGTACCTACAAATGGGAATTCGAGTATAACAACATAGACATAATAGCTCTTAGAAAATTCGAACTGATATTAAAAAAATCATTAAAAGATTCCTGCAAACAAACCAAAATCAGAGATTTGCTTAATAATAATGAGCATTAAACATGTTGAAATAATTGTCTGATAATATATTGTCTGTAAAAGAAATGTATAATATGTTGTATTTTAGAAATAAATAATTATAGTTCGGATTATCCGTGATTTTCGAATATCCTTGCCGCCTCTCCCCACCATTACCCCGGATAATCGGGAGTTTACTGTAGTTTATTTGTTGAGGCCTCTTCTACAACTATAATTATTAGAGCCACATTTTAAGTAATCTTCTTATACATGAGAGATAAACATTAATCCATGCTATTTTGAAGTATCCTAATTTGAAAAAGCGCTTATATAAGTTTTTGCGAGAAATTAATACATATGTGATGCTTTTTTTTCCATGTGTTTCTTATGAAACCAATATAACTGCCACAAAATATTCATTCCCGTTGAGAACTTAAATTTTTAAAATCTGATAGCATCGCATATTAGAATACAAGCAATATTAAAACAAATTTTATTTGAAAATACCTCTTCAATGAGATCACATTCCCCTAATTTAGTTGTTTCTGGACTATCAAATGTGGATACAATCTCACCACCAGTTACTAAGGCTAAACGTTCAATGCCATCAAAATCTGCATGTTCAATCGCCATAATTCCAGCATCCGCAAATAATTGTTCAGGGTAATTATAAATCAATTGACGATTGACAAATACATTGCAATTGTGGCTAAGAATTTTGTTTACCTGAAATAAAGAAAAGAAAAAAAAAGATGTAAGAGAATAATATAAAAAATTAAATAAAATATGAATCTCAATTTCTAAATTGCAATAGAGTCATCGTAAGAATTCAACAGTGAAGTAGAGGTCTTTCCAGTTTCAGGGTAGCTACTTTTGCAAGGGCAATAACAACAATGCACAGTAGAGATTGTTGAAAATGATTGAAATAAAATCTGAAGGTAAATATGAATGAACCAGATAGATTCTTAAGCTAAATCCTATAGTTTAATTTTCGCTAGCTGCTATGCTAGTTTATTTCTAATCTACAATTATGTGCATTCATTAAATAAAGTCGGAGTAAGTAGATATGGATTGTTGTCGATAAGAATACTGACGGCAAAACCGATGTTCAGAAGTTGAAGGTATACTTCGGAATGAGAAGACGTTTGTGTATAAGTGATATTAGTTATTATAAACAAGTAAAGAATATAAATGTGCACATCATTGTGAAAGTCAAGAAAAGACTAGCAAAAATTAGGACAAAATTTTTGTTGTCAGGATATTCCAAATCTAGTGTCTTGGTTTAAATTCGAATTAAACTAAAATAAAAGTAAATCCTTGGCACAAGACCCTTAAAAGGCGGCGATTTTTATTGGACCGTGGTTCTCTCAACGTAGTTTATGTCCGATCTTCGCGCCAGGCCGTGACTATAATGCCCCACATTTACTCATGTGCTACGTAAAACCGTTTAAGCCACTCTTGGGAATCGAGCACTAAGAACTTACACAAAACACGAGAGCGCTAGCCCATGTTACCTGGGGTATCTTGAATGGGGCACTACTTCAAAAAATATCCAGAATCCTTTATTTGCCTTTCAGAATCAAGGTTACTTTTTATTCCTGTAAGTTCATCTCCCACGACAATTGCTTTCTAATATTTTGGTGTACTTATCACAAACAAAAAAAAGAGACCTAACAATGTAGTTTTTAAGTCCTTGAAATAGCATTTTTTATGGTTATAGCAGTGGCGTCTGCTCCATATGAAGACATTCACACGTGACCCCCGGCAAAATCCTTAGTTACACTGTACATTGATATGAAATATTTCTATTAGTTCATGGTTAATTAGTTCACCGGAAATACATGTTTTGAGGTCCCCTAAATAGGAAAAAAGCGAATGATCTGTAGGTGGGAAATGAGTGTGTGTGTGTGTGTGTGTGTGTGTGTTTTAACAGAATATCTCAAAAAAACGAAATGTCGCAGCAAGCGAAAACATAATATATGTTTTATTCCTTTACTTACTTTATCTTTCATCTTTTCTTTTTCAGCCAGTTCTAACTCAGCAATCATTGCTACAGATTCTACTCGAACACGAGATCCGAATACTTTAATTTTATCCGTATCCATAGGAGTGTTGGCGATAAGTATTTTGGCATTTTCTATACGTTTTGGTTGAAACTGGCCAACTTTCTTATCTAGAAGGAAGCCTAAGAAAAAAAAAAATCAACACTGTTAAAGAAGCAAATATATAATGCAAAATAACAATAAACCTTAAAATACTGCCTCAACAGATATTTGAACAGCTCTCTAATTTTAAGTAATGAAGAGACTAACTAAATCCTAAAAATAGATTAATGCAACAATCCGAAATATATGATTTTATGAAGCAAAATTTTTTACTTACCATCATCAAGGAATGAATCACTAAGGCAACCACCAGTTTTCTTAATTACTTGGATAGCACTTAAGTTTCCAGAACCTTTCAAACGGAGTACAGCATCAACAACCAACTTACTGAACTTCTCCTTATGTAAATTTAATATTTTTGAACTTAATGCTGTCATCGCTAAGTTATGTAAATCTTTCTGAAATTTCTCGTCATTTGCACTGGAAATAAATAATAATAAAATATTATTCCCAATAAATAACAAAAAATAATAATATACAAACGACAAATAAAGCGTCATGGATTATAATCCGCTTACCAGAGACTGAAACAGCATATATCAGGTAAAAAATTACTTGGAAAAAAAATTAATTATAAGAGTAAGAGAAATTAAAACAAAGGAAGAAGTTGGTTCCAACCAAAAATGAAGTCAGTGGCAAAAACATTCTTGACCCTAAACATACAAACTGAACACATTTCAATTTCTCTGTCAGGCCAAAGAATATAATTAAAATAAAGTAATTACACCCACAATTTGAAAGCTAGTTATCATAGATAAGTTGGTAAATTATCTATTCTTATTCAAACCTAACTTTCCTTTATTGTTATTTTCAACTTAAAATGGTCAAAATCTAATTCAATTTCAATTTTCAAATTCAATTTTTACAATTCATTTAATTGTCGTTAATATTATATGTAACCGTACTACATATCGAGGAGGCACATCAGAGGGGATGCTTAACTTAGCAGGTCCCCCAGGACTCCCAAAAGTCAATTATGTCAGCAAAATATTTCAGATATGCGATTAACACACATATGTATATATATTTTTATTAGATTAGAATAATTAACTATGTCCAATTGTTCTATTTAAGGTAGAAAAGGTGCTGTTTTTTTGTTGTTTTTTTATTTATTGGATTGTATTTTATTTTGTTCTTATTTTAAAACGTGTCTTCTATATAAAGTTGGCAATTCCTCTGACAGTCATTCGACCAAGAGATAGTACGTCTGTATATTTTCATTTTGCTATAAAATTGCGATTTTTAAGTAGAAATAAATACCCGTTATTATTATTAAACTAATATATTAAAACAAAGGAGTGAGTGGTCCAAATGGCCCACAATCACTGCAAACAAAAGGCTTTATTGATATATATGTGTATTACGCATATAAGCTTAAAGAAAATATCACAAAAGCAATTTTACTATAAATTTCGTTAAACCTGAACAAAAAAACATCAGTACGGTTGAGTAATTTTGACCGTAACGTTCATATGTATAAAATTCCTTGGTGATACCTAATGGAATGTCAACTCTGAGCTTCCTGCAATTTTTCCTTTTTGAATTCTATACACACACGCTCAGTATGTATAAAAAAAAAAAAGGAAAAGGGTGGTCCAATTAGCCCAGAATCACAGCGACACAAAGGATCTATTGATATATGTGTATTAAATCTATAACTTCAAAGAAAAATCAACATTCAGCACAGTCATACTTCCGGTTGAATCATTTTGACCGAAACGGTCATATCGGATTCCTTGGTGATACCTAACTGAATATCAACTTTGAGCTTCCTGTGATTTTTCCTTTTTGAAATATGCTGTATAACATGCACGCAGTAGGTACAGAATAAAAAAAGAGAGGTGTGGTCCAAATGGCCCACAATCATAGCAACCTAAAGACTCTAGAATAAAAGAAATGGAGAAGTGGTCCTAATGGCGCGAACCTAAAGGATCTATTTACATGTGTGTATTAAGTATATAAGTTGAAAGAAAAATCATAAAAACAATTATAGAATAAATCTCATAAATCATGTACAAAAAAAACATTCGGCACCGTCACACTTCAGTTTGAATGAATGTAACCGACACGTTCATATCGGATTCCTTGGTGATACCTAAATGGAATAGCAACTCGAGCTTCCTGCGATTTTTCCTTTTCGAATTATGCTGTATACATACACTCACTATGTATAGAATAAAAAAGAGAGGTGGGGCCCAAATGACCCACAATCACCGCGGCCTAAAGTCTCTATTGACATATATGTGTATTATATGCTGAAAGAAAAATCTGAAGAGAAGTTTTACAATAAATCTCGAAAATCTGAACAATAAAACACATTCAGCACAGTCACACTTACGGTTGAATCATTTTGGTCGAAACGTTCATATCGAATTCCTTCGTGGTACCCAAATGCTGGAATTTTCATTTTCCCTTACTCCTAGTAAAAGGTAGTATTGTAATCTTGCCAAATTTTCGATATCGAGTTTTTCACACGTTTTGAGGTCTCCTAAATCCAAAAACATGGTTTTTAGAAAAGAGCTTGAGTGTGTGTGTGAGTATGGGATCAGCAGAGCTCAAAAACGAAAAATCTAAGAAAGTTTAAACTATATATTCCGTTTAGGTATCACCGTGGGATGATAACTTACCAACAGTAAGTTATATGTCAAAATTTCTCAACCGCAATTAACACTTTTCTGAATGTTTTTTTTTTCACTTTTTTGTAATTTTTTAAAAAATGGCTCCAATGATTTTCTTTAAACTAAGTATGTGAACTTCACATGTAAAGAGCTACTGTTATGGAAACATTTCTCCGGGTAAATTCATTTAAGGGAGCTTTTGGGGTACGGGTACGGTTGTGTTTTCCTCTGAAGTGCCATCTTAGTTGATTATAAAATTCTACCATCCAAACAAAATTAATTAGGAATAAACAGATTGCCAAAATTGCTCGTTTTAAGAAAATTAGTAAACTGGAAGTGCGTTTTTACTGAACAGTTTTTTTTTCAGTTTTCGCGTGAGCATTTCGCACCAGATTTTTCCTTTTTTAATTATGCTATACACCTACACTCAGTATGTAAATGTAAAAGAAAGGAAAAGTGATACAAATGGCCTACAATCACCGCGACCCGAAGTATCTATTGTTATAAATGTGTATTAGTGACTTTCGGTTTGAAATTTCAATAAAAGCTCAAATTCGAAAATCTGATAGGATCACAATACTTTAAGAGAATGTAATAGATGTAGTAATTTTTATTCTTAATTAAAAAAAACTTTAAATCTTAATTTAAAATAAAACTTTTAATCTTAATAACAACTGTGGGTATTATTATGAAATTCAAAAGCCAGCCATCCAGGTGTGCTCATTAAAAATAATTTTATTTAATGTACAGATAACTCCTAACTTACGACTTAAGACTTAATTGCCCTTTACTTTCTTTAGAAGGAACTGACTAGCTGACTTACATTAAATTGCAATCTAATTATCACTAGTTTGGTATTTATTTCAAAAATAGAAAAAAAATTATAATAAACCTGTTATCAACTGCTGCAGCTTCTAAAGCTTCAAGAGCAACAGAGGCGGCTTTTCTATATCCTGAAATTATTGTCTGAGGATGAATTTTCCTGTCAATCATTCTTTCAGCTTCTCTTAAGAGTTCCGCCGCTAAATTAATCAAAACAATATAATTATAACACAAATATGTAAATTAGAAATCTATGATTTTGATTTCCAGCAACAAAGAATTTGTAGTTTTCTTGAAAAGTCAAATGCAATTTCTTCTCAGAAACAAAAAATAAATACCATTCTTTTCTATTCTGTATAAAAAAATATTTGTTCTGATTAATACTTAAAAAAACTAAGTAGTAACACGTTTCAAATTACCAAAACTATAAATTAATAAAAAATCATTAGACTGGAAGATAGTGCTGATGGTACGTTTTGTAAAAATTGTAATATTTTTGTAGGATTTACTTACCTAATACTGTTACAGATGTTGTACCATCTCCAACTTCATCATCTTGAACCTTAGCCATATTGACAAGAATTTTTGCCGCTGGATTGTCCACACCAATTGCTTTCAATATAGTTGCACCATCATTAGTTACTTCAACTTTACCTCTACCACGAGGCCCATAAGAGGCAAGAATCTTGTCCATACCCTTAGGACCCAGGGTACTTTTAACAAGATCACCGACCGCAATTGCACCAACAAAGTTGGACAACCGTGCCATTTCTCCTTTCTCTTCTTCAGCCTCTGGCTTTAGAATACGGATTGGATTTAAGGACATCTAAAACAAAACATTATTTAAGAAAAATAAATTTTAATTACCAAAAATTATGATTTTTGTTTTAAATTAACCCACTTGTCTAAATTCAATCGTAATCTACGTATTCTGAAATACTATTTGGTAAATGATGAGTCTTAAGCTGTTTGAACAAATAGTTTACGCAACATTTTAGTGATAAAATGGAGGCTTAAAAGTCGTAACTTCAAGAAATGAATTAGTAAAATTATGTTACGATGAGAGTGAATCGCAAATTGGACTATTTGATTATCATAACACATATAAACCAACAAATGCAGTATCTACATTTACAGGAACCTTTTCAAACAACCTAACAGACTATCTTCTGATGTAGTGAAACATATGACAAATATTGTGACGATTGTTAGCAGTGTTGAACTACTAGAACTATAAGTAAAATTTAGTGAGAGAACAAAATAGCTAAATTGTCACGAACTTTACTAATTTAATTATTAATAAAATCGATATTGAATCATCAAAAAGTAATCTATAACGTTAACTTTTCTATTATTAGAACTCTTTTTCGACTATAATATGATCACAGGTAGAACATTATTATATAATAAATACAATCACCTTTTACTAAAATAATTCAAATATAAAGTTATTAAGCATTAAGAATAATGGACTTCTTTTAAGCAGGTAAATTGAGATTAAATAAATGGTGTATCATACATAGTGTTGATAGATAATTAATTCCAAAATATGAAAATTCTACCCACGGAAATCCCTAATTACAGTAGTGACTTTCTTTGATAACCTCATACTTTTTATTAAAGTTATAGGATTTACCTATAAAAAAAAAAATCAGAAAATGGATACAATTATGGTATAATTCCAAACAAAAAAAAGAAGCTTAACAACTGAAATACAGAAAATAAAAAGAATGTTTTAAGTATAAAATGAAACAATATACAAGTTAAATTTTGCATTATAATTAATCATTAATATGGAAAATATTTCTAGAATTTGCAACAATCCTACCGGTAGAAGCCACATGGTTTTAATTTTAAGTAAAATAAAATAATTAACGATTCATTGAACTAAATAAACTTTAATATTAATAAGCTTAAACTAAAAATTAAATTAGCAATAATTACTTACCATCTTTGGAAGTTTAGATATAAAACACTAGTTAGAAACAAATATAACGTGAATTTCTATGAGCAGTTTAATCTACAATGAACAAGCCTAAGTCATAACCTGGCTGGAAGGCGTGAGCATTCAATCGATGTTTTATCGAAGTGTGCAATAAACACAATTTTGCTATCTTTTTTTAAAAATGCAAATCTGTTTTCTTATTTATTTCTAATGTAATAAATTTTACGTTAATAATAACTAAATGTGGAAGGACTTCTTAAAGTGTGGTACTACAGAACTAATTCTGCCCCCCCCCCGCTAGCAGCAAGATGTTAAATAAAATACTTCTTTATTATCTACTTAGTTTAGACACTACATACAATTTAAGTAGCTTATACTTATAACTTTATAGTTACCCATTTGTTAGAAGTTCTATTTATATAAGCATGAAAAACCTATTGATAAAACTACTTATTCTATTTTATGTACCTAGTATACGAATTATCATGCTTCTCATAAGCGGATAAAATTATTATCATATATAAATAAAATTATCTGCTCATGAAAAGCATGTAATTCACATAATAATTTACTTTGTTTTAACCAATAACACTATTTCCAACTTAAATCTATTTTTTATATCAACAATCCTAGATATTTGCTTATCTTAACCTTGCTTGTTTTCCAGTGCTTATTTATTATCTTACCTACACTAACTATACATATACATATTCCTCTTCATTAAACGTAATATATTCTATTTATATAAAATACTTTCATATTTGCTATCGCACCCCACATTAAAATACCATTACAAAACACAGAGCATTGAAACTTGTACTATACTAAAAGACTTAATTTTAAGTTGACTTTCAATAGATCTTATTTATTTTATACTAATAGTTAAATGTTAATCATAATTTGTACCTACTCTTTTTTTTGCGTCCTTATAGTTGAATTCATCTCTCTACATGAATTGATTGTAAACATTACTCTGACGTTGGATGAAAATCCGAAACTGGTTAGAACCAAAACATTGAAATTATATACGACGGATAAAAATCATAGAAATAGTTTATTTATTTCTGGTTTTATGGATTTGCATTCATTGTAATCTAGTTCCAAAATATTCAATTATATGTTTAAAATGTTCTTTATAATAGTGCATCAAGCGAAAGGAATAATTTTTTTTAATTTAAGGCGCGTCAATATCTATGGTCATTGGTGCCCGGAGCCTACTCAGTGCACTGCCGGCTTTTTTTTTTTTTGCCTCGTGCTTGTTGCCAACAGCCAGCTATATTTATATATTTTTAATTATCAATTTATTACATCTGGAATGATTGTTTTTCAAATCTATTATAGGTTTATAGTTTAACATTGTTTACTTGAATGAAATTATATAGAGCTAAATATAATTATGGCTTCCTACAACTTATCTCTTTCTTGTGTGTATTTGTTACAGGCCAGTATTATATGATTAGCGGCAGGTAAATCCGGTAAAGAACAGGAGCCAAATGGTGAGGAGAATAATTGTGGTTAAAACGTAACCTACAAATTGTGGTGTAGAAGTTTCTATTCTCATTGTATTGAAAGTACCATGGCTTTTTAGGGACATTTGGTTGTAAGGCCGTGTAGAATGATCCTTTGATTTTTTTAGAATCACTATATATTTTATTCCATTCCGAGTACAATCTAGATTTTATGTTAGTCTTTATATCAGACGGTAGCAATATTTTCAAATTTGTTTCGGGTAAATTGATGGCCTGTTTAGCTATATTGCCAGCGATCTCATTCCCCTCCAAACCAGTATGTCCTTTAACCCATATTAAATATACCAGGTTACCGGTGCTCAGAATATTATTCATTATGTTTATTGTGTGAAGAATAGTCAAGGCCGGCTTTCGGACGTGTTCTCTCGTTAAACAACCTTGTCCGGTGAACATTCAAATCACACACACCAGCGCCCGCTCTAGCGGTTACGTCGCCCCGGACAAAAAGACAAATTGCCGCCCCTTAAGAATATATACACTACCGATCAGAAGTTTGGGATCATTTAAAAAACTGGGCCTTGAACTACTTCACTATAGTCGATCGTGTCCAATTAATATTCTTAAAGTTGCTCTTAAATCTGCCACGACAAGTCCCCAATAGTTTCGTTCGCTGGAAGTTGAATGACGGCAAGTGAAAACCAAGATTTTTAATAAATCTATAAGATTCTGGCTGAAGATTTTATCGATGTAAAGCAGCTCACCTCTGAAAATATGCCATAGAAGACTTGTGAAGCTTTTGGATGGTTCTAATATAACATCCACTATAGATTGACATTCCCTTGGCTAATGGTAGTTCATATGTAAATATTAGGTGCAATATCATTAACACCAGATTAATAGCTCAAATTAGAGTAGTTAGTGATCGTCACCCCGGGATTTTTTATAATGGAATAGCCCATTTATTTGATCCTAAAAGAGTTGCTTTACTTGTGCGGTGGGCAAAAATGACAATATTATGCACTTTATTTTGGAATGCCCTTATTATAAATGTTTGAGAAGGAGGTTGTTAAATAGGTAATTTACCTTTACACAGAGCTTACGTTTTTGCTCACTTACTAGATATAGAAAATAAAGAAAAGTTAAATCACTTATTTTATCTCTGAGGCTTTGGAGGAAGATATACATAGTTTTGTAAAGATATTATAATACTCAAGATATTATAATTATGACTCAAACTCCTTCTTTAAAATAATTTGTATAAATGAATAATGTCTATTTAAATCAATGTTACTATCTACATTATTAATCAAGTATTTAATATTATTTTATTACGTTGAAGATTAAGCTCTAACGTTTGTAATGTTTCTTCTTGTAACGTTTTGTATTTTTTGTTCAGCTTTCAGCCGAGATCAATCTCTTGCTATAGAAGTGTATAGTTTCATTAGGCAATAAATAAATAAATATTGAATGAAATTTCTCAACAAATGTTTTAAGCAATTGGATCAGCCATTTCAAGAGATTTTGAATCTGCTTCCAAAAATATATCAAATACAATATTCAATCAAATACCAACAAATGAAATTAGCCCGTAAATTTTATTGACAAGATTTAGATAAAAGTTCTTGAACTGTATCTTGGTAGTTACATATAAATGCTTATAAAAATAATGATTATATAGGATGGATTGCTATTTGAATCTATCCTTCAATAGTCTTAAATTTCTCATTTTAACGTTGTATCTAAGTTATTACGTACGATAATATTAATATTCGCAGCCCTCTATAGCTTCTAGCTGAAAAACAAATGTAAAAATCTGAACCCTCTCATGAAAAAGGAAGGAGGGAAAAATATCATATCAAGCATTATTCCAGAAAAATATCTTGGCAAATAATATGCCAAGAATTATCTTAATAGCTTGCCAAAGAAATATAATGTAGAAAAAAGATAAATAAATATTTGAATTTTATTAAATATAATTAATATATTCATTTATTTCTAGTTTAAAAATGAAGTGTACGCTTTTTTTTTTTCAATTATAATGTAAATCTAAGTAATTTTTTCAGTTTTTGTGATTTTCTCCATAAAAACATCGACGAATTTTATTAAATTTGTTATACTAACTATAAAGTTTGTCGATTACAATTTTGAAAACTGGAGTAAGAGAAATTTGTGTGAGTGTTTCACACCAGATTTTTTTTGTTTTCTAATTAATAAAGTAACTAATTAAAATTAGTATATTTGTAGTTATAAAAATGGCCACCAGATAACAACACCTACTAAGAAATCAATTTTATTTATGGTTACATAGTTTGTCACTAGGTGTCACTACTTGCAATGATTTTTTTGGGAGTTCATTACGCTAACCACTTCCCGTCCCGTCGTAAAGACGCATTTTAAACTATGGACAAATGGTTTACATCAGAGGATGGCGCTGTGATCGGGTGGCAAAATTTGGAACTACAATCTGTATATCCAGAAGCTTATGCTTTCTAGCGGCAATTATTTGAACTACTACAAATCCTCGATCAAGTAAGTGCTGTTACCTGGCGGTGAATTTAGAAACGTTAATTTTAT
This sequence comes from Triatoma infestans, assembly GCA_011037195.1. Taxonomy (NCBI): domain Eukaryota; kingdom Metazoa; phylum Arthropoda; class Insecta; order Hemiptera; family Reduviidae; genus Triatoma; species Triatoma infestans. The sequence continues at coordinate 151,998 of JAAEAF010000987.1, read as the reverse complement.
TCGTATTTAACTATTTTTCTTTTTTTATTTCAACTAAAATGTAAAATTTGAATTTTTTTTGTTTGTTTTATAAGAATACAGTCCTAATTTTTTAGTATAAACTTCATCTACAACAATTACATTCTTAAAGCAGTTAGAAAAAAAAAATTATATTTGTTCCTTATCTCTGTCTTTTTTTATGTCTTTTATTAATTATTCAATTATTTGTTAAAGGGGACTAATTGTGACTCTAACATTAATTAAGTTATTTTCTCTCTTATTAAGTTACATGTATTTATTATAAATACCGATTTAAAATATTCTTGCAAATAATTGTGAAGGGTTTCTAAATTGTCCTGCAAATTGCCTCGCATAATATACCTCGAAGGGTACCTTTATACGCCCGGAGTCCTTCTGCTTCTATTCACGCTTCTATCAAGGAACGGATAGAAGACCAGCATGTTAAGATATTTACCTACATTCACCAGGGATCTACAGAGCCATAGCCGAAGAGTTAAAGGATAATAGTGGGTCTACTAACAGGACATTGCAGGCGGCTGAATAGGCACATACACCATTTACCACTAGCAGACAACGCGTTATAGCGTTTCTGCAGGACCGAAGAGGAAACCCCGGCACACGTCCTTTGTGTTGTGCCTGCCTGGCGAGGACATGGTTTCTTCAACTGGGGGGCTAGCAATCCCGAAGCCACGAGCTTCATGAGGGAGCCACTTTCAGCTTTGCTAGGCCTGATTAAGAGGGCGAACTTGAGGGATGTCATACCCACAGGATACACAATAGATCTCTCAATGAAGGTCGCTGTGGAATGAGGCGTGGCCCTCCCCCATCCAATCTAAATAATATAGACTTTGCCCTTTGAGAAACAATTTACCTCTTGGATTTGTTAGTAATTCACAGAAAATAATTTCTTTCAAATTATTGATTCTGTTTATAGATTAGGACTTTGAATTGTTTGTCAACAAATCATTATTTACTTACTTTTTATTCCATTTTATTTAATTGGGATTAGTTCACTCCTTGAGCTTCACGGTTTACGAGTATAACTTTTTGCGTTTATGAGCATATCTTTTTGCGTTTGCGAATCTATCTTCACGGTTACGAGTATATCTTCACGGTATACGAGTATATCTTATTGCAACGTTGATTTTTCCTCTTTTGAATTAATACAAAATGGGCAAAGTTAAAGAGCTGAGGGTTGCTACCAAAAGTGCCATTTGAACTTTACATAAAATAGGGAAATCAGAACGAAAAGTAACGGCTGAGCTTAAAATTTCAAAAAATGGTGTTCACCGTGCTATCAAACGGTTTAAAAAATACGGCGATCATGAAGATTTACACCGCTCTGGGAGACCAAAATCAAGAACCACAAGTGAGGATGTTCATTATTTTATGAAGTAAAAGAAACAGACAACTCACAGCTCCAAAAATCAGAGGGGAAGTTATTAAAACAAGTTCGAGGCCAATTTCTGTCTCTGCTGTCGTCAAGCAAACTTAATACGAACAGTTGCAACGCTGAAACCATTATTAAAGTATGCAAATAAGAAGAAACCTTCAGAGTGGGCTTGAAATACAAAGACTTTGCAGAAGGGTGGAGGAACCTTTCAGCTCAGAAAAACTACATCCACAATGCATAATACCCACCGTTATGTACAGAGAGGGCTCGGTCTTAGAAAATCAGGTCTTACCCTGCGGTCAGCGATTGATTGGGGAAATATCATTAAGCAACAAACAGGACAGTGACCCTAAACATACTTCAAATTATGTAGACAATATCTTAAGGAAAAAGAAGATCAAAAATATGCGTCAATATGGTCTGGCCCTCGCAATCCACGGTCTTGAACCCAATTGAACTTTTGTGGGATGAGCTAGATGGAAAAGTTCGTATCAAGTGCCCTAATTCTCCAAATGCTCTATGGCAGATACTGTACAGTGTGTGGAATAATATTGAATTCGAAACAATCAATAAATTGATTGAGAGAATACCTAAAATTATAAGAGAAGTAATTTACTTTGATGAAAAAGCCGTTTAGTCGGAATTTATTTTCGAGAAAGATTTACACCTTGTAATGAATCGCTTATATTATTGTATATAGATTGAATATAACATTTTTGAATTGCTGACATTTTATTTCATTCATAACAAATCATTAAATTAACAAAAACAAATATGATACATTTTTATTCTATGTGGTCCAAACTTTTTACCAGAAGTGTATATATGTTTTTAAGCAAGTCTATGAATGTTCAAACACAAGCTGCACTTTGTTTGCATGCTAATGCTATTCTGTTCAGAGAAGTAAATGCTTGTTCAAACAAATTCAAGCATCGTCCTTCACAAATTCTGCGATAATTTTTCAATAATAAAGTAAATATTTTTAGCTTTAAGACATAAATAATAATAAATACGCCGCGCATTATAAATTTTAGCGAACGAAAAAATCGAACAGTGAAATTTGAGTATTTTCCCACACAAAAATATTTTTCCCACACTTACAGCCAAAATGGCGCCCCGGTCAAATGTCCGGGTTGCCCGCCCCTAGTGCGGGCTCTGCACACACATATTACTAATTCAAGAAAATAGCGTTAACGGTCACTTTGCTATCAGTGCAAATCCTCTCAAGGACAGCTTAACACATTGTACAAATCCAACCTATTATTACTATCAATTTGGGCACTGTGAGTTATATACTCACATTTAATACAATTCATAAAATTTTTTCACACATAAATTGGTTCTTTTTGATATCAAAAAAAAGAAAAATGTGAGATAACTGTGAGTACAAACTGTTTAAAGCTATTCGTATGTCCTCTGAGGAATCCGAGGTAATCGCGTTTCTACAGAGACACGGATATTTGCTAACTGAAAAAACGTGTCCTTCTGGCCATCACTGTAAATATGTTTCCAGCCAACTTAGGTTTCGGTGCCGCAAAAACAATGACAACGGCATAAAGTGCAATTTCACACATTCAATTAGAAAGAACACTTTTTTTAGTAAAGCCCACTTAACTATAACCAAAATATTTAAATTTCTTTTTTCATGGTTGTTACTGAACCATTCCCGGCAAAATATAATTTCCGATGAATTGGAAGTGCCCTCTCACGTAGTTGTTGATTGGAGCAACTTCTGCCTTGAATTACCATTTGGGTGGTTCCAAGATGACAGTTGAAATCGAAGAGCCTAAATTCGATAGCTGGAAAAAGGACGTAATCTATAGAAAAAGAGAATGAATAAAGGTAAAAATATTTTTATTTTTTTCTTACATAAAAAAGACATTTCGAAGAATAGTAGCAGTAGAAGATACTGAAGAATAGTAGCAGTAAAAGCCTGGATAATTGAAAGACTAGTTTACAAAACTATTGGTTATTAATTTAGTATTAATTCAAGTTTGAATTCATGACGAAAATATGTGTGAAATTTTAACAATGATATTTAAGGATATTCACACAGAGACATACTCAATATCAAGGTTTTAATTAACACTGACACCAGATGGTTTTTTTTTTTGTTTAAGACAGTTGTCTCCATTTCATTTTTTCTTTTTCCTTAAATATATTTTCCATATTTTTTTTTTGTTCAACCTTAATGAGCTTGTAATACACGGCCATCGTATCCCTTAATTATTTATTAGGATATAATATGTTCAGCAGTTGTTTATGTTATCAAAAAAATATCTAATTCAGTGTATTCAAATTAATGTGTTTAATTTGTTCATATTTCTTTGTTCTTACTATAAAATACGTTTTTGTTCAAAGATCAAAATAATTTCTTTCATTTAACCCATTTATGTGAATACTTATACTATTTAGTTGTACATATGTGGAGACAATAAATGCGATTAATATTATTATTTGTGGTTTTGAACTTTATTTTACCTAGTTGGTTAATTTTATTTTTTTTTCAGATAACGAGATGAGTAGATTTCATCCTGTTTATGTATTGGAATTTCATTTATGTCACTTCTACTATAGAGATGTATTTTTTATTTTATTTTTTGCTATTTAGTTTTGTTACTAACATATTGTACTGATTGCTGGAGCACTTCAGGACAGTAAAAAAAATTCTCAGAGAAAAATTGGTACATTTTATTCAGACCAGAATTCGGTCAGAAGTGCTTTCATAATTATTGATGTTAAATTATTTATTAAAATATTTTATTCACAATTATTATGCTAAATTTTCTTGAATAGTTTCTAATACTAATGTATTTCAATTTAATTATAATTAAAATTATAGGTTAAAACTTTCATAATTTATTGATGTTTGATATACTTTCAACCGCTTATTTATGTTATGAAATTATTGTATACTTGTACCAGGGGCTGCTCAAGTGTGTAATTAAAAAGCGATTAAATAAATAAATATTGCAAATTTATTTTAAAAAAAAAAAAAATGATTTATATGAACTGTTACCCTTATTTTTGATTACTTTGGTCAAACATAAATATTGTTTACATTGATATTACCCTTATAGCATTAGATCCACATAAATCAACTAACTAAAGCATATTTACAAGGTCTTTGCATTAAAAAAACAAACAAAAGTGAAAGTTTGTACGAAAAAAGTTGAATAAATATTTTTTCTAATAGTGTTTCAATCATTTCCAAATAGTAGACACTCCTCATTAACAGAATGTTTTGCGTACACTATCTTTTGCCCTTTATAAAAAAAACTTTACTATATTATGATGTAAAATCAAATATATAGATAAAATGTTTAAACAGAATATCTATAACATATAATTGGGATTGGCTAGTTTCATGCTTCCACATAAATTTTAATACCTCATGTAGAAAATATTTTAAATTTTGTCAACAATAAATAAACTTCGGTTATAAACAGGACAATAAAATGTTTTGATTCAATTATTATTACTTACACAATCATAATTCGTTCATGCTTTAACTGGACTAAAGCAAAAAGAAGCATTAACTGCGAATCTGATTGTACATAAATGATGATAAGACAAGTATTTTGATACTTGTATGGTGGAGAAGACCAATTTCTGTATTTCCAAGAGACTTAATTAATTAACTTTAGCTCTCAGATAATTTTAAAGATATTCTGATAGCAAATAGATAGTTTGTCCGATCTTAGAGATCTTTGCTATATGATCTTCTATATATAAATTGGACAGGTGATGAAGCAAGTTCAGAAGATTTCTTAAAACATGCATGGCATAGAGAAACTAAGTCTTACCATGAACGATTTACTATAAAGAATTTTTAATGATAATTAAGCAAACAATTTCTATAATAGATATTTATTAATATATTTCTACTACAACATGTTCAAGCATGATGAATATAAATTATATTTTGTATTAAATTTTAGTTCTTGTGCTGAAAGTTGGAAATGATTTAATTTTTAGAAGTTCCAATTCTTTTTCCAAAATAGCATTTTCAATTTGTAATTTATTCAATTTACATTTCAATGAATTTTTTTCCGCATGAAGACGTTGCCTGGTCATAATAAACAAAATATTTTTAAGAAAAAATTAAAATTGATAAAAATTAAGTAGGATTTTGATTAAAAGTAAAATCTACCTAATAAATACATTATCTTTTTGGTTCTGCTTAATAGAAATTTCATTATTTTTGGCGGTTATTTTATACTGCTTTAATTCTTTTTCTAGGAAGTAATTTAACTTCGTTGTTTGAGTTTCCATTTCATTCTTTACTTTTACATCACTCTCGAATTTTTTCTGCATAGTTTCTGCTACATTTAAAAGATGTTTATCTACCTGAAATTAATATAAGAATAAAAAATAAAACTATATGATACTGAGATTTTGATTAGTTTAAGTTTAAGCTAACAGTTAACAAATATACTATAACCGTCTTTTGTAGGACAAATTGGAATAATTTGCTATTTATGGCTTATTTACCGGCATTAATTTAAATACTTAAAATACGAGTAACCTTAATAACCAATCTGCCGAGGCGAAGGAATTAAAATACATCTATTTTTATTTAAAATGTTATCGAAATATATAAAATGTTATACGTGGAAATAAACAATGATTATAATATTATTGATAGATATTTATCAACTGGTCTACAGCTAAATTAATATAATTCGGCTACTAAAATTAATGTATACGACCTGCAAAATGAAATTGAAAGAATGTATATATTATAAGATATAGTCAATATTTATAATTGCGAAATCACTGCGATATTAATGGATCCGAAATATTTAAAAAATCTGTATCCTTTAAGGACGCAGTAATTTTTACACGTAGATAAAGTGCTATCGCTTCTTCCGAAGATACAAAAATCACTGTTCACACTCGTTACATTTGAACGGAAATAAGTAATTTGCTAAATTTTATGAAGAAGAGTATACGATTAGATTAACGTGGATAACAGCTTATGTTGGGCTGAAGTGAACAAAAGGGCTGGCTACTATTTAGCCAAGAGAACCGTATAGTAAGACTAAACAGTTAATATGAAAGTTCCGTTCACTGACTTAAATATTCAATACTTAAAGAATGGCAAAATGAATTACATCAGACAATTAAGGCTTAATTTTATAAAATTATTAACTCTAAAATTGGTAAAAATCATGATATAGATAATCTGGAATTTCAAAGAATAAATCTTGCATTATGAGTCGCTTATGGACAAATCATGGCTTATTAAGGAATAATTATACAAAATTAATATATAAAGCCCTGAACTGTACTTAATTTGAAATGTTTGAAAGCCTAGAACATATTTTCAAGATTTGTTAACGAAGAGAAGAGATGTTTAACAAGTTATCCAAGCAGTTGGATAACTTAAATCATTATATAAATATTTTAATGGAATCAAAATGAAATAATTATGGAAACTGTATTTGAGTTTATAAAGCAATGCAAAATAAAAATATAAAAAATGTATGGGCAATAATGTCGCAAGATAACAACGTTTAAAGCCGACATTTTGAGATAAATTGATTTTAATTTAGGTTTAATTACAAAGGGTTGCAAGAAATTAATTGTATATATTGTTAAGTATTGTAAAAAGTACGCTCATTTGATAGATATATTAATATTAGCTGTAAGCTTGATAGATGGGTAAGTTTATACGTGGCTATGGCCAAGAGAGCTAAAGCAAAAAAAAAAAAAATATGAATTTAAACTTTTGCAATAAGCTGATTACAAGAACCTTTAAGGACAAACATATCCGGCCGGGTATTCGTATTTTTCCTTCGCCTTATACTACGCATAATCGGCCTCAGCCTAGCAAAATATATTCTGTACCATGCTAATAGCTGGCCATGTGATCTTAAATAAATTTTTCATCTTCAAACGAACGACTACTGCCGGAAAATATTATGAGACATTGTAATGTCTTATGAGAAAGTTAGCTATGAGAACATTCCCATTCCTCTAAGTTGCACGAAAGTTTATATATCGGCGATTTTCAAATCTGGAGCATCTCTGGTGACGAATTTGAAGTCGGTGGCACTTCTTTCCCCAGAACCTCCATGTTTATTGATACTAGGGCTGTTGTTAGACTGAGTAACCGGGAAGTGCAATGGGCCCATCTCTGTAGGAAGAACCCGACTAGAATAGAATAGAAGTTTTGATGCATTAAATATTAAGTAATTTGTCTTCAAATACTTTTTAAAAAGTCACTTGTTTGGGTCTGCAGTTCTATTTTAGGGTTTTGCATTCGGTCACCATTCATGAGTTTAGATATGAAATCTTGAAAAAAGGGCTGACGCCAATGACTACCAAATGAAACAGTCTATCACGGAAAAAAATGTATCTGATATTTTCTAAAAACCATGTTTACATGCTGTTACATCTATAAATAATTAATGTAATACTTAACAGGATCCAATTCAAGACGGTCTCTTGAAGACTTTTTACGAGTTTGACCATATGATAACGAACGTTTCATCTTCTGGCTTGTTAACAACTGTTTATCAACCATTTTATCATCTCCCTTTGCTTCTTACGATATTAAAAATGATTTAAACGATATTAAAAACGAAAAACCATGAACCATGCCCAAACAAACAGAGAGTTGAAATCGTATGTGCCATACAAAAAAAAAATCAGGTACTTCCTTCTATGGCAATGACAGTCTCAACATATGTGCAGTGAAATATATTCTGGATAAATAATAATCAGTATGGACTTCGGCAACGCTGGACACTAATAAAGAGTTCTGTGACTTTTTGATAGAAGAATTGAAAAAGTAAGTAAAGTAAAGTAATACCTATTTTTTTTTTCAGGCGGGCTTAACGTCCAACTACTAATTAGGTGTCGTGGACTGGGACGGAAGCACCTACGTTGCCATTAACATTTTTTAAAGTTTTTAAAGAAAAAAGAATTCTTTGTTGCTCTATTTTTTTTTCTTTAATAACTCCGCTGGCCATTGCCATATAAACATCTTATTATAATTTTAAGGCCTGACGATTTGAAAACAAAGTTTTGCTTTAAAATTAAACAAAATTGTATTATGTAATTTTTTTCATACTTAAAATTTGTACTTAATGTTTAGTGACTTGAATATTTATAAATGTGGAAGAACCTAAACCATAATAAAATGACACTTTTGAGTAAGCATGATCTCCCAGCTTACCCTAGAACTCATCTTGAACCAATTTTTTTTTTCGGAATAAAGTTTCAAATAAAAATAATAGGCCTATGCACGTGTAGTTAGTATAACAATTTTAAAGAAATTCGTTATAGCTGCTGAAAGAAAATTGCAGGAATTGGCTATATATTTTATTCTTAATTAGTATTATACAGATGACATACTTCATATAATACATTGAAATTATTGCATCATATAATCATTTGATTACATCATATAATACATTGAAATAATATTTTAGAGTGGCCTAACGTTACCCTCTTCCAGGAATTATATTAAAACTAAATTTTTCCAGAAAAATATGGTACATTCAGTAAAGTGTACATCTAGTTAACTGATCTGAATGAAAATTTTATTGTTGCGCGTTCCTGGATAGAACCTGAAAGAAATATCAAGTGCTTTCTGCAATTTTCCGTTTTAGAGCACACACACGCAAAGTTCGCTTTCTAAAACCACTTTCTCGGACTTAGGAAACCTCAAAAATGGTGAAAACTCAATTTTAAAAATTTGAAACCATCGCTATTACTTCAGCCTTACTGAAGAGAAAATATCCGAATTAAGGTAGTTATAAGAAAATAAGAGTTTTTTTTATATTCTCTGCAATGATATATTATGCACCTTGTAGACCACATTGCAGAATGTTCAACAGTAATTATTTTCGTCTTACCACAAGTTCTTCTTCTTCTTCAGCTTCCTCTTCATCTAATATTTCTTCAACCATTGAGACTTCTTCTTCGGACATTTGTTTTGTACAGTCAGTGTACTGTTCCCATAATCTATTTATCCAACTAGATTTTCCCTTAGACGTTTCAACAGATATTTCATTTCTTTCCTTAATTGAAGGTACTTTAGTTATAACTAACATTTCTTCTTTTTCTGGATTTTTTGAAGTAGTTTTCTTATTGGGACATAAACAATGTAGTAAGAAATATTAACGTATAGAATTCATTTTCATCTGTTCATATAACAATAAAACATAGTAAGTGTACTTTGACAACTACCATCTTGAAATAATCTTTTTATATACATATAGCGTATTTATTGGCGAGAATGTTGGTAGATTAGGTTTATGGTTAGGTTGCATCTCGGGTTTGAAAAAAAATGTATAAAAGTATTTCAACTCCATTAGGTTTAGGTATAATTATTATTGCTTTATATAATGAAAAGACTTAGTGTTATTGAAAATGTGGCTAGGTCCGCAATGCTGGATAACATCCATTATTTTATCCGTCGTAGCATGCATATTAGATTTATTCCTGACCGGTTTCGGATATTCATCCATCGTCAGAGCAAATTCACCAAGTTTGTGTAGAGAGTTCACTTCAACTAAATGTTTCTGACATACTTACAACCAACAAGTGTGAGTCTACAGAAACATTTAGTTGAAGTGAACTCTCTACACAAACTTGGTGAATTTGCTCTGACGATGGATGAATATCCGAAACCGGTCAGGAATAAATCTAATATGCATGCTACGACGGATAAAATAATGGACTTAGTGTTAATTGTTTTCTTTTTAAATTTAATAAATCGGAAAATTATAAAATCTAATCAGAGATTTTTTTCCATGATAACCTGCTTTATTTTGTGGTCATCGACCGGTTTAGGGTGTTCCCTCCTCATCTTCAGAATGTTTTGATAAACAGTGCAAAATTCAGTTGACACACTATTTTTGAGAAGTGTCTTGTATGATCCCTAAATAGGTTTATGATTTAGGTCAAATAGCATGGATTTTTACATAATTTAATTATTTTATTTATATTATCTTATTTTCAACTAGCAATAATCACACATTAGTACACTTTCATTGATCCGACACTGCCACGATAGCTGAGAGGTTACTGATCTGGACTACCAAACTGAAATATACTGTGATACTGAGTTGGATACCCAGTCTTTGCCTTGGTTATATTTGATGTATTAATATGAGTAGCATACAGTAATGTATGTCCACCTAATTTGCTAGTTGGATGTTAAGCCTGCCTGAAAAAAATAGGCATTATTTCACTTTGCCGTAAAATATGTTTGGTATCCGCTTTCGGCAATGATACTGATTGGCAGTTGGACTTGAAGTTTTCTTTAAACTAATACCCCATAATACCTAAAATACTTATATTATTTTTTAAATAAGTCTAGTTTCTGGGTGGAATTACTTTGAAATTATATATATATAATAAACTTAATAATTTACTTTGTACGAAATTTCCTGCTAGATATTTGAGTATTCGCATCAGAAAGTTGTGCTTTCCGAACATCAACCGAATCTGCTACATACTTCAATGCAATCTCTTTTGTTACCTAAAACAAAGGGTGTTTTAAAAAAGTAATGTATCAAATCAAAGCATCCAGTTAATTTTTAATCTATTTAAAAATATTTCTATTTTTTCTTACTCCTAGTAAGAGGAAGTATTGTAATCTTGTCAAATTTTCGATATCGGTATCACCATGAAATTCGACAGTAGATTGTCAAAATTCCTCAACCAGAAGTACGACTTTACTACATGTTTTTTATACTATATTTGAAATTTATAAAAATTAACACAAGAATTTCTTCATACCTCTATTCTCTTCACACTATCTAGCATTATATTCAGCATATTCAATTCCAATTTGCAACACATAAGAAGTGGTTTCAATGAGGAAACATATTTCTTCAGTTTTAACCTTCTGCGAAGAAGTGGTATTGTTTTATGATTCACCTCCTACAAAAGTGGAAAAAAAAAAATTGTAATGAAAAAGGCAAATTGCACTGTAAGCTATCCAAAAATTTGCACGTAAATTATTAATTTAGTGTTGAGAAATATTAAGGCGAATTTGACACTTTAGTGGCAAGTCAGAATCTTAGGCAGTCACAGATGTCAGTAAGAGAAATAATCACATACAAGCTATTGAGGAATCTGTTGAGGACCAAGAATTCTGAGCGTTTCCTCATATGACAGTGATTAATGTTAACACGTTGATTGCCCTGATTGTACTGATTGTTGATTGTACTGATTATTCAAATACAAATATGCTACTTTTTTACTAGTTATTTTACTATTATTTTCAAATTTATTACCATGAGGGAAAAAGCTACACAATGAGCAAGTTGTAAAGGTTTGAACTTCCTCATAATAAAGCACTTTTTTTTCAAAAACATTTATTTAAATTCTATAACAAATACATATATTATAAAAAACATCCATGGCGCTACAGTCCATAAAGGACCAAGGTTTGCTAGACGGCGATATATTGGGGAACGTATGGTGGGTGCCACAGTTCCCTGCCGTTTAGTTCTGACCTTCGCTACCTAGCGTGCTACTAACTGTAGCTTCCCATTTTTTCTCACCTACACTAACTATACATATACATATTCCTCTTCATTAAACGTAATATATTCTATTTATATAAAATACTTTCATATTTGCTATCGCACCCCACATTAAAATACCATTACAAAACACAGAGCATTGAAACTTGTACTATACTAAAAGACTTAATTTTAAGTTGACTTTCAATAGATCTTATTTATTTTATACTAATAGTTAAATGTTAATCATAATTTGTACCTACTCTTTTTTTTGCGTCCTTATAGTTGAATTCATCTCTCTACATGAATTGATTGTAAACATTACTCTGACGTTGGATGAAAATCCGAAACTGGTTAGAACCAAAACATTGAAATTATATACGACGGATAAAAATCATAGAAATTGTTTATTTATTTCTGGTTTTATGGATTTGCATTCATTGTAATCTAGTTCCAAAATATTCAATTATATGTTTAAAATGTTCTTTATAATAGTGCATCAAGCGAAAGGAATAATTTTTTTTAATTTAAGGCGCGTCAATATCTATGGTCATTGGTGCCCGGAGCCTACTCAGTGCACTGCCGGCTTTTTTTTTTTTTGCCTCGTGCTTGTTGCCAACAGCCAGCTATATTTATATATTTTTAATTATCAATTTATTACATCTGGAATGATTGTTTTTCAAATCTATTATAGGTTTATAGTTTAACATTGTTTACTTGAATGAAATTATATAGAGCTAAATATAAGTCGAAATCTTGCTGTTTGAGAACTGTGTGTAGATTGGCTGGAAGCGGACAATTAGCAGCGATTATGGCTTCCTACAACTTATCTCTTTCTTGTGTGTATTTGTTACAGGCCAGTATTATATGATTAGCGGCAGGTAAATCCGGTAAAGAACAGGAGCCAAATGGTGAGGAGAATAATTGTGGTTAAAACGTAACCTACAAATTGTGGTGTAGAAGTTTCTATTCTCATTGTATTGAAAGTACCATGGCTTTTTAGGGACATTTGGTTGTAAGGCCGTGTAGAATGATCCTTTGATTTTTTTAGAATCACTATATATTTTATTCCATTCCGAGTACAATCTAGATTTTATGTTAGTCTTTATATCAGACGGTAGCAATATTTTCAAATTTGTTTCGGGTAAATTGATGGCCTGTTTAGCTATATTGCCAGCGATCTCATTCCCCTCCAAACCAGTATGTCCTTTAACCCATATTAAATATACCAGGTTACCGGTGCTCAGAATATTATTCATTATGTTTATTGTGTGAAGAATAGTCAAGGCCGGCTTCCGGACGTGTTCTCTCGTTAAACAACCTTGTCCGGTGAACATTCAAATCACACACACCAGCGCCCGCTCTAGCGGTTACGTCGCCCCGGACAAAAAGACAAATTGCCGCCCCTTAAGAATATATACACTACCGATCAGAAGTTTGGGATCATTTAAAAAACTGGGCCTTGAACTACTTCACTATAGTCGATCGTGTCCAATTAATATTCTTAAAGTTGCTCTTAAATCTGCCACGACAAGTCCCCAATAGTTTCGTTCGCTGGAAGTTGAATGACGGCAAGTGAAAACCAAGATTTTTAATAAATCTATAAGATTCTGGCTGAAGATTTTATCGATGTAAAGCAGCTCACCTCTGAAAATATGCCATAGAAGACTTGTGAAGCTTTTGGATGGTTCTAATATAACATCCACTATAGATTGACATTCCCTTGGCTAATGGTAGTTCATATGTAAATATTAGGTGCAATATCATTAACACCAGATTAATAGCTCAAATTAGAGTAGTTAGTGATCGTCACCCCGGGATTTTTTATAATGGAATAGCCCATTTATTTGATCCTAAAAGAGTTGCTTTACTTGTGCGGTGGGCAAAAATGACAATATTATGCACTTTATTTTGGAATGCCCTTATTATAAATGTTTGAGAAGGAGGTTGTTAAATAGGTAATTTACCTTTACACAGAGCTTACGTTTTTGCTCACTTACTAGATATAGAAAATAAAGAAAAGTTAAATCACTTATTTTATCTCTGAGGCTTTGGAGGAAGATATACATAGTTTTGTAAAGATATTATAATACTCAAGATATTATAATTATGACTCAAACTCCTTCTTTAAAATAATTTGTATAAATGAATAATGTCTATTTAAATCAATGTTACTATCTACATTATTAATCAAGTATTTAATATTATTTTATTACGTTGAAGATTAAGCTCTAACGTTTGTAATGTTTCTTCTTGTAACGTTTTGTATTTTTTGTTCAGCTTTCAGCCGAGATCAATCTCTTGCTATAGAAGTGTATAGTTTCATTAGGCAATAAATAAATAAATATTGAATGAAATTTCTCAACAAATGTTTTAAGCAATTGGATCAGCCATTTCAAGAGATTTTGAATCTGCTTCCAAAAATATATCAAATACAATATTCAATCAAATACCAACAAATGAAATTAGCCCGTAAATTTTATTGACAAGATTTAGATAAAAGTTCATGAATTGTATGTGGTAGTTACATATAAATGCTTATAAAAATAATGATTATATAGGATGGATTTATATTTAAATCTATCCTTCAATAGTCTTAAATTTCTCATTTTAACGTTGTATCTAAGATATTACGTACGATAATATTAATATTCGCAGCCCTCTATAGCTTCTAGCTGGAAAACAAATGTAAAACATCTGAATCCTCTATTGAAAAAGGAAGGAGGGAAAAATATCATATCAAGCATTATTCCAGAAAAATATTTTGGCAAATCATATGCCAAGAATTATCTTAATAGCTTGCCAAAGAAATATAATGTAGAAAAAAGAAAATAAATATTTGAATTTTATAAATATAATTAATATATTCATTTATTTCTAGTTTAAAAATGAAGTGTACGTTTTTTATTTTTTAACTATAATGTACATCTAAGTAATTTTTTCAGTTATGTGATTTTCTCCATAAAAACATCGACGAATTTTATTAAATTTGGCATACTAACTATAAAGTTTGTCGATTACAATTTTGAAAACTGGAGTAAGAGAAACTTATGTGAGTGTTCCACACCAGATTTTTTTGTTTTCTAATTAATAATGTAACTAATTAAAATGAGTATATTTGTAGTTATAAACATGGCCACCAGATAACAACACCTACTGAGAAATCAATTTTATTTATGGTTATACAGTTTGTCACTAGGTGTCACTACTTACTTGGGAATCCATTACGCTAACCACTTCCCGTCCCTTCCAAAGACGCATTTTAAACTATTCACATCACAGGATGGCGCTGTGATCGGGTGGCAAATTTTGGAACTACAATTCTGATTATCTTGAAGCTTATGCTTTCTAGCGGCAATTATTTGAACTACTACAAATTCTAGATTAAGTAAGTGCTGTTACCTGGCGGTGAATTCAGAAACGTTAATTTTATTCGGTTTTAACTATTTTTCTTCTTTTTTTTCAACTAACATGTAAAATTTGAATTTTTTTTTTTGTTTTATAAGAATACAGTCGTAATTTTTTAGTATAAACTTCATCTTCAACAATTACATTCTTAAAGCAGTTAAAGAAAAAATTATATTTGTTCCTTATCTCTGTCTTTTTTTATGTCTTTTATTAATTATTCAATTATTTGTTAAAGGGGACTAATTGTGACTCTAACATTAATTAAGTTATTTTCTCTCTTATTAAGTTACATGTATTTATTATAAATACCGATTTAAAATATTCTTGCAAATAATTGTGAAGGGTTTCTAAATTGTCCTGCAAATTGCCTCGCATAATATACCTCGAAGGGTACCTTTATACGCCCGGAGTCCTTCTGCTTCTATTCACGCTTCTATCAAGGAACGGATAGAAGACCAGCATGTTAAGATATTTACCTACATTCACCAGGGATCTACAGAGCCATAGCCGAAGAGTTAAAGGATAATAGTGGGTCTACTAACAGGACATTGCAGGCGGCTGAATAGGCACATACACCATTTACCACTAGCAGACAACGCGTTATAGCGTTTCTGCAGGACCGAAGAGGAAACCCCGGCACACGTCCTTTGTGTTGTGCCTGCCTGGCGAGGACATGGTTTCTTCAACTGGGGGCTAGCAATCCCGATGCCACGAGCTTCATGAGGGAGCCACTTTCAGCTTTGCTAGGCCTGATTAAGAGGGCGAAGTTGAGGGATGTCATACCCACAGGATACACAATAGATCTCTCAATGAAGGTCGCTGTGGAATGAGGCGTGGCCCTCCCCCATCCAATCTAAATAATATAGACTTTGCCCTTTGAGAAACAATTTACCTCTTGGATTTGTTAGTAATTCACAGAAAATAATTTCTTTCAAATTATTGATTCTGTTTATAGATTAGGACTTTGAATTGTTTGTCAACAAATCATTATTTACTTACTTTTTATTCCATTTTATTTAATTGGGATTAGTTCACTCCTTGAGCTTCACGGTTTACGAGTATAACTTTTTGCGTTTATGAGCATATCTTTTTGCGTTTGCGAATCTATCTTCACGGTTACGAGTATATCTTCACGGTATACGAGTATATCTTATTGCAACGTTGATTTTTCCTCTTTTGAATTAATACAAAATGGGCAAAGTTAAAGAGCTGAGGGTTGCTACCAAAAGTGCCATTTGAACTTTACATAAAATAGGGAAATCAGAACGAAAAGTAACGGCTGAGCTTAAAATTTCAAAAAATGGTGTTCACCGTGCTATCAAACGGTTTAAAAAATATGGTGATCATGAAGATTTACACCGCTCTGGGAGACCAAAATCAAGAACCACAAGTGAGGATGTTCATTATTTTATGAAGTAAAAGAAACAGACAACTCACAGCTCCAAAAATCAGAGGGGAAGTTATTAAAACAAGTTCGAGGCCAATTTCTGTCTCTGCTGTCGTCAAGCAAACTTAATACGAACAGTTGCAACGCTGAAACCATTATTAAAGTATGCAAATAAGAAGAAACCTTCAGAGTGGGCTTGAAATACAAAGACTTTGCAGAAGGGTGGAGGAACCTTTCAGCTCAGAAAAACTACATCCACAATGCATAATAGCCACCGTTATGCACCGTTATGTACAGAGAGGGCTCGGTCTTAGAAAATCAGGTCTTACCCTGCGGTCAGCGATTGATTGGGGAAATATCATTAAGCAACAAACAGGACAGTGACCCTAAACATACTTCAAATTATGTAGACAATATCTTAAGGAAAAAGAAGATCAAAAATATGCGTCAATATGGTCTGGCCCTCGCAATCCACGGTCTTGAACCCAATTGAACTTTTGTGGGATGAGCTAGATGGAAAAGTTCGTATCAAGTGCCCTAATTCTCCAAATGCTCTATGGCAGATACTGTACAGTGTGTGGAATAATATTGAATTCGAAACAATCAATAAATTGATTGAGAGAATACCTAAAATTATAAGAGAAGTAATTTACTTTGATGAAAAAGCCGTTTAGTCGGAATTTATTTTCGAGAAAGATTTACACCTTGTAATGAATCGCTTATATTATTGTATATAGATTGAATATAACATTTTTGAATTGCTGACATTTTTTTTCATTCATAACAAATCATTAAATTAACAAAAACAAATATGATACATTTTTATTCTATGTGGTCCAAACTTTTTACCAGAAGTGTATATATTTTTTTAAGCAAGTCTATGAATGTTCAAACACAAGCTGCACTTTGTTTGCATGCTAATGCTATTCTGTTCAGAGAAGTAAATGCTTGTTCAAACAAATTCAAGCATCGTCCTTCACAAATTCTGCGATAATTTTTCAATAATAAAGTAAATATTTTTAGCTTTAAGACATAAATAATAATAAATACGCCGCGCATTATAAATTTTAGCGAACGAAAAAATCGAACATTGAAATTTGAGTATTTTCCCACACAAAAATATTTTTCCCACACTTACAGCCAAAATGGCGCCCCGGTCAAATGTCCGGGTTGCCCGCCCCTAGTGCGGGCTCTGCACACACATATTACTAATTCAAGAAAATAGCGTTAACGGTCACTTTGCTATCAGTGCAAATCCTCTCAAGGACAGCTTAACACATTGTACAAATCCAACCTATTATTACTATCAATTTGGGCACTGTGAGTTATATACTCACATTTAATAAAATTCATAAAATTTTTTCACACATAAATTGGTTCTTTTTGATATCAAAAAAAGGAAAAATGTGAGATAACTGTGAGTACAAACTGTTTAAAGCTATTCGTATGTCCTCTGAGGAATCCGAGGTAATCGCGTTTCTACAGAGACACGGATATTTGCTAACTGAAAAAACGTGTCCTTCTGGCCATCACTGTAAATATGTTTCCAGCCAACTTAGGTTTCGGTGCCGCAAAAACAATGACAACGACATAAAGTGCAATTTCACACATTCAATTAGAAAGAACACTTTTTTTAGTAAAGCCCACTTAACTATAACCAAAATATTTAAATTTCTTTTTTCATGGTTGTTACTGAACCATTCCCGGCAAAATATAATTTCCGATAAATTGGAAGTGCCCTCTCACGTAGTTGTTGATTGGAGCAACTTCTGCCTTGAATTACCATTTGGGTGGTTCCAAGATGACAGTTGAAATCGAAGAGCCTAAATTCGATAGCTGGAAAAAGGACGTAATCTATAGAAAAAGAGAATGAATAAAGGTAAAAATATTTTTATTTTTTTCTTACATAAAAAAGACATTTCGAAGAATAGTAGCAGTAGAAGATACTGAAGAATAGTAGCAGTAAAAGCCTGGATAATTGAAAGACTAGTTTACAAAACTATTGGTTATTAATTTAGTATTAATTCATGACGAAAATATGTGTGAAATTTTAACAATGATATTTAAGGATATTCACACAGAGACATACTCAATATCAAGGTTTTAATTAACACTGACACCAGATTGTTTTTTTTTTGTTTAAGACAGTTGTCTCCATTTCATTTTTTCTTTTTCCTTAAATATATTTTCCATATTTTTTTTTTGTTCAACCTTAATGAGCTTGTAATACACGGCCATCGTATCCCTTAATTATTTATTAGGATATAATATGTTCAGCAGTTGTTTATGTTATCAAAAAAATATCTAATTCAGTGTATTCAAATTAATGTGTTTAATTTGTTCATATTTCTTTGTTCTTACTATAAAATACGTTTTTGTTCAAAGATCAAAATAATTTCTTTCATTTAACCCATTTATGTGAATACTTATACTATTTAGTTGTACATATGTGTAGACAATATAAATGCGATTAATATTATTATTTGTGGTTTTGAACTTTATTTTACCTAGTTGGTTAATTTTATTTTTTTTTTCAGATAACGAGATGAGTAGATTTCATCCTGTTTATGTATTGGAATTTCATTTATGTCACTTCTACTATAGAGATGTATTTTTTTATTTTATTTTTTGCTATTTACTTTTGTTACTAACATATTGTACTAATTGCTGGAGCACTTCAGGACAGTAAAAAAATTCTCAGAGAAAAATTGGTACCAGAGACATTTTCCGTGGTAGCCTGCTTCATTTTGTGTGGTCATCGACCGGTTTTCGGCGTTCGCCCATCTTCAGGATGCGTTTTTCAGACAGTGTGACAACACAGACTTGCACAGAGCAACTTAGTTTCACACTGACTGAGACGTATTTTTCAAATATTAAATATAAATAAAATATAAATAGAAATATAAACCACCACCACAACAAATATGGAGCCAGTGAGGCTAAGTATTTTAACAGTATGTTGTCACACTGTCTGAAGAACGCATCCTGAAGATGGGCGAACGCCCGAAACCGGTCGATGACCACAAAATGAAGCAGGCTACCACGGAAAATGTCTCTGATGCTTTTCCAGCTCTGCGGAACAATCATCACAACAAAAATTGGTACATTTTATTAAACCAGAATTCGGTCAGAAGTGCTTTCATAATAATTGATGTTAAATTATTTATTAAGATTTATGTTACATTTTCTTGAATAGTTTCTAATAATTTTGATTTCAATTTAATTATAATTAAAATTATAGGTTAAAACTTTCATAATTTATTGATGTTTGATATACTTTCAACCCGTTATTTATGTTATGAAATTATTGTATACTTGTACCAGGGGCTGCTCAAGTGTGTAATTAAAAAGCGATTAAATAAATAAATATTGCAAATTTATTTTAAAAAAAAAAAAAATGATTTATATGAACTGTTACCCTTATTTTTGATTACTTTGGTCAAACATAAATATTGTTTACATTGATATTACCCTTATAGCATTAGATCCACATAAATCAACATAAAGCATATTTACAAGGTCTTTGCATTAAAAAAACAAACAAAAGTGAAAGTCTGTACAAAAAAAAGTTGAATAAATATTTTTTTTAATAGTATTTCAATCATTTCCAAATAGTAGACACTCCTCATTAACAGAATGTTTTGCGTACACAATCTTTTGCCCTTTATAAAAAAAATTTACTATATTATGATCTAAAATAAAATATATAGATAAAATGTTTAAACAGAACATCTATAACATGTAATTGGGATTGGCTAGTTTCATGCTTCCACATAAATTTTAATACCTCATGTAGAAAATATTTTAAATTTTGTCAACAATAAATAAACTTCGGTTATAAACAGGACAATAAAATGTTTTGATTCAATTATTATTACTTACACAATCATAATTCGTTCATGCTTTAACTGGACTTAAGCAAAAAGAAGCATTAACTGCGAATCTGATTGTAAATGAAGATAAGACAAGTATTTTGATATTTGTATGAAGGAGAAGACCAATTTCTGTATTTCCAAGAGACTTAATTAATTAACTTTAGTCTCAGGTAATTTTAAAGATATTCTGATAGCAAATAGATAGTTTGTCCGATCTTAGAGGTCTCTGCTATATGATCTTCTATATATAAATTGGACAGGTGATGAAGCAGGTTGAGAAGATTTCTTAAAACATGCATGGCATAGAGAAACTAAGTCTTACCATGAACGATTTACTATAAAAATTTCTTAATGATAATTAAGCAAACAATTTCTATAATAGATATTTATTAATATATTTCTACTACAATATGTTCAAGCTCATGATGAATATAAATTATATTTTGTATTAAATTTTAGTTCTTGTGCTGAAAGTTGGAAATGATTTAATTTTTAGAAGTTCCAATTCTTTTTCCAAAATAGCATTTTCAATTTGTAATTTATTCAATTTACATTTCAATGAATTTTTTTCCGCATGAAGACGTTGCCTGGTTATAATAAACAAAATATTTTTAAGAAAAAATTAAAATTGACAAAAAAATTAAGTAGGATTTTGATTAAAAGTAAAATCTACCTAATAAATACATTATCTTTTTGGTTCTGCTTAATAGAAATTTCATTATTTTTGGCGGTTATTTTATACTGCTTTAATTCTTTTTCTAGGAAGTAATTTAACTTCGTTGTTTGAGTTTCCATTTCATTCTTTACTTTTACATCACTCTCGAATTTTTTCTGCATAGTTTCTGCTACATTTAAAAGATGTTTATCTACCTGAAATTAATATAAGAATAAAAAATAAAACTATATGATACTG
Organism: Triatoma infestans; assembly: GCA_011037195.1. NCBI lineage: Eukaryota > Metazoa > Arthropoda > Insecta > Hemiptera > Reduviidae > Triatoma > Triatoma infestans. The sequence goes on along the minus strand of JAAEAF010000987.1, from coordinate 130,532 downwards.
AGATTTGGATTAGTTTAGGTTTAAGCTGACAGTTAACAAATATACTATCACCGTCTTTTGTAGGACAAATTGGAATAATTTGCTATTTATGGCTTATTTACCGGCATTAATTTAAATACTTAAAATACGAGTAACCTTAATAACCAATCTGCCGAGGCGAAGGAATGAAATACATATATTTTTATTTAAAATGTTATAGAAATATATAAAATGTTATACGTGGAAATAAACAATGATTATAATATTATTGATAGATATTTATCAACTGGTCTACAGCTAAATTAATATAATACGGCTACTCAAATTAATGTACATATACGACCTGCAAAATGAAATTGAAAGAATGTATGTATATATTATAAGATATAGTAAAAATTTATAATTGCGAAATCACTACGATATTAATGGATCTGAAATATTTAAAAAATCTGTATCCTTTAAGGACGCAGTAATTTTTACAGGTAGATAAAGTGCTATCGTTTCTTCCGAAGATACAAAAATCACTGTTCACACTCGTTACATTTTAACGGAAATAAGTAATTTGCTAAATTTTATGAAGAAGAGTATACGATTAGATTAACGTGGATAACAGCTTATGTTGGGCTGAAGTGAACAAAAGGGCTGGCTACTATTTAGCCAAGAGAACCGTATAGTAAGACTAAACAGTTAATATGAAAGTTCCGTTCACTGACTTAAATATTCAATACTTAAAGAATGGCAAAATGAATTACATCAGACAATTAAGGCTTATTTTTATAAAATTATTAACTCTAAAACTGGTAAAAATCATGATATAGATAATCTGGAATTTCAAAGAATAAATCTTGCATTATGAGTCGCTTATGGACAAATCATGGCTTATTAAGGAATAATTATACAAAATTAATATACAAAGCCCTGAACTGTACTTAATTTGAAATGTTTGAAAGCCTAGAACATATTTTCAAGATTTGTTAACGAAGAGAAGAGATGTTTAACAAGTTATCCAAGCAGTTGGATAACTTAAATCATTATATAAATATTTTAATGGAATCAAAATGAAATAATTATGGAAACTGTATTTGAGTTTATAAAGCAATGCAAAATAAAAATATAAAAAATGTATGGGCAATAATGTCGCAAGATAACAACGTTTAAAGCCGACATTTTGAGATAAATTGATTTTAATTTAGGTTTAATTACAAAGGGATGCAAGAAATTAATTGTATATATTGTTAAGTATTGTAAAAAGTACGCTCATTTGATAGATATATTAATATTAGCTGTAAGCTTGATAGATGGGTAAGTTTATACGTGGCTATGGCCAAGAGAGCTAAAGCAAAAAAAAAAAAAATATGAATTTAAACTTTTGCAATAAGCTGATTACAAGAACCTTTAAGGACAAACATATCCGGCCGGGTATTCGTATTTTTCCTTCGCCTTATACTACGCATAATCGGCATCAGCCTAGCAAAATATATTCTGTACCATGCTAATAGCTGGCCATGTGATCTTAAATAAATTTTTCATCTTCAAACGAACGACTACTGCCGGAAAATATTATGAGATATTGTAATGTCTTATGAGAAAGTTAGCTATGAGAACATTCCCATTCCTCTAAGTTGCACGAAAGTTTATATATCGGCGATTTTCAAATCTGGAGCATCTCTGGTGACGAATTTGAAGTCGGTGGCACTTCTTTCCCCAGAACCTCCATGTTTATTAATACTAGGGCTGTTGTTAGACTGAGTAACCGGGAAGTGCAATGGGCCCATCTCTGTAGGAAGAACCCGACTAGAATAGAATAGAAGTTTTGATGCATTAAATATTAAGTAATTTGTCTTCAAATACTTTTTAAAAAGTCACTTGTTTGGGTCTGCAGTTCTATTTTATGGTTTTGCATTCGGTCACCATTCATGAGTTTAGATATGAAATCTTGAAAAAAGGGCTGACGCCAATGACTACCAAATGAAACAGTCTATCACGGAAAAAAATGTATCTGATATTTTCTAAAAACCATGTTTACATGCTGTTACATCTATAAATAATTAATGTAATACTTAACAGGATCCAATTCAAGACGGTCTCTTGAAGACTTTTTACGAGTTTGACCATATGATAACGAACGTTTCATCTTCTGGCTTGTTAACAACTGTTTATCAACCATTTTATCATCTCCCTTTGCTTCTTACGATATTAAAAATGATTTAAACGATATTAAAAACGAAAAACCATGAACCATGCCCAAACAAACAGAGAGTTGAAATCGTATGTGCCATACAAAAAAAAAATCAGGTACTTCCTTCTACGGCAATGACAGTCTCAACATATGTACAGTGAAATATATTCTGGATAAATAATAATCAGTATGGACTTCGGCAACGCTGGACACTAATAAAGAGTTCTGTGACTTTTTGATAGAAGAATTGAAAAAGTAAGTAAAGTAAAGTAATACCTATTTTTTTTTTCAGGCGGGCTTAACATCCAACGTCGTGGACTGGGACGGAAGCACCTACGTTGCCATTAACATTTTTTAAACGAATATAAAATTTAGCAGTTTACGCGAGATTCGAACTGGCGATCTCCCATTTACAAGTCCCTGCCCATAACCACTACACCAACACCCGCCCCACCAAGGGATGAATTGAAAAGATTATAAGTACAATGGAAGGTGAAAAAGAATGGGAGGATAAGGTCAACGCACATACAAATGAAACAGTCTATCACGGAAAAAAATGTATCTGATATTTTCTAAAAACCATGTTTACATGCTGTTATATCTATAAATAATTAATGTAATACTTAACAGGGTCCAATTCAAGACGGTCTCTTGAAGACTTTTTACGAGTTTGACCATATGATAACGAACGTTTCATCTTCTGCCTTGTTAACAACTGTTTATCAACCATTTTATCATCTCCCTTTGCTTCTTGCTGAGCAATAATTTGGACGCCTGTCTCCACAGATATTTCATCTTTCTGTATATTGAAATAAAGTGTAATCAATGATTAAAAACTTAGCAGCCAAATCTCTTGGATGGAGATAACTTTTTGTTTACAATAATACTGAATCAGAAAAAGATTGGGAACGTTAGTATTTTTTTTTTTATAAACAAAAATGTTTTTCTGACAAGAAATAAAGTGCCACTTTTACATACTCGAGTTGTGCCAATTGTACGAAAGGTAAAAGAAGTTTACTTTAGTGTTAAATATTATATTTTTTTTTTATAACAGTTAAAAATTATTTTGAAAAAGATATAACAATTGTAAGGCTCCAAGAGAGAATCGTCCATTTAAGAGGGAAAGGTTACATTCAGGGAAGTAGATAAGTTTTATTTTTGGGCTATCCTCTCATTGACAAATGAAAACTTAAAAGAAGTAATTAGTCCATTTGAGATGCATTGTAAAAGTTGGCTGATGATACCAGCATTCATTAGGGGTACAATTCACTATAACATCCGTGATGATGGCTGGAATTAACGGCTGAATGCTTAGCTTATATGAAATAAAGACTTTTACAAGATATATCAAATGGATACATACCTTCTTTAAAAAATATTTTACTTTAATAAGATTATACTGCAATAGCAAGAGAAGTTTTTAAAGAAAAAAGAATTCTTTGTTGCTCTATTTTTTTTCTTTAATAACTCCGCTGGCCATTGCCGTATAAACATCTTATTATAATTTTAAGGCCTGACGATTTGAAAACAAAGTTTTGCTTTAAAATTAAACAAAATTGTATTATGTAATTTTGTTCATACTTAAAATTTGTACTTAATGTTTAGTGACTTGAATATTATTTATAAATGTGGAAGAACCTAAACCATAATAAAATGACACTTTTGAGTAAGCATGATCTCCCAGCTCACCCTAGAACTCATCTTGAACCAATTTTTTTTTTCGGAATAAAGTTTCAAATAAAAATAATAGGCCTATGCACGTGTAGTTAGTAAAGCAATTTTAAAGAAATTCGTTATAGCTGCTGAAAGAAAATTGCAGGAATTGGCTATATATTTTATTCTTAATTAGTATTATTCAGATGACATACTTCATATAATACATTGAAATTATTGTATCATATAATCATTTGATTACATCATATAATAAATTCAAATAATATTTTAGAGTGGCCTAACTTACCCTCTTCCAGGAATTATATTAAAACTAAATTTTTCCAGAAAAATATGGTACATTCAGTCAAGTGTACTTAGTCTAGTTAACTGATCTGAATGAAAATTTTATTGTTGCGCGTTCCTGGATAGAACCTGAAAGAAATATCAAGTTGCAGCTTTCTGCAAGTTTCCGTTTTAGAGCACACACAAGCAAAGTTCACTTTCTAAAACCACTTTCTCGGACTTAGGAAACCTCAAAACACATAAAACCTCAAAAATGGTGAAAACTCAATTTTAAAAATTTGAAACCATCGCTATACTTCAGTCTTACTGAAGAGAAAGTAAAAATAAAGGGAAAATATCCGAATTAAGGTAGTTATAAGAAAATAAGAGTTTTTTTTATATTCTCTGCAATGATATATTATGTACCACATTGCAAGAATGTTCAACAGTAATTATTTTCGTCTTACCACAAGTTCTTCTTCTTCAGCTTCCTCTTCATCTAATATTTCTTCAACTATTGAGACTTCTTCTTCGGACATTTGTTTTGTACAGTCAGTGTACTGTTCCCATAATCTATTTATCCAACTAGATTTTCCCTTAGACGTTTCAACAGATATTTCATTTCTTTCCTTAATTGAAGGTACTTTAGTTATAACTAACATTTCTTCTTTTTCTGGATTTTTTGAAGTAGTTTTCCTATTGGGACATAAACAATGTAGTAAGAAATATTAACGTGTATAGAATTCATTTTCATCTGTTCATATAACAATAAAACATAGTAAGTGTACTTTGACAACTACCATCTTGAAATAATCTGTTAATATATATATTTTATATACATATAGCGTATTTATTGGCGAGAATGTTGGTAGATTAGGTTTATGGTTAGGTTGCATCTCGGGTTTGAAAAAAAATGTATAAAAGTATTTCAACTCCATTAGGTTTAGGTATAATTATTATTGCTTTATATAATGAAAAGACTTAGTGTTATTGAAAATGTGGCTAGGTCCGCAATGCTGGATAACATCCATTATTTTATCCGTCGTAGCATGCATATTAGATTTATTCCTGACCGGTTTCGGATATTCATCCATCGTCAGAGCAAATTCACCAAGTTTGTGTGAGAGTTCACTTCAACTAAATGTTTCTGACATACTTAACCAACAAGTGTGAGTCTACAGAAACATTTAGTTGAAGAACTCTCTACACAAACTTGGTGAATTTGCTCTGACGATGGATGAATGTCGAAACCGGTCAGGAATAAATCTAATATGCATGCTACGACGGATAAAATAATGGACTTAGTGTTAATTGTTTTCTTTTTAAATTTAATAAATCGGAAAATTATAAAATCTAATCAGAGATTTTTTTCTATGACAACCTGCTTTATTTTGTGGTCATCGACCGGTTTAGGGTGTTCCCTCCTCATCTTCAGAATGTTTTGATAAACAGTGCAAAATTCAGTTGACACACTATTTTTGAGAAGTGTCTTGTATGATCCCTAAATAGGTTTATGATTTAGGTCAAATAGCATGGATTTTTACATAATTTAATTATTTTATTTATATTATCTTATTTTCAACTAGCAATAATCACACATTAGTACACTTTCATTGATCCGACACTGCCACGATAGCTGAGAGGTTACTGATCTGGACTACCAAACTGAAATATACTGTGATACTGAGTTGGATACCCAGTCTTTGCCTTGGTTATATTTGATGTATTAATATGAGTAGCATACAGTAATGTATGTCCACCTAATTTGCTAGTTGGATGTTAAGCCTGCCTGAAAAAAATAGGCATTATTTCACTTTGCCGTAAAATATGTTTGCTATCCGCTTTCGGCAATGATACTGATTGGCAGTTGGACTTGAAGTTTTCTTTAAACTAATACCCCATAATACCTAAAATACTTATATTATTTTTTAAATAAGTCTAGTTTCTGGGTGGAATTACTTTGAAATTATATATATATAATAAACTTAATAATTTACTTTGTACGAAATTTCCTGCTAGATATTTGAGTATTCGCATCAGAAAGTTGTGCTTTCCGAACATCAACCGAATCTGCTACATACTTCAATGCAATCTCTTTTGTTACCTAAAACAAAGGGTGTTTTAAAAAAGTAATGTATCAAATCAAAGCATCCAGTTAATTTTTAATCTATTTAAAAATATTTCTATTTTTTCTTACTCCTAGTAAGAGGAAGTATTGTAATCTTGTCAAATTTTCGATATCGGTATCACCATGAAATTCGACAGTAGATTGTCAAAATTCCTCAACCAGAAGTACGACTTTACTACATGTTTTTTATACTATATTTGAAATTTATAAAAATTAACACAAGAATTTCTTCATACCTCTATTCTTTTCACACTATCTAGCATTATATTCAGCATATTCAATTCCAATTTGCAACACATAAGAAGTGGTTTCAATGAGGAAACATATTTCTTCAGTTTTAACCTTCTGCGAAGAAGTGGTATTGTTTTATGATTCACCTCCTACAAAAGTGGAAAAAAAAAATTGTAATGGAAAAGACAAATTGCACTGTAAGCCATCCAAAAATTTGCACGTAAATTATTAATTTAGTGTTGAGAAATATTAAGGCGAATTTGACACTTTAGTGGCAAGTCAGAATCTTAGGCAGTCACAGATGTCAGTATTAAGAGAAATAAACACATAACAAGCTATTGAGGAATCTGTTGAGGACCAAGAATTCTGAGCGTTTCCTCATATGACAGTGATTAATGTTAACACGTTGATTGCCGTACTGATTATTCAAATAAAAATATGCTACTTTTTTACTAGTTATTTTACTATTATTTCCAAATTTAGTACCATGAGGGAAAAAGCTACACAATGAGCAAGTTGTAAAGGTTTGAACTTCCTCATAATAAAGCACTTTTTTTCCAAAACATTTATTTAAATTCTATAACAAATACATATATTATAAAAAACATCCATGGCGCTACAGTCCATAAAGGACCAAGGCTTGCTAGACGGCGATATATTGGGGAACGTATGGTGGGTGCCGCAGTTCCCTGCCGTTTAGTTCTGACCTTCGCTACCTAGCGTGCTACTAACTGTAGCTTCCCATTTTTTCTCACCTACACTAACTATACATATACATATTCCTCTTCATTAAACGTAATATATTCTATTTATATAAAATACTTTCATATTTGCTATCGCACCCCACATTAAAATACCATTACAAAACACAGAGCATTGAAACTTGTACTATACTAAAAGACTTAATTTTAAGTTGACTTTCAATAGATCTTATTTATTTTATACTAATAGTTAAATGTTAATCATAATTTGTACCTACTCTTTTTTTTGCGTCCTTATAGTTGAATTCATCTCTCTACATGAATTGATTGTAAACATTACTCTGACGTTGGATGAAAATCCGAAACTGGTTAGAACCAAAACATTGAAATTATATACGACGGATAAAAATCATAGAAATAGTTTATTTATTTCTGGTTTTATGGATTTGCATTCATTGTAATCTAGTTCCAAAATATTCAATTATATGTTTAAAATGTTCTTTATAATAGTGCATCAAGCGAAAGGAATAATTTTTTTTAATTTAAGGCGCGTCAATATCTATGGTCATTGGTGCCCGGAGCCTACTCAGTGCACTGCCGGCTTTTTTTTTTTTTGCCTCGTGCTTGTTGCCAACAGCCAGCTATATTTATATATTTTTAATTATCAATTTATTACATCTGGAATGATTGTTTTTCAAATCTATTATAGGTTTATAGTTTAACATTGTTTACTTGAATGAAATTATATAGAGCTAAATATAAGTCGAAATCTTGCTGTTTGAGAACTGTGTGTAGATTGGCTGGAAGCGGACAATTAGCAGCGATTATGGCTTCCTACAACTTATCTCTTTCTTGTGTGTATTTGTTACAGGCCAGTATTATATGATTAGCGGCAGGTAAATCCGGTAAAGAACAGGAGCCAAATGGTGAGGAGAATAATTGTGGTTAAAACGTAACCTACAAATTGTGGTGTAGAAGTTTCTATTCTCATTGTATTGAAAGTACCATGGCTTTTTAGGGACATTTGGTTGTAAGGCCGTGTAGAATGATCCTTTGATTTTTTTAGAATCACTATATATTTTATTCCATTCCGAGTACAATCTAGATTTTATGTTAGTCTTTATATCAGACGGTAGCAATATTTTCAAATTTGTTTCGGGTAAATTGATGGCCTGTTTAGCTATATTGCCAGCGATCTCATTCCCCTCCAAACCAGTATGTCCTTTAACCCATATTAAATATACCAGGTTACCGGTGCTCAGAATATTATTCATTATGTTTATTGTGTGAAGAATAGTCAAGGCCGGCTTTCGGACGTGTTCTCTCGTTAAACAACCTTGTCCGGTGAACATTCAAATCACACACACCAGCGCCCGCTCTAGCGGTTACGTCGCCCCGGACAAAAAGACAAATTGCCGCCCCTTAAGAATATATACACTACCGATCAGAAGTTTGGGATCATTTAAAAAACTGGGCCTTGAACTACTTCACTATAGTCGATCGTGTCCAATTAATATTCTTAAAGTTGCTCTTAAATCTGCCACGACAAGTCCCCAATAGTTTCGTTCGCTGGAAGTTGAATGACGGCAAGTGAAAACCAAGATTTTTAATAAATCTATAAGATTCTGGCTGAAGATTTTATCGATGTAAAGCAGCTCACCTCTGAAAATATGCCATAGAAGACTTGTGAAGCTTTTGGATGGTTCTAATATAACATCCACTATAGATTGACATTCCCTTGGCTAATGGTAGTTCATATGTAAATATTAGGTGCAATATCATTAACACCAGATTAATAGCTCAAATTAGAGTAGTTAGTGATCGTCACCCCGGGATTTTTTATAATGGAATAGCCCATTTATTTGATCCTAAAAGAGTTGCTTTACTTGTGCGGTGGGCAAAAATGACAATATTATGCACTTTATTTTGGAATGCCCTTATTATAAATGTTTGAGAAGGAGGTTGTTAAATAGGTAATTTACCTTTACACAGAGCTTACGTTTTTGCTCACTTACTAGATATAGAAAATAAAGAAAAGTTAAATCACTTATTTTATCTCTGAGGCTTTGGAGGAAGATATACATAGTTTTGTAAAGATATTATAATACTCAAGATATTATAATTATGACTCAAACTCCTTCTTTAAAATAATTTGTATAAATGAATAATGTCTATTTAAATCAATGTTACTATCTACATTATTAATCAAGTATTTAATATTATTTTATTACGTTGAAGATTAAGCTCTAACGTTTGTAATGTTTCTTCTTGTAACGTTTTGTATTTTTTGTTCAGCTTTCAGCCGAGATCAATCTCTTGCTATAGAAGTGTATAGTTTCATTAGGCAATAAATAAATAAATATTGAATGAAATTTCTCAACAAATGTTTTAAGCAATTGGATCAGCCATTTCAAGAGATTTTGAATCTGCTTCCAAAAATATATCAAATACAATATTCAATCAAATACCAACAAATGAAATTAGCCCGTAAATTTTATTGACAAGATTTAGATAAAAGTTCATGAATTGTATGTGGTAGTTACATATAAATGCTTATAAAAATAATGATTATATAGGATGGATTTATATTTAAATCTATCCTTCAATAGTCTTAAATTTCTCATTTTAACGTTGTATCTAAGATATTACGTACGATAATATTAATATTCGCAGCCCTCTATAGCTTCTAGCTGGAAAACAAATGTAAAACATCTGAATCCTCTATTGAAAAAGGAAGGAGGGAAAAATATCATATCAAGCATTATTCCAGAAAAATATTTTGGCAAATCATATGCCAAGAATTATCTTAATAGCTTGCCAAAGAAATATAATGTAGAAAAAAGAAAATAAATATTTGAATTTTATAAATATAATTAATATATTCATTTATTTCTAGTTTAAAAATGAAGTGTACGTTTTTTATTTTTTAACTATAATGTACATCTAAGTAATTTTTTCAGTTATGTGATTTTCTCCATAAAAACATCGACGAATTTTATTAAATTTGGCATACTAACTATAAAGTTTGTCGATTACAATTTTGAAAACTGGAGTAAGAGAAACTTATGTGAGTGTTCCACACCAGATTTTTTTGTTTTCTAATTAATAATGTAACTAATTAAAATGAGTATATTTGTAGTTATAAACATGGCCACCAGATAACAACACCTACTGAGAAATCAATTTTATTTATGGTTATACAGTTTGTCACTAGGTGTCACTACTTACTTGGGAATCCATTACGCTAACCACTTCCCGTCCCTTCCAAAGACGCATTTTAAACTATTCACATCACAGGATGGCGCTGTGATCGGGTGGCAAATTTTGGAACTACAATTCTGATTATCTTGAAGCTTATGCTTTCTAGCGGCAATTATTTGAACTACTACAAATTCTAGATTAAGTAAGTGCTGTTACCTGGCGGTGAATTCAGAAACGTTAATTTTATTCGGTTTTAACTATTTTTCTTCTTTTTTTTCAACTAACATGTAAAATTTGAATTTTTTTTTTTGTTTTATAAGAATACAGTCGTAATTTTTTAGTATAAACTTCATCTTCAACAATTACATTCTTAAAGCAGTTAAAGAAAAAATTATATTTGTTCCTTATCTCTGTCTTTTTTTATGTCTTTTATTAATTATTCAATTATTTGTTAAAGGGGACTAATTGTGACTCTAACATTAATTAAGTTATTTTCTCTCTTATTAAGTTACATGTATTTATTATAAATACCGATTTAAAATATTCTTGCAAATAATTGTGAAGGGTTTCTAAATTGTCCTGCAAATTGCCTCGCATAATATACCTCGAAGGGTACCTTTATACGCCCGGAGTCCTTCTGCTTCTATTCACGCTTCTATCAAGGAACGGATAGAAGACCAGCATGTTAAGATATTTACCTACATTCACCAGGGATCTACAGAGCCATAGCCGAAGAGTTAAAGGATAATAGTGGGTCTACTAACAGGACATTGCAGGCGGCTGAATAGGCACATACACCATTTACCACTAGCAGACAACGCGTTATAGCGTTTCTGCAGGACCGAAGAGGAAACCCCGGCACACGTCCTTTGTGTTGTGCCTGCCTGGCGAGGACATGGTTTCTTCAACTGGGGGGCTAGCAATCCCGAAGCCACGAGCTTCATGAGGGAGCCACTTTCAGCTTTGCTAGGCCTGATTAAGAGGGCGAACTTGAGGGATGTCATACCCACAGGATACACAATAGATCTCTCAATGAAGGTCGTTGTGGAATGAGGCGTGGCCCTCCCCCATCCAATCTAAATAATATAGATTTTGCCCTTTGAGAAACAATTTACCTCTTGGATTTGTTAGTAATTCACAGAGAATAATTTCAAATTATTGATTCTGTTTATAGGTTAGGACTTTGAATTGTTTGTCAACAAATCATTATTTACTTACTTTTTATTCCATTTGATTTAATTGGGATTAGTTCACTCCTTGAGCTTCACGGTTTACGAGTATAACTTTTTGCGTTTATGAGCATATCTTTTTGCGTTTGCGAATCTATCTTCACGGTTACGAGTATATCTTCACGGTATACGAGTATATCTTATTGCAACGTTGATTTTTCCTCTTTTGAATTAATACAAAATGGGCAAAGTTAAAGAGCTGAGGGTTGCTACCAAAAGTGCCATTTGAACTTTACATAAAATAGGGAAATCAGAACGAAAAGTAACGGCTGAGCTTAAAATTTCAAAAAATGGTGTTCACCGTGCTATCAAACGGTTTAAAAAATATGGTGATCATGAAGATTTACACCGCTCTGGGAGACCAAAATCAAGAACCACAAGTGAGGATGTTCATTATTTTATGAAGTAAAAGAAACAGACAACTCACAGCTCCAAAAATCAGAGGGGAAGTTATTAAAACAAGTTCGAGGCCAATTTCTGTCTCTGCTGTCGTCAAGCAAACTTAATACGAACAGTTGCAACGCTGAAACCATTATTAAAGTATGCAAATAAGAAGAAACCTTCAGAGTGGGCTTGAAATACAAAGACTTTGCAGAAGGGTGGAGGAACCTTTCAGCTCAGAAAAACTACATCCACAATGCATAATACCCACCGTTATGTACAGAGAGAGCTCGGTCTTAGAAAATCAGGTCTTACCCTGCGGTCAGCGATTGATTGGGGAAATATCATTAAGCAACAAACAGGACAGTGACCCTAAACATACTTCAAATTATGTAGACAATATCTTAAGGAAAAAGAAGATGAAAAATATGCGTCAATATGGTCTGGCCCTCGCAATCCACGGTCTTGAACCCAATTGAACTTTTGTGGGATGAGCTAGATGGAAAAGTTCGTATCAAGTGCCCTAATTCTCCAAATGCTCTATGGCAGATACTGTACAGTGTGTGGAATAATATTGAATTCGAAACAATCAATAAATTGATTGAGAGAATGCCTAAAATTATAAGAGAAGTAATTTACTTTGATGAAAAAGTCGTTTAGTCGGAATTTATTTTTGAGAAAGATTTACACCTTGTAATGAATCGCTTATATTATTGTATATAGATTGAATATAACATTTTTGAATTGCTGACATTTTTTTTCATTCATAACAAATCATTAAATTAACAAAAACAAATATGATACATTTTTATTCTATGTGGTCCAAACTTTTTACCAGAAGTGTATATATTTTTTTAAGCAAGTCTATGAATGTTCAAACACAAGCTGCACTTTGTTTGCATGCTAATGCTATTCTGTTCAGAGAAGTAAATGCTTGTTCAAACAAATTCAAGCATCGTCCTTCACAAATTCTGCGATAATTTTTCAATAATAAAGTAAATATTTTTAGCTTTAAGACATAAATAATAATAAATACGCCGCGCATTATAAATTTTAGCGAACGAAAAAATCGAACATTGAAATTTGAGTATTTTCCCACACAAAAATATTTTTCCCACACTTACAGCCAAAATGGCGCCCCGGTCAAATGTCCGGGTTGCCCGCCCCTAGTGCGGGCTCTGCACACACATATTACTAATTCAAGAAAATAGCGTTAACGGTCACTTTGCTATCAGTGCAAATCCTCTCAAGGACAGCTTAACACATTGTACAAATCCAACCTATTATTACTATCAATTTGGGCACTGTGAGTTATATACTCACATTTAATACAATTCATAAAATTTTTTCACACATAAATTGGTTCTTTTTGATATCAAAAAAAGGAAAAATGTGAGATAACTGTGAGTACAAACTGTTTAAAGCTATTCGTATGTCCTCTGAGGAATCCGAGGTAATCGCGTTTCTACAGAGACACGGATATTTGCTAACTGAAAAAACGTGTCCTTCTGGCCATCACTGTAAATATGTTTCCAGCCAACTTAGGTTTCGGTGCCGCAAAAACAATGACAACGGCATAAAGTGCAATTTCACACATTCAATTAGAAAGAACACTTTTTTTAGTAAAGCCCACTTAACTATAACCAAAATATTTAAATTTCTTTTTTCATGGTTGTTACTGAACCATTCCCGGCAAAATATAATTTCCGATGAATTGGAAGTGCCCTCTCACGTAGTTGTTGATTGGAGCAACTTCTGCCTTGAATTACCATTTGGGTGGTTCCAAGATGACAGTTGAAATCGAAGAGCCTAAATTCGATAGCTGGAAAAAGGACGTAATCTATAGAAAAAGAGAATGAATAAAGGTAAAAATATTTTTATTTTTTTCTTACATAAAAAAGACATTTCGAAGAATAGTAGCAGTAGAAGATACTGAAGAATAGTAGCAGTAAAAGCCTGGATAACTGAAAGACTAGTTTACAAAACTATTGGTTATTAATTTAGTATTAATTCAAGTTTGAATTCATGACGAAAATATGTGTGAAATTTTAACAATGATATTTAAGGATATTCACACAGAGACATACTCAATATCAAGGTTTTAATTCTGACACCAGATTGTTTTTTTTTTGTTTAAGACAGATGTCTCCATTTCATTTTTTCTTTTTCCTTAAATATATTTTCCATATTTTTTTTTTGTTCAACCTTAATGAGCTTGTAATACACGGCCATCGTATCCCTTAATTATTTATTAGGATATAATATGTTCAGCAGTTGTTTATGTTATCAAAAAAATATCTAATTCAGTGTATTCAAATTAATGTGTTTAATTTGTTCATATTTCTTTGTTCTTACTATAAAATACGTTTTTGTTCAAAGATCAAAATAATTTCTTTCATTTAACCCATTTATGTGAATACTTATACTATTTAGTTGTACATATGTGGAGACAATAAATGCGATTAATATTATTATTTGTGGTTTTGAACTTTATTTTACCTAGTTGGTTAATTTTATTTTTTTTTCAGATAACGAGATGAGTAGATTTCATCCTGTTTATGTATTGGAATTTCATTTATGTCACTTCTACTATAGAGATGTATTTTTTATTTTATTTTTTGCTATTTAGTTTTGTTACTAACATATTGTACTGATTGCTGGAGCACTTCAGGACAGTAAAAAAAATTCTCAGAGAAAAATTGGTACATTTTATTCAGACCAGAATTCGGTCAGAAGTGCTTTCATAATTATTGATGTTAAATTATTTATTAAAATATTTTATTCACAATTATTATGCTAAATTTTCTTGAATAGTTTCTAATACTAATGTATTTCAATTTAATTATAATTAAAATTATAGGTTAAAACTTTCATAATTTATTGATGTTTGATATACTTTCAACCGCTTATTTATGTTATGAAATTATTGTATACTTGTACCAGGGGCTGCTCAAGTGTGTAATTAAAAAGCGATTAAATAAATAAATATTGCAAATTTATTTTAAAAAAAAAAAAAATGATTTATATGAACTGTTACCCTTATTTTTGATTACTTTGGTCAAACATAAATATTGTTTACATTGATATTACCCTTATAGCATTAGATCCACATAAATCAACTAACTAAAGCATATTTACAAGGTCTTTGCATTAAAAAAACAAACAAAAGTGAAAGTTTGTACGAAAAAAGTTGAATAAATATTTTTTCTAATAGTGTTTCAATCATTTCCAAATAGTAGACACTCCTCATTAACAGAATGTTTTGCGTACACTATCTTTTGCCCTTTATAAAAAAAACTTTACTATATTTTGATCTAAAATCAAATATATAGATAAAATGTTTAAACAGAATATCTATAACATGTAATTGGGATTGGCTAGTTTCATGCTTCCACATAAATTTTAATACCTCATGTAGAAAATATTTTAAATTTTGTCAACAATAAATAAACTTCGGTTATAAACGGGACAATAAAATGTTTTGATTCAATTATTATTACTTACACAATCATAATTCGTTCATGCTTTAACTGGACTAAAGCAAAAAGAAGCATTAACTGCGAATCTGATTGTAAATGAAGATAAGACAAGTATTTTGATACTTGTATGAAGGAGAAGACCAATTTCTGTATTTCCAAGAAACTTAATTAATTAACTTTAGTCTCAGGTAATTTTAAAGATATTCTGATAGCAAATACTTTAGCTCTCAGATAATTTTAAAGATATTCTGATAGCAAATAGATAGTTTGTCCGATCTTAGAGATCTTTGCTATATGATCTTCTATATATAAATTGGACAGGTGATGAAGCAAGTTCAGAAGATTTCTTAAAACATGCATGGCATAGAGAAACTAAGTCTTACCATGAACGATTTACTATAAAGAATTTTTAATGATAATTAAGCAAACAATTTCTATAATAGATATTTATTAATATATTTCTACTACAACATGTTCAAGCATGATGAATATAAATTATATTTTGTATTAAATTTTAGTTCTTGTGCTGAAAGTTGGAAATGATTTAATTTTTAGAAGTTCCAATTCTTTTTCCAAAATAGCATTTTCAATTTGTAATTTATTCAATTTACATTTCAATGAATTTTTTTCCGCATGAAGACGTTGCCTGGTCATAATAAACAAAATATTTTTAAGAAAAAATTAAAATTGATAAAAATTAAGTAGGATTTTGATTAAAAGTAAAATCTACCTAATAAATACATTATCTTTTTGGTTCTGCTTAATAGAAATTTCATTATTTTTGGCGGTTATTTTATACTGCTTTAATTCTTTTTCTAGGAAGTAATTTAACTTCGTTGTTTGAGTTTCCATTTCATTCTTTACTTTTACATCACTCTCGAATTTTTTCTGCATAGTTTCTGCTACATTTAAAAGATGTTTATCTACCTGAAATTAATATAAGAATAAAAAATAAAACTATATGATACTGAGATTTTGATTAGTTTAAGTTTAAGCTAACAGTTAACAAATATACTATAACCGTCTTTTGTAGGACAAATTGGAATAATTTGCTATTTATGGCTTATTTACCGGCATTAATTTAAATACTTAAAATACGAGTAACCTTAATAACCAATCTGCCGAGGCGAAGGAATTAAAATACATCTATTTTTATTTAAAATGTTATCGAAATATATAAAATGTTATACGTGGAAATAAACAATGATTATAATATTATTGATAGATATTTATCAACTGGTCTACAGCTAAATTAATATAATTCGGCTACTAAAATTAATGTATACGACCTGCAAAATGAAATTGAAAGAATGTATATATTATAAGATATAGTCAATATTTATAATTGCGAAATCACTGCGATATTAATGGATCCGAAATATTTAAAAAATCTGTATCCTTTAAGGACGCAGTAATTTTTACACGTAGATAAAGTGCTATCGCTTCTTCCGAAGATACAAAAATCACTGTTCACACTCGTTACATTTGAACGGAAATAAGTAATTTGCTAAATTTTATGAAGAAGAGTATACGATTAGATTAACGTGGATAACAGCTTATGTTGGGCTGAAGTGAACAAAAGGGCTGGCTACTATTTAGCCAAGAGAACCGTATAGTAAGACTAAACAGTTAATATGAAAGTTCCGTTCACTGACTTAAATATTCAATACTTAAAGAATGGCAAAATGAATTACATCAGACAATTAAGGCTTAATTTTATAAAATTATTAACTCTAAAATTGGTAAAAATCATGATATAGATAATCTGGAATTTCAAAGAATAAATCTTGCATTATGAGTCGCTTATGGACAAATCATGGCTTATTAAGGAATAATTATACAAAATTAATATATAAAGCCCTGAACTGTACTTAATTTGAAATGTTTGAAAGCCTAGAACATATTTTCAAGATTTGTTAACGAAGAGAAGAGATGTTTAACAAGTTATCCAAGCAGTTGGATAACTTAAATCATTATATAAATATTTTAATGGAATCAAAATGAAATAATTATGGAAACTGTATTTGAGTTTATAAAGCAATGCAAAATAAAAATATAAAAAATGTATGGGCAATAATGTCGCAAGATAACAACGTTTAAAGCCGACATTTTGAGATAAATTGATTTTAATTTAGGTTTAATTACAAAGGGTTGCAAGAAATTAATTGTATATATTGTTAAGTATTGTAAAAAGTACGCTCATTTGATAGATATATTAATATTAGCTGTAAGCTTGATAGATGGGTAAGTTTATACGTGGCTATGGCCAAGAGAGCTAAAGCAAAAAAAAAAAAAATATGAATTTAAACTTTTGCAATAAGCTGATTACAAGAACCTTTAAGGACAAACATATCCGGCCGGGTATTCGTATTTTTCCTTCGCCTTATACTACGCATAATCGGCCTCAGCCTAGCAAAATATATTCTGTACCATGCTAATAGCTGGCCATGTGATCTTAAATAAATTTTTCATCTTCAAACGAACGACTACTGCCGGAAAATATTATGAGACATTGTAATGTCTTATGAGAAAGTTAGCTATGAGAACATTCCCATTCCTCTAAGTTGCACGAAAGTTTATATATCGGCGATTTTCAAATCTGGAGCATCTCTGGTGACGAATTTGAAGTCGGTGGCACTTCTTTCCCCAGAACCTCCATGTTTATTGATACTAGGGCTGTTGTTAGACTGAGTAACCGGGAAGTGCAATGGGCCCATCTCTGTAGGAAGAACCCGACTAGAATAGAATAGAAGTTTTGATGCATTAAATATTAAGTAATTTGTCTTCAAATACTTTTTAAAAAGTCACTTGTTTGGGTCTGCAGTTCTATTTTAGGGTTTTGCATTCGGTCACCATTCATGAGTTTAGATATGAAATCTTGAAAAAAGGGCTGACGCCAATGACTACCAAATGAAACAGTCTATCACGGAAAAAAATGTATCTGATATTTTCTAAAAACCATGTTTACATGCTGTTACATCTATAAATAATTAATGTAATACTTAACAGGATCCAATTCAAGACGGTCTCTTGAAGACTTTTTACGAGTTTGACCATATGATAACGAACGTTTCATCTTCTGGCTTGTTAACAACTGTTTATCAACCATTTTATCATCTCCCTTTGCTTCTTACGATATTAAAAATGATTTAAACGATATTAAAAACGAAAAACCATGAACCATGCCCAAACAAACAGAGAGTTGAAATCGTATGTGCCATACAAAAAAAAAATCAGGTACTTCCTTCTATGGCAATGACAGTCTCAACATATGTGCAGTGAAATATATTCTGGATAAATAATAATCAGTATGGACTTCGGCAACGCTGGACACTAATAAAGAGTTCTGTGACTTTTTGATAGAAGAATTGAAAAAGTAAGTAAAGTAAAGTAATACCTATTTTTTTTTTCAGGCGGGCTTAACGTCCAACTACTAATTAGGATCGTGGACTGGGACGGGAGCACCTACGTTGCCATTAACATTTTTTAAACGAATATAAAATTTAGCAGTTTACGCGGGATTCGAACTGGCGATCTCCCATTTACAAGTCCCTGCCCATAACCACTACACCAACACCCGCCCCACCAAGGGATGAATTGAAAAGATTATAAGTACAATGGAAGGTGAAAAAGAATGGGAGGATAAGGTCAACGCACATACAAATGAAACAGTCTATCACGGAAAAAAATGTATCTGATATTTTCTAAAAACCATGTTTACATGCTGTTATATCTATAAATAATTAATGTAATACTTAACAGGGTCCAATTCAAGACGGTCTCTTGAAGACTTTTTACGAGTTTGACCATATGATAACGAACGTTTCATCTTCTGCCTTGTTAACAACTGTTTATCAACCATTTTATCATCTCCCTTTGCTTCTTGCTGAGCAATAATTTGGACGCCTGTCTCCACAGATATTTCATCTTTCTGTATATTGAAATAAAGTGTAATCAATGATTAAAAACTTAGCAGCCAAATCTCTTGGATGGAGATAACTTTTTGTTTACAATAATACTGAATCAGAAAAAGATTGGGAACGTTAGTATTTTTTTTTTTATAAACAAAAATGTTTTTCTGACAAGAAATAAAGTGCCACTTTTATATACTCGAGTTGTGCCAATTGTACGAAAGGTAAAAGAAGTTTACTTTAATGTTAAATATTATATTTTTTTTTTCTAACAGTTTAAAATTATTTTGAAAAAAGATATAACAATTGTAAGGCTCCAAGAGAGAATCGTCCATTTAAGAGGGAAAGGTTACATTCAGGGAAGTAGTTAAAAATGTTTTATTTTTGGGCTATCCTCTCATTGACAAATGAAAACTTAAAAGAAGTAATTAGTCCATTTGAGATGCCTTGTTAAAGTTGGCTGATGATACCAGCATTCATTAGGGGTACATACAATTCACTCTAACATCCGTGATGATGGCTGGAATTAACGGCTGAATGCTTAGCTTATATGAAATAAAGACTTTTACAAGATATATCAAATGGATACATACCTTCTTTAAAAAATATTTTACTTTAATAAGATGTTTATACGGCAATAGCAAGAGAAGTTTTTAAAGAAAAAAGAATTCTTTGTTGCTCTATTTTTTTTCTTTAATAACTCCGCTGGCCATTGCCGTATAAACATCTTATTATAATTTTAAGGCCTGAGGATTTGAAAACCTCATAATACATAAGTATTATGTAATTTTTTTCATACTTAAAATTTGTACTTAATGTTTAGTAACTTGAATATTATTTATAAATGTGGAAGAACCTAAACCATAATAAAATGACACTTTTGAGTAAGCATGATCTCCCAGCTTACCCTAGAACTCATCTTGAACCAATTTTTTTTTTCGGAATAAAGTTTCAAATAAAAATAATAGGCCTATGCACGTGTAGTTAGTATAACAATTTTAAAGAAATTCGTTATAGCTGCTGAAAGAAAATTGCAGAAATTGGCTATATATTTTATTCTTAATTAGTATTATACAGATGACATACTTCATATAATACATTGAAATTATTGCATCATATAATCATTTGATTACATCATATAATACATTGAAATAATATTTTAGAGTGGCCTAAAGTTACCCTCTTCCAGGAATTATATTAAAACTAAATTTTTCCAGAAAAATATGGTACATTCAGTCAAGTGTACTTAGTCTAGTTAACTGATCTGAATGAAAATTTTATTGTTGCGCGTTCCTGGATAGAACCTGAAAGAAATATCAAGTTGCAGCTTTCTGCAACTTTACGTTTTAGAGCACACACAAGCAAAGTTCACTTTCTAAAACCACTTTCTCGGACTTAGGAAACCTCAAAACACATAAAACCTCAAAAATGGTGAAAACTCAATTTTAAAAATTTAAAACCATCGCTATACTTCAGTCTTACTGAAGAGAAAGTAAAAATAAAGGGAAAATATCCGAATTAAGGTAGTTATAAGAAAATAAGAGTTTTTTTTATATTCTCTGCAATGATATATTATGTACCACATTGCAAGAATGTTCAACAGTAATTATTTTCGTCTTACCACAAGTTCTTCTTCTTCTTCAGCTTCCTCTTCATCTAATATTTCTTCAACTATTGAGACTTCTTCTTCGGACATTTGTTTTGTACAGTCAGTGTACTGTTCCCATAATCTATTTATCCAACTAGATTTTCCCTTAGACGTTTCAACAGATATTTCATTTCTTTCCTTAATTGAAGGTACTTTAGTTATAACTAACATTTCTTCTTTTTCTGGATTTTTTGAAGTAGTTTTCCTATTGGGACATAAACAATGTAGTAAGAAATATTAACGTGTATAGAATTCATTTTCATCTGTTCATATAACAATAAAACATAGTAAGTGTACTTTGACAACTACCATCTTGAAAAAATCTGTTAATATATATATTTCATATACATATAGCGTATTTATTGGCGAGAATGTTGGTAGATTAGGTTTATGGTTAGGTTGCATCTCGGGTTTGAAAAAAAATGTATAAAAGTATTTCAACTCCATTAGGTTTAGGTATAATTATTATTGCTTTATATAATGAAAAGACTTAGTGTTATTGAAAATGTGGCTAGGTCCGCAATGCTGGATAACATCCATTATTTTATCCGTCGTAGCATGCATATTAGATTTATTCCTGACCGGTTTCGGATATTCATCCATCGTCAGAGCAAATTCACCAAGTTTGTGTAGAGAGTTCACTTCAACTAAATGTTTCTGTAGACTCACACTTGTTGGTTCAGAACCAACAAGTTGGTAGGACCAACAAGTGTGAGTCTACAGAAACATTTAGTTGAAGTGAACTCTCTACACAAACTTGGTGAATTTGCTCTGACGATGGATGAATATTCGAAACCGGTCAGGAATAAATCTAATATGCATGCTACGACGGATAAAATAATGGACTTAGTGTTAATTGTTTTCTTTTTAAATTTAATAAATCGGAAAATTATAAAATCTAATCAGAGATTTTTTTCTATGACAACCTGCTTTATTTTGTGGTCATCGACCGGTTTAGGGTGTTCCCTCCTCATCTTCAGAATGTTTTGATAAACAGTGCAAAATTCAGCTGACACACTATTTTTGAGAAGTGTCTTGTATGATCCCTAAATAGGTTTATGATTTAGGTCAAATAGCATGGATTTTTACATAATTTAATTATTTTATTTATATTATCTTATTTTGAACTAGCAATAATCACACATTAGTACACTTTCATTGATCACATACTGCCACGATAGCTGAGAGGTTACTGATCTGGACTACCAAACTGAAATATACTGTGATACTGAGTTGGATACCCAGTCTTTGCCTTGGTTATATTTGATGTATTAATATGAGTAGCATACAGTAATGTATGTCCACCTAATTTGCTAGTTGGATGTTAAGCCTGCCTGAAAAAAATAGGCATTATTTCACTTTGCCGTAAAATATGTTTGGTATCCGCTTTCGGCAATGATACTGATTGGCAGTTGGACTTGAAGTTTTCTTTAAACTAATACCCCATAATACCTAAAATACTTATATTATTTTTTAAATAAGTCTAGTTTCTGGGTGGAATTACTTTGAAATTATATATATATAATAAACTTAATAATTTACTTTGTACGAAATTTCCTGCTAGATATTTGAGTATTCGCATCAGAAAGTTGTGCTTTCCGAACATCAACCGAATCTGCTACATACTTCAATGCAATCTCTTTTGTTACCTAAAACAAAGGGTGTTTTAAAAAAGTAATGTATCAAATCAAAGCATCCAGTTAATTTTTAATCTATTTAAAAATATTTCTATTTTTTCTTACTCCTAGTAAGAGGAAGTATTGTAATCTTGTCAAATTTTCAATATCGGTATCACCATGAAATTCGACAGTAGATTGTCAAAATTCCTCAACCAGAAGTACGACTTTACTACATGTTTTTTATACTATATTTGAAATTTATAAAAATTAACACAAGAATTTCTTCATACCTCTATTCTCTTCACACTATCTAGCATTATATTCAGCATATTCAATTCCAATTTGCAACACATAAGAAGTGGTTTCAATGAGGAAACATATTTCTTCAGTTTTAACCTTCTGCGAAGAAGTGGTATTGTTTTATGATTCACCTCCTACAAAAGTGGAAAAAAAAATTGTAATGAAAAATACAAATTGCACTGTAAGCCATCCAAAAATTTGCACGTAAATTATTAATTTAGTGTTGAGAAATATTAAGGCGAATTTGACACTTTAGTGGCAAGTCAGAATCTTAGGCAGTCACAGATGTCAGTATTAAGAGAAATAAACACATAAGCTATTGAGGAATCTGTTGAGGACCAAGAATTCTGAGCGTTTCCTCATATGACACTGATTAATGTTAACACGTTGATTGCCCTGATTGTACTGATTATTCAAATACAAATATGCTACTTTTTTACTAGTTATTTTACTATTATTTTCAAATTTATTACCATGAGGGAAAAAGCTACACAATGAGCAAGTTGTAAAGGTTTGAACTTCCTCATAATAAAGCACTTTTTTTTCAAAAACATTTATTTAAATTCTATAACAAATATTATAAAAAACATCCATGGCGCTACAGTCCATAAAGGACCAAGGCTTGCTAGAGGGCGATATATTGGGGAACGTATGGTGGGTGCCGCAGTTCCCTGCCGTTTAGTTCTGACCTTCGCTACCTAGCGTGCTACTAACTGTAGCTTCCCATTTTTTCTCACGATGCTGGGTCAACACCGACTTTACCTTCACGGGAATCGAACCGTGAATTCTCGCATGAAAGGCGAGTGCGCTAGCAACTAGACCAACGCGTGAGGACACACGTATATTATAAATTAACAAAAAGCATGAAACACAGTTGGTTACAAAAATAGCCAAGATGAACATGGGTGTCAACTTGAGAGCGTCATAAGGAAAGCGATAGATTTCTGAAGATGCGAAGCTTAGGATTGAACGTTTATTTGGTACACATGTTACTTAAAAAACAAAACAAAAATTAATTGAATGTACATATTTTTTGTGTGTAATGTATATATTTTTTGTCATGCTCAACTTATTTAATTCCACTCCATAAGTATTAATCTAGCACTTAAAATCTATTCTATATGTGCTTCTTCAACATACACATAACTTAATATCTCCAAACTCCCGCTTAGATTCTAAGACTATAGCTCAATAGAAGTGTATAGTGTGTATCTAAAATCATTCCTTTAGCAGTTTTAACATGTATTAAAGTAGAATAGAATACAATTTATAATAATTCCTTTTTTGGGGTTTCTTCCCATACACATGAAGTTACTTCTTGAAAGATAAATAAACATACAATAAAGCAGGTACAAATATATATTGATAAAATATATTCAAAATCAAAATAAAAACTGTCTTCAATAATAAACAAAATTCTGTAGATTTAGAGAATTAAATAAATCAAGATCATCTTGACTTCAGGGAACATGAAAACACTTTCAAACTTTTGAACAAATTATAACCAAAAACAAAATAAATGAAACTACTTGCAATAAAAGGAAATAAAAAAAAAAAAACAGTACAATAAAATGAAATAAAAAAAACAACTAAAAAACAAGAAATATTCACAAAACAGCTAAATTTCTTATTTTTAAGGAATTAACAATGAAATAGAACAGATTATCTAATTTATTTGAATCATTAATGTTTAATTAAAATTGTCTGACTATGTGGATGTGTTCGCAACAGAAACTTTGCTTTGAAGTGAACTCTCTATCCGGACTTAATTAATTTGGTTTGACGATGGATGAAAGTCCGAAACCATTCAGGAATATAAGAAATATGCATGCTACGACGGATAAAGTACCAGATTTAATAAGCTTGTAACCTTCAAATTTATTATTATTTGGCTGACTAGGAAGTTTAGAAATAGGAACCCTGAGTTGTAAATTTGGTTCTCCTAAAGTTAAGCTGGTAATTAATCTAAAATTAGGATCATAACGAGATTAAAGTACGGAATTTATGTTGGTAGAAAATTTATGTTTTTTTTTTTTTAAGTTTTTGTATTATGTTTTTAATATGTTTTAGTTAGTTCATTATTATCTCGAGTATAATCATAAATGATATTAATCGCTCCAATACAAGTTACTTTATTTTACAGTTGTAAAAACCAATTATTATATTTTATTTTTTTTCTCTGAAAACTGGCCAGATTTTCAGGGCAGATAAGCAAATTTTTGGAACGCTGTTGCTTTCCATTAATTGATCCTTGTGCCACCAGCTAAGCATTCTTTTAACCACTTCTGCTTCTATTCCATCCAGTTCAATTTCCAGACGATTATTATAATTGGGTGTGTTACGCGGACATTATCAAATGAATTTAAAATATCTCAAAGTACATTTCCTAATTTGTAAGGATTAGAGCTCCTATTCCAGCAGAATATAAAAGAACAGAATTCACCATAGCTTTCAGTAACATTAATTTAGTGTTTAGCAAATTGGATTTAGTTTTCGCTAGAGCTTCGCGCAATTTAAAGGATACTACTTGCGCATTTCTAATTAATTCATCAGTTGAGGCAGGTTAAGCTAAAGAAGACGGTGTTTTTTAAGTGTTCTCTATTGATAATTAAAAGTTAATTAATTATTGGCATTGATGAAGAAGGTTGGACTATTTTATTATTATTGCGAATGGTTTTATATAAGCATCATAACTTTCATAAGTTTTATGTTAGCCGTATTAATGGTATAATATTAATTAGTAACATTGATGAAGAAGATTGGCTATTTTGGTATTGTTGCAAGTGGTGCCTACATAAGAATAGATACTAACAGTTTTAATTGTATAAATATCGTGCCATATAAGGGCTTAATTATTTACATGGTGGGGTTATGTAGCAGTGAGAAGGCCATTCCTTATTAGCTAAATATAGGCGTTGTATGTACGCTAGTGTTTCAATTAAGATACCCTAGTGAACCCTTCCTATTTAGAGTCCAGGTGAGCGGCGTACTGATGGCATGGGTAAGGTGGAGACCGGAACCTGACAATCGCCTTTGAGGACAGAACATTGGCCTTACACCAAACTAACCAGGTAACTATACTCCATTTATTTATTTTTATTGGCTTTAATTGATGCTAATATTGGCCTTCCCTCATAGAAGACTCAGGCAACAGTTTATTTCCTTGTTAGCCCTATCAGCAACCATACCCCTTCAATAGTCTTGGTGTCATAATTCAGTATATTCGAAACTAAAACATGAAGAAGGACTGAGAAATGGCTGAAAATTGTAGCTGTGCCAGACATCTATCCCACATGCAATTAGAATATAGCTTAAATGAATTTTTTTTAAAATGTACTTTTAAAATATAAAAATAAGCCAGTACCGATTTACTGAAAAGTGACTTCATTTGTTCAGTTTCAATACATAAAAATGGTCGATCATTTGGATTAGTGAAGAGTGATACAGCCACTTCATACAATGATTCTTTGAATATATTTCTTGGAATACAAACAGGTATCTGAAAATATAAAATCTGTCACAGTTAAAATTGCATAATATGTAGACATAAAATTGATAGATATGTAGAAGAAAAATAGAATCGCAACAGGCAACTATAAGATTTACTGTATCTTTCTTGTATATGTACACAGTATGTATGGGCGTGTGTTGTGCTGAGTTAGTGTTAACAATGTGGTAGCGTTTACCACAGCAGATATCAACCACCCTTGTAAGGGTTGTTCGCTGTGATATCACTAGGGTTGCTAACGTCTCTGAACAAGTGTCTAGTCCGTTTCTCCCTTCTGGGGATTTATTAGAAAACTTATAAATTAATATTTTGAATAGGTTAGTGCAAATTAATAGTCTTTATTTTAAATTTTGATTTTTGTTTGGAAATGAATTTTTATTTTACTATGTTTATTAACAGTGTATAGTTTGCATTAATTGCATTCTTATAAATACACAACCACTGGTTAAAACCAAATAATTAAAAAGAGAAAAAGGGGCCTGATTAGATCAGTGTAGCGCACTGGATTGAATCGCAGAACCCCTGGTTTCAACTCCAGGCAAGGCTCCCTAATATTTTCTAGCCCTAAGAGCATTGTTAAAAACGTTGCTCATTAGACGCCGGGAGGAGCGAGACTTAGGGGATCGATCTCG
This sequence comes from Triatoma infestans, assembly GCA_011037195.1. NCBI lineage: Eukaryota > Metazoa > Arthropoda > Insecta > Hemiptera > Reduviidae > Triatoma > Triatoma infestans. Next base: position 103,471 of record JAAEAF010000987.1, on the reverse strand, counting down.
CTTAAGATGGTTAAATGATGTGGAGGACGACCTCCGCCAAGTAGGTGTTGTGAGGAAGTGGAGCGCCAAGGAGGCCAACGTGTAGGAGTGGCAGACACTCATCGATGAGGTCCAGGTTCCATATCAGGATTGGTAGCAGCAGAGGAAGAAGAAAAGCATTGTATTGGGCAGCGATGGACTGTGTTGTTCTGTCACGAAAGAACTTGTCCAGTGGAGGTCGGCAGTGCACTGAGGCACTGAGAAGTCTCCGGGCATCAATGACCACACATATGGAAGTAGGTACCTACAAAAAAAAATCTGGTGTGAAATTGTCACACGACTAATTCTTACCACTACTTATATATATATATATGTAGATGTAGATTGTTGTAGGGGATTATCGCACTGCGACCTGAAAGATCTATTGTGCCCCCCGGAGCCTTCTCAGTGCACTGCCGGCATCCAAACAGTGTTCTCTAGCTACAGAAAACACTGCTCATCACCGTACAGTGAGTTCTAGAAGCTCCTAGGAAGAGAAAAAAATCTAAGGGCAGCATGCTGGATTCGAACCCGGGACCTCCGCGTTGCTAGACCAGCGTGCTACCACTGATTATAAACCTTCTTCTTCCCTTGGCTTTATCGCCAATTAACTAGGGACGGACGACCTAGTTTTTGTGTTGTGTGTTTGTTGTCTTAAAGTGTTAGAGTGAGTATTTAAGTGTATTTATACTGTTCTGACGAAGTGCATGGAGTTTGATGAGCTGGAGACTGCATGCAACAGATACCCCTGCGGCAAATATATATATATAGATATATAATTATATATATAATATATATATACGATATATATAATTATATAAATATAACACTACGTATATACTTGACAAATTTTCTTTAAACTTCAAATATGACTCATTTGCCCTAACTTAAATATAGAGGTGTTTGTGGGGGATAAGTACCAACTCAAGAAATCTAGTAGTTGAACGGACTACATTATAATCCAGAAGACAGCGCCAATAACATTAAACAAACACAAATAACATTTGAAATGTAACATTAAAAAATGTTTCAAATAAACGTATTGTATAAAGTCTTCTAGCAATGCTGGTAATGTACCTTAATATTATATAGAAGGTAGAACTATACATTGTACTAAAGTGGTAATTGAAAGGATTTATAAGTGCCCCAGAACCGCTTCAAACAAATCTGAAGTGCAACAAGTCTTTCACAGTATTTATTTGCGCAATAGAATTTTATGGATATGTATGTCAAAACGTTCAATTATAATTAATTATTTAAATTTCATACCTTAAAATCTTCAGTGATTGAATTAAGTATTGAGTTACACGTTTCTATTTGCTGCTCTAATACAGCCATTTGATGTAAATATTGACGTAAAGCAGTGAAATGAATATTGAATGATTCCAAACCAATTTGGATTTCCTCTGTTATTGCGTAAATCTATAAAAAAAATTACTCATAAAGCAAGCATGAAAAAAGTCAATTATCATTTAAATTATTTAGGCTAAATGATTTTCATAAAAGTAGCTTTGAATAGGTAGATCCGGAGGAATCGCTTGTTGACCTTCCAAATTTAACGACATCAGAAATGCAATACAGAATCTGAATAGTTCCTAGGCACCTTTAGGATTGTCAATGAATTGTTGAGAAGTGATTTTATTCACCACTTGGAAGATCCCTTCAACAAACGATATTAAAAACGAAAAACCATGAACCATGCCCAAACAAACAGAGAGTTGAAATCGTATGTGCCATACAAAAAAAAAAATCAGGTACTTCCTTTTACAGCAATGATAGTCTCAACATATGTACAGTGAAATAAATTCTGGATAATTAATAATCAGTATGGACTTCGGCAACGCTGGACACTAATAAAGAGTTCTGTGACTTTTTGATAGAAGAATTGAGAAAGTAAGTAAAGTAAAGTAATGCCTATTTTTTTTTTTCAGGCGGGCTTAACATCCAACTACTAATTAGGTGCGTGGACTGGGACGGAATCACCTACTTTACTATTACATTTTCTAAACGAATATAAAATTTAGCAGTTTACGCGGGATTCGAACTGGCGATCTCCCAGTTACAACTCCCTGCTCATAACCACTACACCAACACCCGCCCCGAATTGAAAAGATTATAAGTACAATAGAAGGTGAAAAAGAATGGGAGGATAAGGTCAACGCACATACTGAACTATTCTTGGAAAACAAAGACAAAAAAAGAAAAAAAAAATTAAAGAGTAATGGACTCCGAAGGCTTAGCTATGTAGAGAAGGAGGAAAGCTATGAACTCTAAATAGATTGACAACACACGAATACCTGAAACCAGGAGCAGTCAGATGGACGTAGTTCTGAGAGATCTGAGGTCCTTCTCATTGTGAAACAATGGAGATGTTATACTGAGACTTTAAAGAATATAGTGCTATATTTCCGGAGCTAGACTGAAACACTGTTGGGATAAATTGTAATTTTTAAAATTTCGTTTGATGTTAATATATACACTACTTACCTTAAGTTCAACTTTCTGCTTGTCCATTTTAAAATTGATGAATAAATTAAATGATTCCTTGTTCAGAGTTGAATAGTAACTGGGATCATTTATTATTTTCAATTGTTGAAAATAATTTAATACCTGTGGTAACAGATCGTATTGTTTTTTATTTGTCTTCCTATAGTAAAAGTCATATCCATCGTATATAGCCTTCAGTGGTACACCTTTTAACAAGTCCAAAGGAGCATCCGCACTAAACTCAAGACAAATATGAATCTTTAATTTTTAATCTTTATGACAATAGTTATCTTTGTGACAGTAGTTTAAAGTATGGCTTAAAATTAACAACACATTATCGAAAACCACTTGAGTTTCAGGGTTGAGACAGCGTCAATGGTTTGTTATAAACCGATGTTTTGACCTATATTGTAATGGGCTTCTTCAGGGTCGTTACATCTTGAAAGTTAATGGAGCAACCACTGCAATGGAGCAACCCAGAAACTCAAGTGTTTTTCATGAAAACTGGCCGCGAAAGCCTAAAAGATCAACATATTTATTGTTTATTGCCCACTGTATTCTAATTTGCGTCAGCGCTTGCAGAGGAAGGTTGGGTTCCACGTTGCCTTGGAGAATAACAGTCTGCCCCTGCTGCTCGAAAACAGTGCCGCGTACAGTGGTTTTAGGCGCTTTGCGGAAGAAGCATTTAAAAGGAGAATGGAATGGGTCAATAGGGACGGATTGGGTAGGTAGTTTACAAGTTGGAGTGGAAGTAATTTATTGCATGAATGCGGGTTTTAGGCTAGAGGTATAGTTATGACCCTTAGTTTTAGGCTAGTTTGTAAGATTAGATGTAGGGTTTCTCATACCACCCAGGAATATTGAATACTGAGGGGTGTAAGAGTGTGAATGGTTAAATGGACGAGCTTAGAGTGGAAGGGTGTAAATAAATTTTAACTGTATTGGATGAGTGAAAGATAGATTGGATAGGGTAGGTTAGGTTCTCCCCCCCCCCAGGAATATCGAGTACTGGGGGGACCTATAGGTTAGGATTAGCTTGGTTAAGTTCATTTCCATTGTTTCAGGGCGTCAGGCTCTGCGTTACGGGCATCATTTAGCTTAGGGGCTTCTATACAGGCGGGTATGCGCGAGAGCCCAGGGACCGCCCACCCAGTGTGCCTTACAAAATGAAGAAAAAAACAAAATTTATTGTTTTGCTGATTAGCCAAAGTGAAAAATTAGTGGCATCTCGTGTTATTCAAGAACACAGATTTCATTCGCGTTAGTTTTTTCGATAAAACCTAGACAATATTAAGAGAAAGGACACATTTATGAATCCAAAGAAAACAAAACAAAAAATTCTTACCAACAGAATTGGGCGCCACTGACTTGCCCAAACTGCCATCAAATTACTACAGCATCCCCTTAATCATCATCAAATCACTACAATACGGCCTAAATGATGGCAGCGCTTCGGACACGTCTACGAATTTAGGCAACAAGCTCTGCGAAATTCTCCAAGGAGAGAGAGAGAGAGAGAGAACCCCAGATTTGGTATAAATCCCGGTTACAGTTTTTTCTCAGTAATAATAGATCCATCTCAATACATCATTATAGATCCATATCAATACAACAGTTTTAGAGGAAGAATTTATGAACAGATCAGTCTTAACAAGTGAAGAATACATCATGCAGATTGCTCTTTAAACATTTTTCCATTCACTCTTTTCAAACTCATCCTACAATATCTTTTTATCATTTAGTGCCATTTCTTTTCGTCTGAACTTTATACTGTTCATAATCTTCCGCCTTTTTTTTCTGCTTAAATAAGTTTTCCACTTATCCTTTTTCTTCTTAATTTTTGCGTGAATTTTTTTTTGTTTCAATATAGATTTTATAAATGTAAAAAAATTTATCAAAGCAAAAAATACATACTATGAAGGGAATTTGTCCCAAACGTCTAGGGGGAAAATTGAAAAAAAAAAAAAAAAAGACTTTAAAAAATTCTGACCCATAAAAATCCGGCACTTTTTTTTTTTTTTACAATTATTTTATTTAAATATGTATCTATTATTTCTTTACATTTTTGTTTTTCAAAAATTCCACTAGAATATCTCCTTCCGGTGGTTCAATGTGCTGGATTTCTTTCTTTGGAGCTACCTCTTAATACGCTGAATCAATTTTTTTTTGTTTTTAGAAAAAATTTAAATATCTTTCTTATTATTCCTTCAGGTTGTCCTTTCTGAGATGTTCTAATTGTAACCCATATTTCTGGGACAGATTGTAGAAATAAAGTAATGCCTATTTTTTCAGGCGGGCTAAACGTCCAACTACCAAATTAGGTGTCGTGGACGGGGGGCGGAAGCACCTACTTCACTATTAACATTTTTTAAACAAATATAAAATTTAGTTATACGCTGGACTCGAACTGGGGTCCTCCCACTTACAAGTCCATGCTCATAACCACTACACTAACACCCGCCCCGCGGGACAGATTGTATAATTATTATTTATACCACTATTATTTAGAAAGAGTAAAGTTAAAATTTACCTAAATAATTCTTTAATTTTATTGTAATAGAAAATGCCTAATCTGTTATATTGAATCAATTGTTTTAAATTTTCCCATTTCTTATCAATATCATCATAATATTTTTGCCTTTCTATTAACAAATTATTTATATATTTTTTTTCTCTATCAATAATTTTCTTCAATAAATTGAAATTCGAACGTATTTCATTATAAACTTGCCTGCAACAGAATTTATTTTGTTATTTTTCATAAATTAATATTTCTAACTAACACTTAAAACATCTGGTTACCCTTTTAAGTCAAGATGCTGTAAGTTAAACTGTAAGGGTGTAAAAGTTTAATGCAAATCATATGTATAAATAATTTAAAGCTAAAATTCATTTAATTAATAAAAATAATTGTCCTTTCTAGCTCACTCATGTAACTCTTCTAATATGATGCAAAAAATGAATGTAATGGATGATGTGTGATTTTTAAAAAATAACAATCATCAAAATCCCATCTTTTATTTTGTATAACACTTTTAAAACTGATCAGTGATTATGGTATATGCTGAGTAACGAATTTTTTTTGCTGTGCTGGGATGGACTAAGATAATTTTATGTCCTAGGCAGTCTTCTGCGGCTCCCACTTTTTTTTTTTTTTTTTAATGATTATTATGACATTATTAAATTATCTCGACAGAACAAAAAAGACTTCTTCGTTTCATCCGGGGATATTTCAGTGCATTAAATTAGTTAACCTTCCATCACATGCGGATCATCTAGATAGATTGTTATGTGGGATATTTCACTGCGACCTGAAAGATCTATTGTGCCACCCGGAGCCTTCTCAGTGCACTGGCGGCTTCAAAGCAATGTTCTCTAGCAGCGCCCGCCCTACGGGCGGGTAACCCGGGCACATTTGTCCGAGGCGCCAAAATTTAGGAGCATCATTTTTGGCTGTAAGTGTAAGAAAAATATTGATGTGTTAAATACTCAATTAAGAGAAAATTTTACATATCGATTTTTTTTTCGTTAGCGTAAATAATTTACAGTGCATAGAGTATTTATATTGTTTATGTCTAAAAGCTAAAAATATTTTACACTATCATTGAAAAATTAACGCAGAATTCAGTGGCGGCTACTGGTATTCGCGATTGCGCGACTGAACCCCCAGCTATTTGAAAAAAAAAATTAAATAAAAAAGTAGTAAAATTTTCTTATTTGATTTTATTTTCTTTCATATTTCAATTTCAAAAAAATATTTTCATTTTTGTATTAGTTAGGAACATAAGTCACAGTAAAAATTGTATATATTGGCCTGATCTATAAGTATTAATAAAAAAGATCAGTAGTAAAATCGGAGAATCAGACATTAAAGAATAGGAACGTATATCAGTATAGGAGCTCCTTTAAGATGTTCGTACAATGAATTGTACACTTAGTGAATTGCATGTATATCAGGAGATGTATAAAAAAGTAAGAAGTTGGGGGTTCACAGTTGAGAGTCGCGCTGGAGAATTTAATATATATATGTATATATAAAAAATGTCTTTGTGTTAGTATAGAAAAGTGTATGTTTTTGTTAACTTTTTTAAAATAAGAGTGGGGGTTACAAGCGCGATGAACATTACTTACGTCTACGAACGAACTTACCCGATCTTACCCGGAGTTAAAAAAGTTGTTTTTAGCAAATGTTCTGTGTGTGTGTGTGTGTGTATGTTTGTGAACACCATAGCTCAAAAACGAAAAACCGTAGAAAGTTGAAACTTGATATTCCGTTTAGGTATCACCATGAGATCTGACCCTACGTTATCTGTCGAAATTCCTCAACCGGAAGTACCACTTTACTAGTTGATTTTTTTACTTTTTTGCAATTTTCTCAAAAATGGCTCCGACGATTTTCTTGAAATTTGGTATATGAACTATACATACAAAGATCTACAACTTCTATTTGAAACACTTCTCCGGAAAAATTCATTTAAAGGCAGTTTTGAAGGAGGGGTTGGGTTAGGTTTCAATCTAAAGTTCTATTTCGGTTCACTATACAATTCTGTCATCTAAATAATGTTAATAAGAATATAATATGTTGTTGAAATTCAAAGTTTAAAAAAAATCGGATAACCGGAAGTGCGTTTACTTTACCACTTTACTAAATGATTTTTTCACTTTTTCGCCATTTTCTCAAAAATTGCTCCGACAATTTTCTTGAATCATCTTACATAAACTAAACATACAAAGATCTATAACTTTTATTTGAAACATTCGTCTGGTAAAATTCATTTAAGGGCACTTTTAGGGGAGGGATGGGGTTATATTATTCTCTAAAGTGCTCTCATATTTGATTATACAATTCTATCATCCAAACAAAATTAATTAGAAATAAATAGATGGCCAAAATTCTGAGTTTCAAGAAAATAGTAAACCGGAAGTGCGGTTTTACTGAACAGTTTTTTCAGTTTTCGACGAATTTTATTAAATTTGTTACACAAACTATAAAATTTGTCAATTATAATTTTGAGAACTGGAGTAAGAGAAAGTTGTGTGAGTGTTTCACACCAGATTTTTTGTGATGTGATGTTCCTGTGCCAATGTGTGGATTTTTATATATTATATTTATATATTATTTTTATATTTACAAAAATTTGATGTCGGTATTGGTACTTAAAACATCACTAAGATATATGACCTAGCAAAGAATAGATACAAACTCATTGACATTTCCTTTGAACTGGAACACTTTATTTAGATAATAAAAATTTCCGTTGAGTTAACCACTTAATTTTCGAACTCAAACGGTACAAGTCTTTTTTTCACAGTTCTTCTCTGGGTGCAAAGTGACAGATTTATTATTTTTTTTTTTTAATTTAAGGTGCGCCAACATCTATGGTCATTGGCGCCCGAGCCTTCTCAGTGCACTGCCGGCCTCCGGATGGTGTTCTCTCGTTACAGACAACACTGCCCTTCACCGGACAGTGTGCTGTAAGGGCTCCTAGGAAGAAAAACCTAAGGGCAGCACAGCTGGACTCGAACCCGAGCCCCCCGCGTGGGAGTCCAATGCACTATCTACTGAGCTAATCCCTTCCCTAATAGATTTATTGTTAATTTAACATATTTAATTGTAGGAGAGGGATGCAAGTTTTTACCTGGCTCCTGGCTTACTTCATGATTTCTATCTAGCCAAGCTACTAATTATGATAAGTAATACTAAGTATTTAAAAAAAAAATGTTGAACCCCCACATATCCAAGTCACGAGCCGCCAATGGTAGAATTTGTAAAAGACAATGCTTGAAATGGTTTGAACATGTAAATATTTCTCTGAACAGAGTAGCATTAACACGCGAGCCGAGCGCTCTTCAGCTTGTGTTTGAACATGCATAGACATGCTTAAATATATATATTCTTAAGGGGCAGCAATTTGTCTTTTTGTCCGAGGCGACGTAACCGCTAGAGCGCACTCTGTCTCTAGCTACAGACAACACTGCCTATCATCGGACAGTGAGCTGTAGACGCTCTTAGGAAGAGAAAATCTAAGGGCAGGTCTGCTGGACTCGAACCCGGGACCCCTCTCCCACGTTGCTAGTACAGCGCGCTATCACTGAGCTATAATATCTCTTCCTTCGCCATCTAAGAGATTTAAGACTTAAATTTTTTGTTTATATCTCAATTGGAAATAGATGGCGCGTGTTTCGCTACCGTGAATCTTCTCATCTTAATCTTACATTTTTTTGCTATCCTGATTATTCTAAACGAAAATGTTTTTTGATAAATTTAATATTTTATTTGTTAGATTATCGCGTTCTTTGATGCAAGGTTATCAATTATTTCTCAAGATAATATAAAATAAAGTAAGGCTTATTTTTTTTTGTGGGCGGGTTGAACTTATAAAATTACCAAATAGATGAAAAACGGGACGGGACGGAAGCACATACTTGACTATTAACATATTTTTTTTTAATTTAATATTAATTTCATCAGAGACATTTTCCGTGGTAGCCTGCTTCATTTTGTGGTCATCGACCGGTTTCGGGCGTTCGCCCATCTCAGGATGCGTTTTTCAGACAGTGTGACAACACAGATTTGCACAGAGCAACTTAGTTTCACACTAACTGAGACGTATTTTTAAAATACTAATAATAAATAAAATATAATATAAAATATAAAACCAACCACCACAACAAATATGGAGCCAGTGAGGCTAAGTTTTTAAAAAATACGTCTCAGTTAGTGTGAAACTAAGTTGCTCTGTGCAAGTCTGTGTTGTCACACTGTCTGAAAAACGCATCCTGAAGATGGGCGAACGCCCGAAACCGGTCGATGACCACAAAATTAAGCAGGCTACCACGGAAAATGTCTCTGATACATTAAATAATATACTAATGTTTATGTACTGTGGTCTATTTTCATAGCTAACTGCCCAAGGAAACTGCCCAGTGAGTAAAAATATCACATTAGTTGAAATGTAAATAATTTACAAGGATAATGCCTTTTCATACAATATAATCCCAGATAACTTCAAAGTATTCTTGTCAATAATGTAACTCCTATCTTTGTCTGGAGCACTGTAAATTTGAATGCATTTCCGAATATAAATCAATCAATATAGATGAATGACGGTATAGTTTATTTAATATTTAGAAGTTTAAGCGTACACAATAATTGAGTGATGGTGATGTAATTGTTTCAAAATGCCAGGTGAAAAGTTATTTGATTTTCTTTTAAAAGTGATAAGTGATTAGTTCTTTAAATCTATGATTTGAAATTTTATATATACATACAGGGTGTCCCAAGGTATATGGATAACGACTTTTTATCGGAAACTAAGATAGCTAGAAAAAAAACTAAAAAATACCTGTCCCCTTAGTTTTTTGTTAGAAATCCAAATTTAATTTGCAAATTTGTTTTGGTGCTTCGAGAAGCGAGATACAGGCACTAACTTCATTTTTTCAAATGGGGAGGTGTGGTTTTTATTTTAGATTCCACTATTTTTTGTAAGAAAAATTTACTTGAACGGTTTTTTTCTGAGAGTGATATTTTACAAGTTATGAATGAAAACATGATTCTTATAAGAAATTTCAAAATGATATTATAACGGTTTATTGATTGAATAAGAAGAAAAGTACTATTTTATTATAAATTTTACTCTTCATTAATTACAGATCTTGCTCGAACTGGCCTCCACCATTAGAAATGTATTTCTTTGGCCGTAAGGTACAATTGGCAGGAAAAGCATGTGTATGCATCTCTAATGGTGGAGGCCAGTTCGAGCAAGATCTGTAATTAATGAGGAGTAAAATTTATAATAAAATAGTACTTTTCTTCTTATTCAATCAAAAAACCGTTATAATATCATTTTGAAATTTCTTATAGAATCATGTTTTTCATTCATAACTTGTAAAATATCGCTCAAAGAAAAAAACCGTTCAAGTAAATTTTTCTTACAAAAAAAATAGAGGAATCTATTTCTTAAATAAAAACCACACCTCCCCATTTGAAAAAATGAAGTTGGTGCCTGTATCTCGCTTCTGGAAGCACCAAAACAAATTTGCAAATTAAATTTGGTTTTCTAACAAAAAACTACGTGTACACGTATTTTTTAGTTTTTTTCTGGCTATCTTAGTTTCCGAGAAAAAGTCGTTATTCATATACCTTGGGACACCCTGTATATTTGCCTTGTTAGATTTAATGTAAATTTAATTTTTAAACCAACAAAAAGATGAAGACTAAAATAGTAAGATTTTCAAGCTTAACAATAGTCAGAAAGTAAATGTCTTTATTTCACCAAAGAAAAATAATCTGGTGTGAAACACTCAAACAACTTTATCTTACTCCATTTCTCAAAATTATAATTGACCAATTTTATAGTTAGTGTATCAAATTTAATGAAATTTCTCGAAAACTGAAAGAAACTGTTCAGTAAAAGTGCACTTCCGGTTTACTAATTTTCTTGAAACTCAGAATTCTGGCCATCTATTTATTTCTAATTAATTTTGTTTGGATGATAGAATTGTATAATGAACTATGATAGTAACTTTGGAGTAAAAATAACCCCACCCCTCTCCTAAAAGTGCCCTTAAATGAATTTTCCCAGAGAAATGTTTTTAAATAAAGTTGTAGATCATTGTATGTGTAGTTTATATACTTAGTTTCAAGAAAATCATTGGAGCCATTTTTGAAGAAATCGCAAAAAAGTAAAAAAAAATTATTTAGTAAAGTGGTAAAGTAAACGCACTTTCGGTCATCCGATTTTTTTTTAAACTCGGAATTTTAACAACATATTTAATTCTAATTAACATTATTTAGATGACAGAATTATCTAAGTAAACTTAAATAGCACTTTAGATGAAAACCTAACCCCATCCCTTCCCCAAAAGTGCCCTTAAATGAATTTTTCCGCAGAAATGTTTCAAATAAAAGTTGTAGCTCTTTGTATGTGTAGTTATTATACCAAGTTTGAAGAAAAATCGTCGGAGCCATTTTTTAGATAACCGGAAAAAGTAAAAAAAACTAGTTAAGTGGTATTTTCGGCTGAGGAATTTTGACAGATGACCAATTGTCGGATCTCATGGTGATACCTAAACGGAATATCAAGTTTGCGCTTTCTACGCTTTTTCGTTTTTGAGCAATGATGTTCACATACACTCACACACATACAGACCATTGGCTAAAAACCACTTTTTGGACTCAGGGGACCTTGAAAACGGATATTTCCGGTGAAAACTCGATATCGAAAATTTGGCACGATTACAATACTTCCTCTTACTAGGCTGTAATAGAAAGTAATAATATTTAACAAGTGCATTAAGCTTATACTCTCATCGAAATCACAAAATATATTTGATTTACTATAGATATTATTAGGTAGCCAATGTTTTAAGTGTCAATATTACTTAATATTTAAATATAATAATTGCAATTTCTAATTTACCCCATTGTTGTTAAATGTTTTAGAATTAGATAAATTTTCATCCTTTTTGAATTGATAAGATTTGATTGGCAAGATTGAATATTTATATAGATTTCAGCAACAACTTTTTCATTTATATTATTATATAAATATGAATCAAATTTCCATTTATTTTCCTAAAATTTGTTTTCAACAATATTAAAAAATAAATTGCGTCATCGGGCATAATGTAAGACAGACATAACCATGGGTCAGATATCAATGGCAGAGTTTTGTTAAATAATAACAATATTTTTAGATAAATACACAGAATAATTTTAATCATACAAATACTATGCGTAGATGAAATAAAAACAAAAAAAAAAAAAAAGATGTAAGCTTCAAAATTGAATAAACCAATAGAGGACAATACACTGGACACTTAACAAAAGTATTAAATTCTCAATTTCTACAGTTAATTATGGAAGATTCTTCACAACCATTCCAAATATACTAGAATAGATATAATGAGTTTTGGTCTTAAAAAATAAAACAAATATAATTTTGCTAACGTTATGACAAATATATAATCTTTTCCAACATATAAACATATTAATAATAATAATAATAACTGAAAAACATTACCATTTAAATTGAACTATTTAGTAATGTAACTAATAACTAACTGGAAAAACACCAAAACATATAAATCAGCACAATTTTGTTATAAGATACCATTTTATATTCATTTTATTACGAATAGTGAAATAAATAAAACTAAGTATACGAAATACATAAAAAGTATAAAAATGAACATAATAAGAGACGAAAAAGTACTATATTAAAATTTTAAGTGATAGTTATATAGCCAAAGGTTACAAAAACATTGTGGTCATTAGTTGAAAATAAATTAGTTAAATATGGATATTTTTTTTAATTATTAAATATTTCTTTTTATGTCACAAAAAGATAATATATTTGTTGAAACATTGGCAAAATAATAGTTGTTTTAAAGAGATGTTTATATGGCCATGGCCAGAAGAGTTTTTTAAAAAAGAAAGAATTCTTTGTTGCTCTAAGTTTCTCGGGTACCATTGGTGCCCTTTTTCAGGAGCTTTGCAAAATTTATTGGAAAAAAGGTACTTTATTATACAGTATTGTAGTGAAGAAAAAGTGCCATAGATTTATAACAAATAAAAGAAAAATTTTAATTAATGAAATAGTAACAGAACAGATTGAGCATAAGATATTAAAAACAAGAAATTGTAAGATTTGTTTATTAATTAGTTTAATTTTTTTTTTAAATATTTTTATTAATGAGGTTGGCGGAGCGATTCGTGCGGCGATTAGGAGGGAGTGGTATCGCAGTAAGCATGAAGAGCTCTGGAGGGAGAGCCCAGGTGCCATACGCTTCTTCTTCTTCTTGCTCGGCTCTACAGCCCATCAATGGGCCCTGGCCTCCTCGATCCGCTTCCGCCAGTCCTCTCTGTTTAATGCGGCAGCTCTCCAATTCCGGGCACCTAGCATGACCCTGGAGTCCTCGGTAACCCCATCAACCCATCGCAACTTGGGGCGTCCTACCCTTCTTGTGCGCTGCACATTTTCTTCCATAATCCTTCTAGGAACCTCGTTACAGGCCATTCGTATTACATGGCCTGCCCATCGCAACCTACTCAACTTAATTATTTTAACGACGTCCGGGGTCTGGAATAGATACGTCAGCTCCGCATTAGAGCGCCTTCTCCAGGTTTCCCCGTCTCTAACAGGTCCATATATTCGCCGGAGGATCTTCCTTTCGAACGTTACTAATAGCTTTTCATCGGCTTTCGTTATGACCCAGGCTTCTGAACCGTATGTAAGAACAGGCCGAATGAGCGTCTTGTAGAGGGTTACTTTCGTATTCCAGGACACAAGTTTGCTCTTTATATGTCGGCCGATCCCGAAAAAACATTTATTTGCCTGGGCCACTCTCTTTCTGACCTCTACGGAGACATCGTTATCTTTTGTAACGATAGTGCCCAAGTAGGTAAAGGAGTTTACTCTTTCTACTTTAAGGCCTCCTATATTTACATGACCAATGTGTTCTATCGGTCCCCCTGCATGCATGTACTTTGTCTTGGTCTCATTAACTACTAATCCCACCTTCTCGGCAGCTCTGACAGGTTAAGGAATGCAGTTTCCATTTCACTGAAGGACCTTCCTATGATGTCGACATCATCTGCATAGGCCAAAATCTGTGTCGACTTGTGAAATATTGTGCCTGACTGCTGGATACCGGCTTTGCGCACCACATGCTCTAGAATCAGGTTAAAGAGTTGGCACGATAATGCATCTCCTTGTCTCAGACCCTTGTTGGCACTAAATTCAGCGGAAAGGTTCCCTTGGACTCGCACCTTACATCGCACGTCCTCCATGGTCATCCTAATTAGGCGTATGAGTTTATGAGGAATAATTTCAAATACAGCCTTGTACAGTCTCTCTCTACGAACACTATCATAGCCCGACCTAAAGTCGACAAATAGGTGGTGCGTCTGGAGGTTGTATTCTCTTGCTTTCTCTAAGATCATTCTGAGGGTAAAGATCTGATCTGTGACAGATCTGTTCCTTCGAAAACCACACTGGTAGGCACCTATCTCTCTCTCTGCGTATGGAAGTAGTCTGGCATATAATATATTAGAAAAAATTTTATATGCGCAATTAAGTAGAGAAATGCCCCGATAATTATCGCATTTGAACTGATCTCCCTTTTTATAGATTGGACATATTACAGCGTTCTTCCAAGAGTTAGGCATCACTTCACTAGTCCAGATATATAAAAATATCTCTCTGAGCTGTTTTATGAGATCTTCCCCTCCATATTTAAATAATTCCGGGGGCAGATTATCACGACCAGGCGCTCTGTAATTTTTTATTTTACCTATAGCTTCCCTTATTTCTTCTTCATCTGGTGGGTCGATATCACTTTCAGTTGGGAGTACTATTTGGTTAGGGTCTTCTTCTGTCTCCACATTCAGCAGGTTTCCAAAATGTCTTGTCCACCGGTCTAGTATTTCGCTCTCCTTTGTCGTCATTGTGCCATCTCCTAGCCTGCAGGAACTCGTTTTTGGGTTAAACAGCGCCCTTTCTTTATTTATATTCCGGAAGAATGCTCGGCTATCTCTTGCCTCTCTCTACATCTCCAGTTCTGCTATTTTACTGTTCTCCCATTCTCTCTTTTTCCTTTTATGCACTTTCTTTTCTCAGGTGCCATACACAGTAAAAGGATTTTGCCACAACTGTGTAAACGAAGGACCCAAATGACCCTTAGTCTGAGTAGGAGCTAGATTTCTCTGGTGACGGGACTATTTACGGGTCATGGCAGGTTCAGGAAGCATCTGCACAAGGTAGGGCTCCTAAGCGCGGAACCCTTGTGCAGATTATGTCAAAGAAGGAGGAAACGGCCCCCCCTGCTATTTGATTGCGTAGCAATAATTAAATTGAGGTACGAGACCTTTGGTACGTTGCGACCTGAGAAGATAGTAGCCCAAAATGATCTGGTGGTGAAAGACCTCAAACTCCTTAAGGAGGGAGGGTTCACCTACTAGAGGTTACCGGGGATGGCACAATAAGCCTCTGTTGGCTGCAGTGCCGGGGTATACCCTACCCATGATAGGTAATAATAATAATAATAATCAATTAGGTTATTAATTATTAAAAAGTAAAACATTATTTTTTATAAATCTATACACTTTTTCTTCACTGCGGTACTGTATAATAAGTACCTTGTCTCTAATAAATTTTACAGAGCTCCTGAAGAAGGGCACCAATGGTTCCCGAAACTTAGAGCAACAAAGAATTATTTTTTTTTTTTTCTTTAAAACTCCTCTTGATCATAATTTGCATGGAATTATGTTTCAAAATTAAATTAATTTTTCATGTACTTACTTTTATGTTTTTTTTTACTTCATTAAGTTTTTTATAGACATCTTCCGCGTAATTTGCTCTCTGAATCTCCAAATCGGCTAATTTCTTATGGTACACTTCAATTTCTTCTTTCTCTTCGGAAGTATAATTTTCAGGGCTTTTGTTAAGCTACAAAATCAATAACATTTATTAGTAAAATGTTTTTAGTAAAAACTATGATGGGCCCCAACGGTAGATAGCGCTAATTTTCCAAATGTCACAGGGGATCAACTGTAGTTTTGCTAAGACTACCTGCAGGCAGCTTTGATCTCGTCATGTACCCAAGGTTTTCTATTTAACCTCACTTATGGCACGTTGCTATTATCAAGAAGTGCGTTAACGGTTAATCTATTCCAAAAAAATAGCAGTATTGCCAGACTCAAGCCAAATAAGTCATTATCTACAAAGGAATCAATGGGAAAGTTTTTTAAGTTTCTTCATCCACTACTCCTGAGAAATGTTAAGTTTACTGGCTTATATGTTAAGATAATTTGAGAGTCTACCTAACTATTTTGGTATCATTAAGCAAGGGCTTATGCAACGTTCTTTACTATGCCTTTTACCATCATTGTTGGTGTCTACCCAACAATCCCACTAAAGTAGCAAAAGATCAGAGTAAAGCTCTCAAAACAATATTAAAATCATTTATGCCAAGCAGTTCTGTATTGTTCCGCATTTATTTTGCAAAATTTACCACAATACCATGAAAAAATTAAAGACTAAGAAAATATCTGGTAATTATACTGGTCCAACATTGTGGGACACCGAGATACTGGTTAATAACCTCCGCCAATCCGCCCTGGACAGTATTAGCAAGCATGCCATTAAGTGGTACACAGATGGGTCCAAGACCCTCGAAGGAACCGGGGCAGGGGTGTTTGGGCCTAGAATCAAACACTCAGAACCCATGGGTAAGTTTCCTAGCATCTTCCAGGCGGAAATTTACGCTATTGGAAGGTGCGCTCAGTTGAACCTTGATCGGGGATATCGGAATCAGGAGATTGTTATCCTATCCGACAGTCAGGCGGCCATTAAAGCACTGAGCTCTTACGTACTCAGTTCTAAAATGGTATGGGATTGCCTAGGCAAACTTAATGAACTAGGCAGGAGCAATAAAGTTACCCTGCATTGGGTGCCGGGACATGTCGGCGTGGATGGTAATGAGGCAGCTGACGCCCTGGCAAAGGAAGGCGCTGTATCTCCTCTTATTGGGCCAGAGCCCTTTTGTGGAGTCAGTGACCAAGTATTTCTAGAAGGAAATCAAGAAGGAGGAGGTGGCTAAAAGAGCTCGTCTCTGGAACACCATCCCGGGACTGAGGCAGGCCAAGGTCTGTCTGGGCGGTTATAACCAGGAAAGATCGAAAGCCTTCATCAGTCTGAGTAAGAATAGGATCCGTATTCTTACGGGATTCCTTACGGGGCATTGCAGACTCAGGGGGCACCTGAGAAAGCTTGGCCTAGTAGGTGACGGCATATGCAGATTCTGTGGAGAGGCGGAGGAAACTCCGATACACCTCCTCACGGACTGTGATGCCGTCATTCAAAGAAGATTTAGTAGTCTGGGCTGTTACCAGATAGGGGAGGAAGAAATACCTACCCTAGAACCTTCCAGGATCCTGAGATTTCTCAGGGAGTTAAACCTGGAGAGGGTGCTATAGATGAGCTAGCTCATCTTAGGCACCAGGGGGGGTACAATAGATCAAGAATGGTCGCTGTACAGAACCCTGAGGAAAAAAAAAAAAAAACCTCCGCCAATCTCGCCTCTACAGCACATCGAGTTAGATGTCAAATGTTATTGCAGTTGTTAATTAATGATATAAATGTGCAATAGATTAAAATTAGTGAAATAGTCCAGCAAAATGTTATAGTTTAAAGATAATTTAATGATCATAAGGAAAAAGTTAGGGTAAAAATATTTATAACTGTTAATTTTAGTCAAAACCTGCCAAATATTAATGGTTGTTTATCGTGATTGTTTTTTTTTATAAATATAGCCCTGTTGAAGGCCCGATCTAAGAATTGAAACGTTGGCATAAAAGAAGTTTTTTTTTTTGCCCTATTACAAAAGACAATAATTGGATAAAAGTGTGGAAAATAATGAAACTAATCAGTTTCTAATGAAATCAAAACTAATCAGTTTTATAATTCTGTAATTCAATAGTATTACGTGACTGACTGCACTTCAAGTGTGAAAACCAAACTCGCAACAAATTCTACAGTTTCCATGCAATGTTTACGGTGCCTAAACTTCAAATCAAAATTCTCTCAAATCAGCCTCCGCATTTATTGAATATTAAATAATTATTTGAGAGTAAATCGGACAGATTAAGATCTTAATTGTAGATTTGATTAAAAATAATTACGGTTTAATTACCATAAATGAAGGTGCTTTTATCCCACGACGAAGTTTATCCGCTAACTGTATTTCTAGTACACCATCCATCATTTCTTCAAGTGCTCGTTGGCGAAAATTTTTAAGCGGTTGTAAACTTTTTTTTTCAACTTTATTTTCATTAACTTTATTATCTGCTACAATATTTTCATAAATAATCTGAAAATATTAGTTTTATTAACTTTAAAATGTACAAAATAAAGAAATTACCTAATTAAAAAGAAGTTTTGATTGATACAGTAACATAAAGTTATTATATCTTGAAAAACACATCCCTGTAGGTGGAAATAACTATCCATTTCTTCATGGATTTTGAAGTTTCTAGAGCAGTGGCGTTTTAGAGGATTAGAATCACTCTATGGCAAACTCTTAAAGCTACATCAAACTGTAGAAATACTTCTTCATATACTAGATACATTGTATCAGCGTAAGCCCGCAAAGTAGCCACTCCCACTTATAAGTCTACAGCCATTCTTACCTCGTCATCATTAACGTAACAAGGATAGCATGGATGTTCATCACTTAACCACTTAGGACTGCCTGTGTCTGCTGGTAGATCTTCAACTAAAAACAGAATTCTTGTTTTATTTAAAATATTTCCTTTAATATTCATTGTATTATTTTCTCTTACTCCTTAGTAAGGGGAAGTATTGTAATCGTGTCAAAGTTGCGAAATTAAAATTTTCACCAAAATTACATGTTTTGAGGTCCTCTGAATCCAAAAAAATATTTCGTAGAAAATGGTCTGCCTGTGTGTATGATAGAACCACCTTATATCTCCCAGAACACACTAGAAAAATATTCTTGTGTCGAAACCTACCTAAACTGAATTTCACATTTGAGTGTTCTATAATCTTTCGACTTTTGAGATACTTTCTTCACACACTCACATAGTATTCACGGTGAAAACTTTAATTTGCAAATTTTGACAAGATCATAATATTTCCTCTTTGTAGGAGTAAGAGAAAATAACAAATTTTAAAGAATAAATTTAATCGTGTGTTATTTAACCATGTTTTAACAATTGACAGTTTCCGAAGAAACCGATCGAAAGTATGATACAAGTGCAATCTGTTGCTAATTAATGGAATGCAATCAGACTGAAGTATTACATACCATGACAAGCTTCACGAAGATCTTTATTCAAAGTAATTATTTCATTATTATACTGTTGTAAATTATCAAATATCTTTTGTTTCATAGTTCTTATATTATGTACCTTATAATTTACATAAATCATAGTTTCATGTATTGTATGCTAGAAATGATTAGATAATATGTTTTATTTGGTACATTTATTCTATGAAATGTTGAAGTAAAATATTGAAACGAAACTAACCATAAACCAATCATTAGCCTTATGGCTGTCTATCATAGCATTAAATTCAAACTGCGGATACCACTGCACTTCTTTCATTAATTGATCATATAATTCATTGTCAAATGATGTTGTTGTATCTGTAACATCTGAGGTAATGTACTGTGACTTGTTTAGATCTGTTATAGCCAGGCCACTTCTAGAAATTTGGCGTGATATTTTCGTAGATCCATCAGTTTGTTGACGTTGCATATGAATGAAAATAGTGTTTATGGCTACATCTGGTCTTGCTGGTGGCAATTCTTCTATAAATGGATTCACTACAAACCTGTTAAATATTATTCAATTAATAAAACTATAAAATAGAATTAATAGTTAATTTAAATTACAAATACATATGTGTATTTGTTTATAACATAAATTAATATAAGATCTTTAATATAACTATTCGGTAATGTTTTGACGTGGTTTTTTTTGTTGAGTTTAATACTAATTTCAGGGCTGCCGCAAACAGGATGCAGGGTGCACCGCACCAGGATGGCAGTTTTTGGAGATAGTAATTTCAGTCGATCCTGATGATAGCTATACAACGCGTGCAATGCTTCACGTTTCGGGATTCTGAAACAATACTTCATGAGAAGGTCCACACCGTACCCTCAGGTTGCAATACACTGTCAATTGTTTAGTTCCTGCAGAGTATCTAGGGGCATCAAGTGAAGGAGTAAAGAGAACTGAGCAAGTCACGAAGTTTAAATATTTGAGAGCACGCTTAAATGAAGATGGAACAAACATTCGAAGAGGAAATAAGCGAAAGAATAGGTGCAGCTGGAAGATACTTCGGGGCAATGCAAAAAGGATTTTTAGCCAAAAGAGAAGTTTTTAAGTCGCTATTCTTCCCAATATTAACATATTCTTGTGAATTCTGAACCCTCACATACAAATTTAAAAAAAATAAATGCAGGCAATGGAAATAAGATAATAAACAGAGGACAGAATTACAAATGTTACCTTAAAAATAGTTTCAAGATAAAGTCAACGCACTAAGCGATACAGAGAGCCCAACGAAGGTATACTACATGATCATACTGATCATGTTTGCAGGGTGAAGGAAGGATATATGGCCCCAAGTTGGTTTATGAAGCAGTGGCCGGAGGTAGCAGAAGAAAAGGAGAGCTGCCTAGAAGAGCTTGGGAAAAATACATAAGGGAAGCCTTAAGAAATTGAGGAATGAACTGGACAAAAAGGATCGTGCTGGTAGGAAATAGAGTGGAATGTAAAAGACCCTGCAAGGGCTCTACACTGCAACAGCGGTAGATAGATAAATTTTGTGGGGTTTGGCTATCAAAGCCTACACCACCGAAAATCCCTATGGGACTAACTGCAGTAGATGAGCAAATGATTAAGAAGAAAAAGTAATTTTTTTAAGGCGTATATGCTCTGAGCCAGTCGTTAACGTTAGCTGTAATAGATCCTTTGGATTGTGGTGATTACGGGCCCGTTTGGTTCACTCACCCTTTCCTTGTTCTATTCTACATCTGCTGTATTTAGTCTGTATTGGTGTAAGTTATGTTTTTTGGCATAGTTAGTTCATTCTCTATACTATTATTCCGTTCTTAAATTGTATATTAGTTTTGTTCTTAAATTGTATATAATGTAAAAGAGAGCTACAGGTTGATACTGAGGGGTTATTATCTTCCTTGAAGATTCATTTACCAGGAAATCAGCAGTATCTCCCTTATATTATTTCCTCGTAAAGTGTAAAACAGCCTCTATAGGTAGCTCAGTTTTCACCTCTGTTGCTTGTAATTTGAAAAGAACTGAATGATTTACCTTTCAATCCAGACTTTCTTTGCTCTGAGATATATCAGTACAGAATAATCATCATCATTAAGACTGTCCTTTAAAAATAAATATTTTTCAATTATCTCTAGTTTTGTGTTGTCCTCTTTTATAGCTGTAGAATTTTGTAGAATACGTTTTTGTCTGGAAGTAAGTCTCTCTGAAAATTATTAATCACATATTGTTACAGTGTTTTTTAAAACATATTTGTGAATGCTACTTTATTAGATATCACTCTTTATTGTGCATTAAATCCATATTTATTTCTATGAGCTTTGTTAAGAACAGTTTAAAAAAAAAATGTTAATTCCGCTAAACTATTAACTAATGACATATTTTCAGAGGCATTTTCCGTGATAGCCTGCTTCATTTTGTTTTGTTTTGTTGTTAAACAAAATGAAGCAGGCTATCACGGAAAATGTCTCTGATGCTTTCCAGCTCTGCGGAACTAACCACCACAACAAATGACATAGTTTTTATTTAGAAGAATGTAATATACTGGTTACACAAAAATCCGAGCATTTTTCACATCCATTGTTCAAGAACAAATATCCACT
Source organism: Triatoma infestans (assembly GCA_011037195.1). Taxonomy (NCBI): domain Eukaryota; kingdom Metazoa; phylum Arthropoda; class Insecta; order Hemiptera; family Reduviidae; genus Triatoma; species Triatoma infestans. The sequence continues at coordinate 81,538 of JAAEAF010000987.1, read as the reverse complement.
ACAAAAAACTGGGATAGGATTCCATGCAGTTTTTTGAAAAAAATACAAAGGGCAGACCAAGAGAATAGTAACAACACGACCATAGCAACACGGAAAAATCTGCACTTGCAGAACATTCATCTACAACTAGTCATACAGTAAATGTTGAGGACACTAAAATCCTTGCCCAAATAAACAATTATTATGAAATTGAGAAAGAGGAAAACTGTATTAACAGTGATGGACTCTTGAGTAGAGCATAGCTTGTGTTGATGAAGTACACATACCAGGTCTTATCTCGGTCTTAATCTGCTTTAAAAAACTGCTTAAGAATACTTCAGTTTCAGTACATTCTAATATACCTTTACTCGCCAAGGCACCATCTTCAACTTCATTAGAGATGTTTAATATTGGTGTTATTTTCCCCTCTGGAGAACTTAGCGTCTTGGAAAAGAGGAGAAACATTTTTTTTAAATTTATAAATATTAACATTTATAACTACACTAAATTATTATTTATTTATATCTTTATCATATTATGTTACTTGTTGTCACTAGCATAATGGTTAGAAAAAGTTCTAGGATATTAATCCTCCTAGTCTGTCAAGAGGACCGTCCAGGAGGATTATCGAGCAGGATACAGAATGACAGATTTAGAGCATAAGGTAAAATGTGGAATTTTGTATATGAGCAATGTTTTTTATATCGGCGTTGGCTTAGCTCTGGTAGAAAGGGATATTAAGACATTGTGAGTGGTTTCAATTGATAAATAATCAGGAGCGTTGATTATTGTTTGGTCAATTAAAAATAAAACTATTGTCCAGTTTTTGATTGTTAGATAAGATGTTCGAATCGGCTGATGAGTGATGTAGATTAGATTAGATTAGTTTGGGACGGGGAGGGGGGCACCGTACCCAATATTACCGGGCTTCTTGTGCTTACCTCCTCATATCTATTACGAAACACCTCCCCTCTTCATGAGGTTGAAGGTTTTCTCCATTAGGTCTTTTTCGATATGATCTCCTCTGATCTCAACGTGCCAAAGATCTCATATCGCAACCTGCCGATTGCAACAGATTTTCCTCCTCTTTAATAGTTTTAGCCGTTTATAATTACTGGATATAATTGGCAGTAACGAATCATGGTGTTGAGCAATTGGCTCATTGAATCATTGGCTGTTTGCAACTAGGTTGGTTAATTAGTTTTAGTCGGATTTTGGTCCGTCTAACTATTCCGCCTACTGTTGGTAAACTGTTCCTTGGACAGCGCTTAATTTGCTACTACCACCAATATCTGTACTAACGACGGCTTCAGGCAGGCTCTCACCCAGACCCTTCTGCGCTCATCGCCGCTACCCACTTACTCGTCAAGACTTAATAGTAGTATGAAACAAGCTATATAAGTAACAACATCGCAATTTAAAAAACTACAACATTAATTAACCCACAGCTTATTAACTACCTTTGTCATTGACGGCAGAGTATAGGCACGACTCTACAGCGCCATCCTCCTCTTTCTAGGCCTGCCTAGACCTAGGGTCTCTTTGGTTCTGCTCCTATACAGTCCCTCGAGTGATGTAAATATTAAACGTTTTTAGTAGTGATAATATTGATCTATTGTTTAAGAGTCTTTTTACTTGTTTAAGGCGTGTTTAATTTCTTTTGTTTTAAGACTTAAATTTCCGTCATCCGAGATTGGATCACAATAAGGTTTTGGTCAAAATCGGTCGGTCGGATTTACTACTTTACTAATTAATATAGTATTAATAAAAATGAGTTTGAAGGATATTCGTAAATGTTGCTTGTCTACACTAGTCTCTAGCTAATAAATAATAACAAGTTCTTACCTTAATGGCAACCTCCTGCCCACTAATGATATCCACAGAATCTGGCCTAATTATTACATCGCCTGAAATTACTTCAGCAATCATATCATCAGGCGATTTGACCAAAGTAGTGATTTTAGTTAACTTTTGATCAGGTATACTAAATCAGAATACGTCAACATTATTTTAATGCATTAAATATTGTAAAATTGAAGTTTTGACAGATAATACTAGTTCTTTTGATAAGGTAACTTACTTTAAAACTGTATGAAACCATGGAATTTCTTGTACATACATACAATTGACTTTTCTTAATGCCCACATTTTATAAATATTTTTTCTACGTGTAATTTCTAAATCATAATGAGTTTTTTTAAATGCAAATGTACTAATATGTATGCTATTGTTTTGGATAGCCTGAAACAAAAAAAAATTGTGTGAAACACTCACTGACAAATTGTCATTAAACTTATAATTTTCTACCCGCATGGGGTGATTATTGCAACAAGTCACTCGGAGGTGAGTGTCCGCATGGGTTACCACAGCTCAGTATACTTTGTACAGGCTTCAGAACAGTACACTATGTATGATATTGTACATAAAACATAAATGTACACAAATAAAGACCACGCAGGCACACAGAAACCTCAAGGGCATAGAAAGTACACATCTTAGGGCTACCATTCCCTAGAAAGCCGCTTCGGATGGCAGCTTTAAGGTGGCCAAATTAGGAGTCAATGGGCTAATCCTGAATTCATATGAATTAATCCACCTAGTCTGTCAAGAGGACCGTCCAGGAGGATTATCGAGCAGGATACGGAATGACAGATTTAGAGCATAAGGTAAAATGTGGAATTTTGTATATGAGCAATGGTTTTTATATCGGCGTTGGCTTAGTTCTGGTACAAAAGGATATTGAGACGTTGTGAGTGGTTCCAATTGATAAATAATCAGGAGCGTTGATTATTGCTTGGTCAATTAAAAATAAAACTATTGTCCAGTTTATAGTTAAGCGTTTAGATATGATGTCCGAATCGATTGATGAGGATGTAGATTAGATTAGATTAGATTGGGACTGGGAGGGAGGACTCCAACCTAGGCTTTCTCCATTAGTTCCAGGGCCAAAATAGTGCATATCCAAAATAGTCAGGGTGGTCATATCGCAACCTGCCGATTGTAACAGATGTGAGGCCGTTCCCTCCTCTATCTGACACAATCTGCACAACGGCTTCGAGCCAATTAACCCCACCTTGTGTAGATGTTTTTTTGAACCTACCGTGCCCCGTGAATAGACCCGTTATCAGTCAAATCTGATTCCTGCCTAGACCTAGGAATCAGTCTCCTTGTTTCTGCTCCTATACAGGCCCTTGAGTGATGCATATATTAAACGTTTTTAGTAGTGATAATTTTGATCTATTGTTTAAGAGTCTTTTTACTTGTTTAAGGCGTGTTTAATTTCTTTTGTTTTTTATATCGGTCTTCTCAGTTTGAGGAGACCAAGGTCCTGTGTGGACTATAGAGCCAACAAAGAAGACTTATAATTTTCATTGTGACAGAATTAAAATTTCATCATAATCTAACCCTTCCCTGAAATCCTACTTAAATGAATTTTCTCCAAAAAAAGTTCCCAAACAAAATTGTTATGTCTCTGTATGTACAGTTAGTATAGTTCAGTAAAACTGCACTTCGATAACCGATTTTCTTCAAACTCGTAATTTTGGTAACACATTTTTAATATTAATTAATATTGTATAGATAATAGAAATGTATAATAAAATAAAGTAGTACTTTAGAGGAAAGCCGAATCCCATCTTTACCCCAAATCAAAATCCCTGCTCTTAAATGAAATTCCTGTAAGAATGTTTAAAAAGAAAAAGACATCGACCCACATATATGGCTGGAAGGCCAGCTTACCGGTCCCTGTCTCCTGATCCAGCGGCTACTGAATATCTCATTCACTTTTCTCCTCGCCAGATCGCCAGATTTAACCCCTCTTAAGTTTTTTTGGGGGGATATCTCAAAAAAAAAAAAAAAAAAAAAAAAAAATGTGAGGGAACCAACACTCCAAAAGCATCAAGAGACATTTCCGTGGTAGCCTGCTTCATTTTGTGGTCATCGACCGGTTTTGGGCGTTCGCCCATCTTCAGGATGCGTTATTCCAGACAGTGTGACAACACAGACTTGCACAGAGCAGAGTTAGTTTTCACACTGGCTGTATTTAAAACTAAACTCTTAAACTAGGTCAAGGGGTGGATGGTCAGCTGGGTGGGAAAACACGTGTTTGGGTTGTTAAAGGGCAAATTTTCCTTACAATAGAAACAACACGTGGTTTAATTTTTAAACTCTGTTGTTGGAGGGAGATTTACTTTACAAATATCTAATCAAAATAAAATATAAAATATATAAAATAAATTTAAATTAAATTAAATAACGATTTAAACTAACATCATTTAAAATTAAGCGATTTTAATAGTTAAGTTTTTTATAACTATGCATTCCAGTCATTATTTCACTTTTTCACACAGCATTCACATCCTCGCAATCATGTATACCTAAATATGGTTTTTTTATATAACTTTTTTATTATGTATTTCACTCAACATATCACATCATTCACATACATCATACATCATCCAAATACGCACACTTTTTTTTTAAATATATATAAAACTAGTAAGTTTAAATATATATAACTAGTAGATTTAAAACTAAACCTAAAACTAAAATCCGTTTATGAACTATTTGTTGCGTGTGTAATGTTTGCACTGGTAATTGCGTTTCTGTTGCTATTAAGGGAAGAGTGTTTTGAATAATGGCTCACTGGCAAATTTTGTCTGTTCGTTTATTAAGTTTTGTGTCTTGCGTTTATATATTTCGAGTTGTTCTACTATGTCAAGTCGTCGTCCTTTGTGGCCAGAATGTATTAGCTTCATCGTGGTCGTGATGTCCATCGGGTATGTGTTTGTTAGTGTTTAGGTGATTGGCATAATTTGAGTCAACTTTGTTGTATTTGTATGATCTGATATGTTCGGTAAATCGTTCCTTGATTTTTCTGCCGGTCTGCCCTATGTAAATGTTGTCACAATCCGGGCATTTCAACTCGTAAACTCCACTGCTGTCATACACGTCAGTGAACTTGGTAAGAGTGCGGATTTTGTTGCCTAATTTGTTGTTTGTTCGGAAGGATGTCTTAATACCCAGTTTTTTGAAAAAATTTGTGAGTTTGTATGTGTGGTTTCCAGTATATGTTTGGTTTCCAATGTATGCACTTAGAGAAGACATAATCCAAACCTGCTTAGCAATTCCGGCAGACATGATACAGTTAGCAACTTCATCTGTTGGGCAGCGACTGCACGTGTGCCGGTAAGGCCGAGAAAGTCATTTTGAATAAAATATGAAATATTTTTTTTTTATAGATTTTTGTAAATAAACTGGAATATTGTTTTAATATGTTTTACCTGATTTTTAAGTCCCTTATGGTTCTAAAATGGATTTAAATGTTGTCAGCATTTAAACTCTCTTATTTATTAGAAATTAATAAGAAAATCCTCTTTTTTAATTTTAGTTTATGAAACAAAGAAATAGGAAAAAAAAATAAATAAAAAAAAAATTTAATATTTATGATTGAATATCTCAGCAATGGTTTGAAATATTAAAGTGAAATTAACGGCATTAATCTTCATTGTTTTAGTAGTTTTCAATACAGTAGTAAAAAGTGGGGGTCAAAAGGTAATCGCCACTTTCAATCACCGATTTAAGGTGTAAGGCGGCAATAAAATCAAATAACATTAATACCATCATAAACAAGAGGGCAAATAATTCAACAAACGTTATATATATATAAATTGCAAAAAAAACAAACAAATGAGAAATCGATTCACTAGTGTGGTACATTCGGTTTGGAATTTCAAAAGGTAATTTTTTTCGAATTCTATGGTGATACTCAAATAGAATGTCCTGTTACCATTTCCTGCGATTTTTTTGTCAATGAGTACAGTGTTTACTCCGCAGTCATTAGGTGAGAGATTGAGAAAGTTACAGTTCAGGAAAACTATTGCTTTCGAGATGCAGCGGCATTGAATGACCGGATAGTGAGAGAAGTCGTGCAGGACAAATGGAACAGTTAGTTTTTTGGTCATGATGTCCTTTCCCCGCTTGTATCATAAATATAATATATATAAATTATAAGGCTTAATGCTTTGGCTCGGAGGGATAAGGTGCGTCTCTATTGGATACCTGGACATGCGGGAATAGAGGGCGGATCAGTTGGCTAGGGAGGGATCATCATTACCATTTTGTGGTCCTGAACCAGCCTTTGCCGTCACAAAGAAGTTTCGTGACAAACAGATTAGACTTTGGGAGATGAGAGTCTTGGAGAAATGCTGGGGAGTCACGCAGGGGTGCCTCCAAGCTAAAAGATTTATAAAAGGAATTAAGCAGGGAGTTTCGGAGTATCTCCTGTCCCTTAGTAGGATAGGTCTGAGGACCTTGTTGGTGGTAGTGACTGGACAAACTTGGGTGTCTAGCCACTGTTTTATCATAGGAAGGACGTCTAGTCCCATATGTCAGAATTGCGACGTCGGAGTCAGGGAAACGATGTATCACTATTTATGTCAGTGTCCTCGTTTCGCTGGTTCTAGGTTTCGCGTATTTGGGAGGGCACCAATCTCGCAGGATTGTGTAATGACATGGCAAGGTCATAGCAATGACAACCCTTCACAACATATAACAAAAAGAAAGAATAATTTATAACTAGTGGCCTAGCCGGCAGCTGTCTTCAAGACAAGGCCCCGGCCAAACAAACAAAACCAAGGGTCAATACTTTACATCAAAGCAAGCACCGATAAGCTGGCCACTGACCTAAATCGCTGGTCACCGAACTAACCAAGGTCGCACACTAGGACAGATGTCTTGGTGTGAGTGTTGCTAACACTAATATATAAACTTCGCCCCATTGGAAGAGGGGATGATTATACTTCAGTACGTCTTCAAGATCATTATACGAGCAGCAGTTCCGTCCCTATACAGGTTTTATTTATACCTATTTCCTAGTTGTGCATCTTACTTCATTTATTTTAATCATTCTAAATTATTAGTTATTTATCTCCTATTTATTTCTAAGTATTTCTTGTTAATAGTTACCATTACTCACGTTTAAATTATTGTACAAATACAGTCTATTTTTATAAATTCAGTGTTAGTAATTCGAGCACTAACTTCCAAAAATCTCTAAACTAACTTCTGCCCTCTTCAAGACATCTACTTACATACCATAGGAATCACAATAAACGATTCCACTACAATTGCCTGGGCGAGTTGGAGTTTAAGGATATCTTGGGATATTGTAGACTGACCAGTAAACTACCGGGGGAGATTAACTAAGGGGATGCTATGGGGGGCATTGGGGGGATAAAAGCCACATAGGCTTAGGTCCCACGCCATTAGGCACCCGGCATAATAATAATAATAATATATAAATTTGAACCTTAATAATAATGAATCATCTAGAGACTGGTATTAAATAATAACCTACCCTAACTTTATTTGATATATCATAAGGATCTATAAACAGCTGTTTCCAAATGTTAATTTCATCTATCATATTTTGATATTCCTCATCAATGGATGCAGATATTAAATCCATTTCTTTTTGAACTTCTACTTTGTAATTATCCCATATCTGACTGTCAATAAATAAATCTAATATATTTTTTTTTATCCACTGTTCATCAACAAGTTTTTCTTTTTCATTTATTTCCATTATTTTTGTAACCTATAAAAAAAAATTTTTTAGTCTGAAAAAAAAGCAATTAAAATTAGGCTAAATTAAGTGCTAAATTGAAAACAACAGTCTTATTTGAAGAACGTGGCAATATTTAGAAAAGTAAAAGAAAAAAAAAATCAGGTTTGAAACACTCACACGATTTTCTATTACTGCAATTTACATAAGGTAAAGCTAGGAGATATGACGTGGGTAGGAGAAAAGACGCAGGCTTTACTTCTCTTGTTTGCCACCACGTGGCGTCATGGAAGTTTGTCTAGGAGTAGAGAGATCAGAAGCGAACGTATTGTAAAATTCTTCAGTTATTTTGTGTGTTCTTCTGTGTTTTACGAACCTTTATACGCATCAGCTATATTCAGAATTTTCACAACGCTTAGTAATTTTTTTTTTTCTTTTTTATATACTATATGAATTGCAAGTGAAATGGAAGATTTCCAGCTGTCGTTAAAGTTGGGCTCGTAGACAGAGTGTTTACCAAGTTTCATGTCGATGAGCCATGTTTACCTTCACAGAGGAGAGGTCTCCTACCTCTATGGTGCGTCATCTATCCTACCATAATAGGAGATACGGCCAAATGTAGTGTATTTGTATTTTGTTTCTGGAATAGATGAGAATGTCTTTATTTTGAAAAATATGATTTTTTTTTTTGTAGATAATAGTAGTTGACATATGTTTTATAAGCATTACCACTTTAATATATCTCCTATATTTTGATACAGGGCATAAATTTGAAATGTGCGTCATCTCTCTTAGCTTTACCCTAATTATTATTGGAAATCTTACCCTTCAATCTTGGAATATTTACTAAATTTCAGTATTATAAACTAAAATCGATATTTAAGAGAAGAAGCCTTACAACTCCCCTTCCCAGAAATACCTAAATCTGAAAAATACCCAGACGTAATGGAGTCTATATATATGTAATTTATCAGGTCTAAAGAAACCCCTTGATAACTTTAACGAGAAAAAAAAAAAATGAAAAAACCGGTTGTATGAGTCGCACTTTTGGTCAACCGATACTTCAAATTTGGTATTTTGGTAATTTAAAAAAATATATTTAATTATTATTAATATGATATAGATGGCAGAATCATAAACTAGGAAATGGCACTTTCTTAGGAGAACCTAACGACACCCATCCTCCAAAACGCTCCTAAAGTGGTTTTTTTTTACGAATATGTTTCAGATAGAAGTTATAGCTCTTTGTAAGAGTAGTTGATATACAAAGTTTAAAGAAAATCGCGAAAAACTAAAAGAAAATAATCCATTCAAGTAAGGTATCGGTTCATTTAATTGATTAACCGATTTTGACCAAAACCTTATTGTCTGCGCGGCAGACACCCAAGGCGAGATGGCAAGTAGCCGGGAAAAAACAAAAATGAGTAATAATGTAAAACAAATATATAGAATTTGTGTGTTTTGTAATAAAAAACTTCGAAACCATTGACAGCCTTAAATTTTTATTTAAATGCTATCGATTAACATTTAGTCTTCTGCTTTACGTTTCGGCATTTTGCATGTCATTATAACAGCCAATATAAAAAAACCACATAACCAGTAAAACAAATGAAAACGAGACTTACCCTTTGGTGACGGTGAGTGATGAATCGAAGAAGGGTGATGAGACGAATGGCGACTGAAAAAGGAAGAGGTGGCGTATGTGTGTGTGGTGTGCGTGTGGGTGCGTGAGTGGCGAAAGAAAGGAACTCAGGTGAGCGTAGAAGGATTGGAATGCTCCTTTAGAAGCGGATGATGCCGTTGTTGAAGCGGCGGGCGATGGCGAGTCCAATAAGGCGCAGATGAAATAGCCTCGTGAAGGTGATGGCGCGTAGAGATGAGTCTTCGTACTCACCGAAGAGTCAATATAATTACCACGGCGGATAGGCGCATATAAGGCGACACAAAAGTTAAAGATGAAATTAACAGTACACCACAGACCAAGAAGAAGCGTAAAACAGTGGTTAGCTAGTCGGGCCACAGAAGAAGAGAACGGCACAAACAAGTGAAGAAATTTTAGAGGAATAGAGAACGTTTGAAGGGTGTGGGGAAATAAGAAAGGGGCAGACCCCGAGAGATCAAGGTGCCGACAATCCTACCACCAAGAGAGAAAGAAAGGTAAAAATGCGGGGAAGCGTGAGAACGATGCGGGCGTTGAAAGAGAAAAAAGGAAATAATTTGGAAATGGCAAGGGATTAACCGTGGTGTAGTAATAAAAAGGGCAATAAAGGCGAAGCAAAGTTAATCTGTCAAAGGTGCCGCGACCTAACACTTATTATATGTATAGTAATATGTGGAATTGAGGGAAACCTAAACTGGAAACGATACTTGAACAAAGAAGCGTCATGACCTTGTAGCTTCCCTAAAACCTCCTCTAAAATTTACATTACTTGGAATAACAAGAGTGGTAAGTCTATATAAACAGTTAGTAAACCGGCTTCACTGTATCTTTATCGAGAGAATTATATAAAACTAAAAACATCTGTTTTATATGTCACGAAAGTTACACTTCTGGTCACCAGATATTCTTGAAAATTGGCATTTTTGCAACACATTGCATCCTTATTAATATGACATAGATTATAGAATCATAAAATATACGGAAATAAGACTTTAGTGGAAAGCTTAACGTCTCAAAACCATCTCTCAAAACCCTTCTGTTAGATTTAGGATTTAGATTGAAAAACGAGGAGGGCGAGCCTCATTCCACTGCGACTTGGATTAATAAGGACTATTGTGGATCCCTTAGGATGATAGCACATCCTTCAGCTTCACCCTCTTAATCAGGCCTAGCAAAGCAACGCTTCTGTTGGATACCCAACATATTCCACTAATTGAGACTTATTTCTAATAAATTTTGCTTCTTATAAGATATCTTTAAATAAATAAATAAAAAATGATAAAAAAAATTATAATTTCTTTTTAGAACTTCGGTTTTTAGCTACTGGCGGGGCTGAATACGTAGAGTTGGCTTCTTAGCTGTGCAAACCGAGCGGACCAATGGGCAGCAGGTTCTGCACTGCGCACGCGCCAACTCGGCTTTAAAAGACGGTCGCTTGACCGCTTACATCAGTTCAAGTCCTCTAAATCTAAAAAGTGTGGTAGAGACAAAAATGAAAACGTATCATCCAGTGGATAATGTCGAACCAACAAAAGAAAAAAGAAGAAAACCACGAGAAAAGGCAACATGAATTAGGAAACATCTCTAGCCAAAAGAGGGGAACAATGAAGAGGCTCACATGGTAAAACGTGTAAAGAAAGAAAAATTGGCCTTGAGAAGGCAGTAGCCCGGCAAAAAGACGGGAACCAATAACAGTGTGGGCATTTACAAAGGGCATTATCCAGCCTGACTAATTATACACACCAGCTCTGCTATTGGCCAACGACCCTTTTCATACGCGCTTAGTACAATTTTATTAACAGCCATTTTTCAGGGCCACTTCGTCATCAGAGCGCTAGGCTTCGGCCACTCTGACCCACCTATTGTGGTACTACGACATCTTTAATTGTTATCGAACGTGAAATGACAATGATACAATCTTTAATGTGTCATCTTCGCGCATTAATTCACGTAAGTATACTATTTGCTTATACTAACTTCACACTTAATATAATTAAATTTATTAATTATATATTCTTTTAATATTTGAGCATTTTCTTTTTCCTGAAGTTTTTCATTATCTTCTTCACTTTGTTCTAATGATTCTTGCAATTTTTGATCTGCATCTACCCAACATTCTTCTGCTTCTTTCTTCTGCAAGCTAATACGTTTCAAATAGGGCTCTGTTAACAGAGAATACTTAAAATTAATTGTTCAAGTATATAATTTAAAAACTCACCAATAATCTTTTATTTTTTAGGCTATTTTATATTTAAAGTTTTTGATAGAGTAATTTAACCTTATACCTAATAACTGGCTTTATTTGACATAAATATCTTTTTCCTTATCTTACGACATTACAGTGTCATTTTCAAATTATATAACACTATAATATCTATAAGAATTTCAAGGGGCGGGTGTTGGTGTAGTGGTTATGAGCATGGACTTGTAAGTGGGAGGACCCCAGTTCGAGTCCCGCGTATAACTGCTAAATTTTATATTTGTTTAAAAAATGTTAACAGTAAAGTATGTGCTTCCACCCCCGTCAATCGCAAATTTGGTAGTTGGACGTTATAAGCCCGCCTGAAAAAATAGGCATTACTTTACTTTACTTTACTCTATAAGGATTTAATAATCTAAAGTACAAAACTGTTAAATGATAATTTAAAAACATATATTTAGATAATTATACTATATAGAGTTAGTTAACAAAAAATAAAGGAACACAAAAATGTTGAGTTTATTAAGAATTTTCTTTGGACATTCGTCCAAAAAAATATTACCTCAATAGTGTTTTGAATGGTGAGATTACAATTTATTTATTATTATATACTTACTCCTATGATTAGAAAAGGATATCTCCAGTGAGATCTGAAATAATGGTAAATGGGGAGATAACCGAAAAAAGTAAGGGCTTTTAATTACTTGAACTGCCAGAGTGTAGACTTATGGACGAAGCTGCAACGTTTCCAGTTGATGTTTAATGCTTCTGGGGCGAAGCATTACGAGAGAGACCCAGCTTAAATTTTATAATGTCATGGCGCTCCCGGTATTAGTGTTTCATGGAGCGGAAACATGGACGCTAACTGAAGCCGCTGGCCGTAGCCTAGAGACAGCCGAGATGCGCTTTCTCCACACTCTTATTATGTGTAGTAGATATGCCAAGTTTAAAGAACATTGGAGTCATTGTTTAGTCAATCGCAAAAAAAGTGAAAAAAAAAATATCATTCAATAAAGTGGTGTACTTCCGTTTGAGGAATTTTGTCAGACAACTTTCTGTCGGATCCCATAGTGACTGACATACGTAAACGGAAATGTCAAGTTCCAACTTTCTGCAATTTTCCGTGTTTGAGCTATGATGCTGTTCAAATACATGCACAGACCATTTTCTAAAAACACTTTTTTGGACTTAGAGGACCTCAAAACGTGTAGCCCCCGGTGAAAATTCGATATTGAAAATTTGACACGATTACTTTAGATTAAGAGAAAGTAATAAAAAAAAAAAAAATAATAATTATTTTGATAAATTTACTTACCTCTTTGAAATAATTTCTCCATCATTATAAAACCCTCATCGTCCTTATTTGTAATTGGTACGTGGTTTTCATGAAAATTGCAATTCTTTCTAGTAAAGTAATAAAATACATAACCCTGTTAAATATTTTGCTATACGTATAAATGAATAACATAACATTTCATTAAAACTAAAAAAATCACGTGTGAAACCATTCACGTCGTTCCATTTACTGCATTATATTAACTATAATTATGAAATTGACAAATATTTTTTAAATTTGGAAACTCTTACTCAGTGCCTTGTCGGCAAGGGGTATCTGTTGCATGCAGTTACTTGGAGAGTAGCCGTCCCCATGGGTTACCACAGCTCAGTACTCCATGCACTTCATCAGAACAGTAAACAATACACTTAAACTACATACACTTTACTACCCTTTACAGACAAGGGCAAGCATAGTACACGAACTAGGGTCTCCGTCCCTACTTAACTGGCGAAAGCCAAGGGAGAAGGAAGGGATTAGCTCAGTGGGTAGCGCGATGGACAGCAACGCGGAGGTCCCCGGTTCGAATCCACATGATGCCCTTTAGATTTTTTTTTTCCTTCCTAGGAGCCTCTACGCTCCATTGTCCCGTGTGAGGGCATGTTGTCTATAGCTTAGAGAACGCTGCTTGGAGGCGGCTGTGCATTGGGAGAAGCTCCGGGGGGGCACAATAGATCTTTCAGCTAGGGATCTCCGTCCCTAGTTAATTGGCGAAAGCCAAGGGAGAAGGAAGGGATTAGCTCTGTGGTAGGGCGCTGGACTAGCAACGCGGAGGTCCCGGGTTCGAATCCAGCATGCTGCCGTTAGATTTTTTTTCTTCCTAGGAGCCTCGTACAACTCACTGTCCGGCGATGGGGCAGTATTATCTGTAGCTAGTGTGATGGATGCCAAAATATTATTTCAAGAATATCCTAACATTCGCTGGCAAAAAGGGTACACCCAGGTAGAAGACTACAGTTACAGAAAGAGTTCAAAGGACCTGGTTAGCTTTGTCTTTTAGAGTTCACAGAACTTTGGTAGCTTTGTCTTTTCATCCCTTCTCTCAGTTAGAAGATTTATACTAACAAGAGAAGCATTCTTTCAGGACAGTCTACATTCTGCTTTAAAAGAAGAAGAGTCTGAAATAGAGATTCAATCAAGACACTTGTCTTTCACTCGCTTAGCATCAGTGCCAGCCATAAGTTAATACATAAGAGTCTAGTTTTAGTATATTAATAAGCATATTATTGTTGTTGTGGTGGTTGGTTCCGCAGAGCTGGAAAGCATCAGAGACATTTTCCGTGGTAGCCTGCTTCATTTTGTGAACAATACACTTAATCTACAAACACTCTACACTTTACAGACAAGGGCAAACAACAGTACACAAACTAGGATCTCCGTCCCAGTTAATTGACGAAAGCCAAAGGAGAAGAAAGGGATTAGCTCTGTGGTGTGGCGCTGGACTAGCGACGCGGTGACCACAAAATGAAGCCAGGCTACCACGGAAAATGTCTCTGAAGCATATTATTGTGTTATTGAAAAGTACTTAAATTCACTTAGAGAATATATCTAATTTAAAAACAGTGGTGGTCTCTTGATTATTTCTTAATACTTTTATCTCTATCTCAAACATACACACAAGCCCTTTACTAAACCGCTCACGCCACAAACTACTAAGCTACTAGAAACATACAACACATCCACACCAATTACATTACACTAGAGAACGCTGCTTGGAGCCAGGCTGTACATCAAAGGAGAAGGCTCCGGGAGGCACAACAGATCTTTCAAGTCGCAGTGCAATAATCCCCCAATAACAATTTACTCAGTGCCTTGAAATAAGTACAGAGGTGATGGGGTAGAGAAGAGTTGGAGATATTGAGTGGCCCAGATAGCAGGTAGAAATTGGCATGTGTTTACACTCAAATTTTATCATTTGAAATGTATTGCCACTGATTTCGCGTACATTCAAAAGCAAATTTACGGAAGCTTCATTAAAAATTATTGGTTTATATCTGTGCAGTTAGCATTCCAAGTTTAAAGGAAATCATTGTAGTCATTTTCCAGAAAATTGCCCCCCCCCAAACTCAAAAATCTATTCTGTAAGTTGCACTTCCGGTTAACCAATTTTCTTTGAATTTGGAATTCTACCAATGCTTTCTAATGTATATTAACATTATATAAGTGGTAGAACCATACATTGAACTGAAGTAGCACTTCAGAGGAAAGCATAAAGTTACTGTAACCTCGAACTCAACAAAAGGAATCAATGTTCCCGGGAAGATGTTTCAAATAAAAGTCATAAGTATTTGTGTATGTAGATAATTTGTCCACACGCGTTAGTCTAGTGGCTAGTGCACTCGCCTTTCGTGCGAGAATTCAGGGTTCGATTCCCGTGAGGGCAAAATCGGTGTTGACCCAGCATCGTGATAAACAAGTACATTCTTCCCGTATACCCCTTTCCCTCCTGGTACTTCGGGGGATCTTTCTAGACCGTACCTACCCTTTCGGGGTTTACCGGTCCCCCGTTGCAAGCAACGGGATCGTTTAACAAGAGGGGATGTCACCACCTTGGAAGGGACTTTTAGTGCAATACCCGACCATAACAGAAGTGCCGAAGCACTCCCCCGCTTGACCCATTTAAGAGCAGGTTGAGATACGCTCAACCATGCGCGCAGAATGATCCCACAACGTGATCACACTCCACCACCAGAAGAAGCTAGAGAAGGCACTCTCTAACAGGGTCTGGTGAACCGCGCACACCCAACAAATGCGCTTCCAGCAACGGGCTGGCTCCGGGGTCAATTTTATATTGCGAGGTCTCCTCCCGCTCAACTTCCGATTGAGGAATTTTGACAGTTAACTTACTGTCAGATCCCATGGTGATACCTAAACGGAATATCAAGTTGGAACTTTCTACGGTTTTTCGTTTTTGAGCTATGCTGTTCAAATACATACAAAGAGACCATTTGCTAAAAACCACTTTAGGAGCCTCAAAACGGATATTTCCGATGAAAACTCGAAAATTTGACACGATTACAATACTTCCTCTTACTAGGAGTAAGAGAAAGTCAAAATAAAAGAAATTTGAAGGCTAAAAATTGGTTTATTGAAACTGCTTTCCCAATAAAATAATCGTATTTTTATATTTATTTATGTATTCTGTTTATATTTTTTACACATTTATTTATAAGGGTTTTCGCCAGTTACATTATAGATAGTTTAAAGAAAATCTTAAGAGCCTTTTAGGAGAATGAAATCACTAGAAAATGAAAAAAAAAAAAACATTCAACTCATGACTTCGGTCATTGCAATTATTGGTTAAACCACGGTCACTACGAATCTTACCTCAATTGCAAGCAATTGGCTCGGAAAGTAGCTTGCGCCCGTAGTTCAGTATTTCAACTCTAACAAGCTAGCGTGACTGATCGCATTCCCGATGGATCTAATGTCCATCTACTGATTCCTGTCCATTGCCTCAAGCACAGCGGTTTCAGTAACCCAGGCAACTTGCAGGCAAGCCTGCATGAGGAAAGGATAAGGATTGGTTGGGGGAGAGAATCCCCTTCTGGAGAGCCAGAAGCTGATTGCACCCTGCAGGGTGGGCGATGGCTTCGCCACAAGCCTACGCCAAAATGTCTCTAGTTGTTGAAGTAAGAGTGACACAACTGGATTTTAGTTGTGGTGGTTGGTTCCGCAGAGCTGGAAAGCATCAGAGTCATTTTCCGTGGTAGCCTGCTTCATTTTGTGGACATCGACCGGTTTCAGACGCCCATCTTCAGGATGCGTTTTTCAGACAGTGTGACAGCACAGACTCGCACAGAGCAAATTCAGTTTACACACTGACTCCAGTGTAAACCAGCCAGTGTGTAAACTGAATTTGCTCTGTGAAAGTCTGTGTTGTCACACTGTCTGAAAAAACGCATCCTGAAGATTGGTGATCGTCCGAAACCGGTCAATGACCACAAAATGAAGCAGGCTACCACGGAAAATGTCTCTGAAACTAGATTTTACTTTCCACACAAGGACTCTTACATATCTTATTAGAAGATACGACTTGTCCAATGCAGGGTCCCTTTTAGTCGCCTCCTACGACAGGCAGGGCATACCGTAGGCCTATTCTACTCCGGGACCGACACGGGGAAGTAGGAAGCTACAGTTAGTATCGTCCTACGTAGCGAAGGCCGGAACTAAATAGCGTGGGAACAGCGGCGTGCTTACCATACGTCTCCCTATTCAAATCGCCGTCTGGCAAGCCTTGGCCCTTCATGGGGCCAATATAGATTGTGCCATGGGGGCGGGGTATATAGATAGTCTAAAGAAAATCTTAAGAGCCTTTTAGGAGAATGAAATCCTAGAAAATGAAAAAAAAAACAACATTCAATAAAATCGCACTTCTCGATTTTCTGAGAAGCATTCTTGTCAGATATAGTGTCAAACATGAACGGAATATCAGGTTTAAGCTTCCTACAACTTTTTGTTAAGAAGAAGTAGGGCCTAATATAAGGCAGTCTTTTTATGTTCAAACAAATTACCTGATCACATGGCAGACAATGAATCCATCATAACCACAAGTGATGATAAACTTTGATTCTATATCCAGCAATACTTTCTTTATACTTCTATCAGTTGACGGTTGTAGTTTATCATTTAAGAAGATAGCAGTATTCGTATCATTTCTAACAGATACTCTACCATCGTCAGGTCCGTACGTTAAAATATGATAATAATCAAAATATGAAAGCCATTGTCCTGTATGAGGTACACAAATACTGTTCCTTTTTGTTTCTGTATGTGTGAACTGTAAAAAAAAGAAAAAGGTAACACAAAGAAGGTTGAATATTACAGAGATCATTTGTTCAGATTGCAATATAAAATTTACTCAGCTGCTCTACTAAATATTCAATTTACTTAGAAGAATATTGCTTTTTAGTGTAATGCACCCAGTCCTCTGTTGTGGAAATTCGCCAGCTTGTGTACTATCTGTAAAACAAACGCTGGAGGCTTCATGTTGCCAAGACTAGCCTCATCAGCGCTAGGCTCGCCTACAACGATTTCTTAGCCGCTCAGTTCTGTACGATAAGAACGAATGGACTACATTTTTGAAAAATAAAGTTTCCTGTTAGAGGTGTGTCAATTTCAGGGCCAAACCAAACCTAAAAATCAATTAACAAGCTGTCTAAAACCAACAATGAGGAGTCTAAGTTCATTGCACGAACAGTGTACAATCAATATTTAAAGAACCTAAATTCTATATTCAAAGAAATTTAAAAGCAATCAAAAATTCAACAAACAGCCATCTGGGAACTAGCATTCTAATTTACTCTGGGAAGAGGTTACTAACTATTCCAAAGAGTTACTTCAAGCAGTTACTTATTATTAAAGAATCAACTGTCTTCACTCAGCTCTGTGCCTAGTGGATAGAGAGTTCACATTAGGCTAGCCAAAGTAGCTTAACCGAATCGACTGTTAGAATAAGCGAGAATTCTAAGCAGCTATACCCGTCACCAAGCCACATGCTTTTTCCTGTGTACCTTACGACCAAAGAAATACATCTCTAAAGGTGGGGGCCAGTTCGAGCAAGATCTGTAATTAATGAGGAGAAAAATTTATAATAAAATAGTAATTTTCTTCATTTCAATCAAAAAACCGTTATATCATTTTGAAATTTCTTATAGGAATCATGTTTTCATTCATAACTTGTAAAATAACGCTCAAAGAAAAAAACCGTTCAAGTAAATTTTTCTTACAAAAAATAGAGGAATCTATTTCTTAAATAAAAACAACACCTCCCCATTTGAAAAAATGAAGTTGGTGCTTGTATCTCGCTTCTCGAAGCACCAAAACAAATTTGCAAATTAAATTTGGATTTCTAACAAAAAACTACGGGGACACGTATTTTTTAGTTTTTTTTCTAGCTATCTTAGTTTCCGAGAAAAAGTCGTTATCCATATATACCTTGGGACACCCTGTATATCGTCAAATATAATATTATAAATACTATGTCGGTAGTGGTTTTTATTTCACATCACCATCATTTGGCTATCATTACATTAGTAATATTCTCTTTCTCTTGTTTCGACGTCTTCTTTTTTTAAGAATCGGTGTGAAATTTTGCTGGACTAATACCAAATCTTGGCTGCAGGAAAAAAAAAGAATAAAAATCTGCTGTGAAACCTCACTTTTATATATATAAATAATTTGTTTTTTTTTTTTACTTCGCCAATATCGAGCCAGTTACAGGTTATTGACAATATTAAGACAGAAATGAAATTATTTAGCTAAAAATTTTTTTTGAATTATAAGCACTTTTCCGGTGATGGACAGTGTTGTCTGTAACGGGAAAACACTGTCCGGAGGCCGGCCGTGCACCGAGAAGGCCTCCGGGCGCAAATGACCACAGATGTTGAGACGCCCTAAATTAATAATAATAATAATAATAATAAGCACTTTTTTTTTATAAGCTTTGGCTATTGTTTTCATAACCTCTGTATTTTTAGTTTATAAAATTGTATTATAATTAAAAGGGCACGTTTTATATTTGCTAATATGACGTTAAACAACTGTAGCTCTAATTGAGGGAAGATCCTATCAAACTCCACATCTTGGACATAAACAGGATTAACTGAATTGATCCGTACTTAAATGAGCCTTGCATATAACATGATTAGTTTGGATTCTGCATATGGTTATTATTAATTTTTAACTGAAATTTCAGCAAATCAAAAGCGCTTGTATAATTTAAAGTATAGCATTTTGTAAAATTTCCTTTGTTATTTAATTATGCTTTTGAATTATGCTTTGTTACTTGCTTTTGAATTATGGAAGATCTAATTGTTTGGCTAAAATCTCCAAAGGAATTTTTATTGATGAGAACTGGCTCAGTGGTAGCCGCTTCCTTAGCTCTAAACTGATCTACTCTTTCATTATCCACTATACCAGAAAGTTCGAAACCGAATAATACCTCAAATTGTGCGAACCATGATGATGCAAGCCCACACAAAATTGTTACTTAATATTGTTATAATTATGCAATTACTTTTTTTTTTTTGTTAATTTTGTACTTACTGAATTATTTTTTTCAATTATGGTTAGCTGGTTGCAAATTTGTGAATTACCAGGACTTGTTGCATACACAGTACTTGGTGAATTAGAGTACAATAACTTTTCAACATGTTCATTTAAATGAAATCTGTAACATTAAAAATTGCCTTTAGTGTTTATATAAAGAATAATCAAGCCATTTTCTCTAACTGCAGTTTAAGTAGTTATTTATTGAAGATGATATTTTGTGGTTGTAGGCTAATATATCGAGTCTTATTATTTTATTGTTGAAACAGCTTCAATAAACCAATTTTTAGCCTTCAGTACAGTACCATATAAAAAAATATATGTACTCTAGAGAATGGCGTAAAATAGGCGCCGAAATGTCGAATTAAACGTAATATTTTTATTAAAAAAATCTGGTGTGAAATACTCACACAACTTTCTCTTACTCCAGTTTTCAAATTTGTAATTGACAACAAACTTTATAGTTGGTTTACAAAATTTAATAAAATTCGTCGGTGTTTTTATGGAGAAAATCACAAAAACTGAAAAAACAGTTCAGTAAAAACGCACTTCCGGTCTTCTGATTTTCTTCAAACTCGGAATTTCGACAACGTATTTAATTCTAATTAATATTATTTAGATGATAGAATTGTGTGAATAAACTGAAATAGTACTTTAGAGCAAAACCTAACCCCCGCACCTGCCCCAAAAGTGCCCTTAAATGCATTTTCCCGGAGAAATGTTTCAATAAAAAATTGTAGATCGTCGTATGTGTAGTTGATATTACAAGTTTAAAGAAAATCGTTGGAGCCGTTTTAGAGAAAATAGCAGAAAATTTGAAAAATACTTTCCAGTAAAAACGCACTACCGGTCATCCGATTTTTTCAAATTTGGAATTCCAACAACACATTTAATTATAATTAATATTATTTAGATGATGGAATTCTATTGTAAACTGAAATAGCACTTTAGTGGGCAACCTAACCCCACCCCTCCTTCAAAAGTGCCCTTTAATGCATTTTCCTGAAGAAATATTTCAAATAAAAGTTGTAGATTTTTGTAAGCCTAGTTGATGTGGTGGAAAGGGCGGCGAAGGGGGCCCTTTTTAGGATCTCTAGGGGTGGTGCAGGAGGGGAGGGATGGCTGGGGGTTAGAGAGTTGGTATTCTCACCTTTGGGCTCCCTCATCTGGCACCTCCCTAGGGATGGTATGGTTAAGAAGTATAGCTTCACAAAAAATTTTTCGTCGAAGCTGGGCACCAAAAGTGAGTGGAGCGAAGGATCCGCTCTGTTGGGCATTAAGGAACATGCCATAAAATGGTATACTGATGGGTCGAAGACCCTCGAGGGGACTGGGGCAGGGGTGGTTGGTCCAAGGATCAAGCACTCGGAACCCATGGGTAAATTTCCCAGCATCTTTCAGGCGGAGATATACGCTATTGGAAGATGCGTTCAATTTAACCTCGATAGGGGATATAGGAATCGGGAGATTGTAATCCTTTCTGATAGCCAAGCGCCATCAGAGCTCTGGGTGCACCAGTTATTAACTCTAAAATGGTTTGGGAATGCCTAGATAAACTAAACGATCTGGGCAGTAGGAACAAAGTCGCACTTTGGTGGGTGCCGGGGCATGTTGGCATTGAAGGGAATGAGACGGCCGACGCCCTGGCCAAGATAGGCGCTATGACACCACTTTTGGGGCCGGAACCTTTTTGTGGGATTAGCGACCAGTGTCTGTTAGAGGAACTTAAGAAGGAGGAGGAGACGAAGAGATCTCAACTCTGGTACTCCCTCCCCAGGTTGCGGCAGGCCAAGATCTGCTTGGGAAATTATAACCAACGGAGGTCGGAGGCCTGCATTGGATTGAGTAAGAACAAGCTCCGCGTACTTACGGGTTTCCTCACGGGGCATTGCCGACTTAGAGGACACCTGGTGAAGCTGGGCTTGGAAAGTGACAGCTCATGCAGATTCTGTGGGGAGTTGGAGGAAACTCCAATACATCTCCTAACAGACTGCGAGGCTGCCACTCAGAGAAGGTTCAGGAACCTGGGTAGCTACCAGGTGGAGGAGGGGGATATACCCTCTCTAGAGCCCGTCAGGGTATTAGGATTCCTCAGGGACCTCAACCTGATGGAGATATTGTAGAACGCATGTTCAATTGGGCATCCGTTCGGGTGCTATGGGCAAGCCTGTGGCACCCAGGGGGCATAGCACAATAGACCTGCTCAAGGTCGCAGTGCGTTGGCCCCCCGCTAAAAAAAAAAAAAAAAGCCTAGTTGATATACAAAGTTTGAAAAAAAAAAAATCGTCAGAGCATTTTTGAGAAAATAGCAAAAAAGTGAAAAAAAAAAGATTGGGAATTTTGACAGATAACCTACGTAGATCCCATGGTGACCTAACGGAATATCAAGTTTGACTTTCTACAATTTTCGTTTCTTCTGAGCTATGCTGTTCACACACACAGACCATTTTCTAAAAAAACCACTTTTTGGACTCAGGGGACCTCAAAACGGATTTTCCGGTGAAAACTCGATATTGAAAATTTGACTCGATTACAATACTTCTTAGTACGAGTAAGAGCAAGTAAATAAATAAAAGAAATTTGAAGGCCTTAAATTGGTTTATTGAAACTGGTTTACCAATAAAATAATAGTAATTATTTATATTTATTTATGTATTATCTATTTATATTTTTTTACATATTTATTTATACGCGTTTTAGCCAGTTACAAATTTCACATATAACTGAAAAAATATGTGAATGGTGTATGTACCGCCGCAATGTTTCTTACACTCTGATACGTTTATTTACGTATAATGATTCTTTTTTGATATCCGTGAGCTGCCCCTTTTTGTGGTCATCGACCGATTTCGGGCGTTCGCCCATCATCAGGATGTTTTTGTTAAATAGTGTAATTACATAGACTTGCACAGAGCAAATACAGTTGATACACTATATTATTACACTCAGTGAGTATATCAACTGCATTTACTTTGTACAAGTCTATGTTATTGCTCTGTTTAACAAAAACATCCTGATGATGGGCGAACGCCCGAAACCTGTCGATGACCACAAAAAGAAGCAGGCTATCACGGAAAATATCTCTGATGCTTTCTAGCTCTGCGGAACCAACCACAACAATTCTGAAAATAATTTCAATATTATGTATAACTGTATTTCTTATTTGTACATTTTGTAATGACATGGAAAGTCATACCAATGTCAAAGTGGTTCCAGCCAGCTGCTATCTTAACAAAGGATGGCA
The DNA here is from genome assembly GCA_011037195.1 of Triatoma infestans. NCBI lineage: Eukaryota > Metazoa > Arthropoda > Insecta > Hemiptera > Reduviidae > Triatoma > Triatoma infestans. The sequence goes on along the minus strand of JAAEAF010000987.1, from coordinate 58,505 downwards.
GTAATAAAAAAGAAATTTATAACCAGCGACCTAGCAGGCCGCCGTCTTCAAGACAATGCCGGCCAAACAAACAACAAAGCTCTTTTCAATACTTTACATCAAAGCAAGCACCGATAAGGTTGGCCACTGACCTAAATAAGGTCAGCAAACTACGAAGGTCGCACACTAGGACAGATGTCTTGGTGTGAGTGTGGCCAACACCGATATATAAACTCTATCATATACAACGAGAGGATCATTATATCTTATACGACGATACGAGCACGTCCATATACACGAGCAGCAGTTTACGCGACTATACACAGTTTCATTTAAACTTATTATCTTTTAGTAGTGCATCTTAGTTCGTTTATTTTATCATTCTAATTTATTACTTATTTATCTTCTATTTATTCCTAAGTATTTTGCTAGTTATTAGTTACCATTTATACGTTAAAATTATTGTTAAAATACAGTTTATTTTTATAAAATCCGTATTAATAATTCGATGCACTAACTTCCAAAATCTCTCAACTAACTTCCGCCCTCTTCAAGACATCTACTACATCAGGAATCACATCAAACGATTCCATTACAATTTCAATTTCTTAATTGAAAAATCAAACCCAATTTTGACTGACAAAAATAATAGAATTACTTGAAATGAATGAGATACAAACTTGGCGACAAAGATGCCATCAGGGCATTCCCACAAATAGACCACATTGCCACAATGACCATCCTCTTCAGATTTCCCTTCCATTGCCATTATGTACAGCTTACTATTACAATCTTTAAATGATGTTACTGATGTTATATTGTCATAATTGATGCTAAACAATTTGGTAAATGTATCATTCATAACACCCTAGAAATGAGAATATTTTAAAATAATCATTAAACACTTGGCTGTGGGTATTTTAAAATCAATTTTCAATCAATCAAAATTAGTAAGAAATTATAAAACAAATTAATCATTAGGAGGACTGATTTCTTTCTAGTGAGCACATCCATAAACAACCGGTTCTCATCAAAAACGTAAGTACATTCTCCATAAGACCCAAGCAATCCATTGGGAAGTTTAGGAAGCATTTTCTTCTTCTACTTTGTCTTAAATACTAATTCAAAAGAAATCAACTAATGAATGAACAACTTAAGGCATATCTTTTTAACTACTTCCTAACTTTGCCTATAATATAATAGGCTGTTTATAGTATATTGACCATTTATAGACTCGACAACTTCCGTTCATAATGTTTATTTGATTCAATCATTATTTCAATCGCAATTAATGTTTTTTAAAATTTTACTTTGTCAAATTTTATGGAAATACTCCTATATAGTTCGTAAGTCGGATAACTACAATAAATTAAATTTTAGTATCTACTTATTTGCCCGCAAAGTGTATCTGTTGCATGCAGTTACTTTGGGGAGTAGCGACCCCACGGGTTACCACAGCGTCAGTACTCCATGCTCTTCGTCAGAACAGTACACAATACACTTAATCTACAAACACTCTACACTTTACAGACAAGGGCAAACAACAGTACACAAACTAGGGTCTCTGTCCCTAGTTAATTGGCGAAAGCTAAGGGAGAAGGGAAGGGATTAGCTCAGTGGTAGCGCGCTGGACTAGCAACGCAGAGGTCCCGGGTTCGAATCCAGCATGTTGCCCTTGCATTTTTTTCTACCTAGGAGCCTCTATAACTCATTGTCCGGTGATGGGCAGTGTTGTCTGTAGCTAGAGAACCTGCTTGTGGAGGCTGCTGTGCATTGGCGAAAGCTCCGGGGGGGGGGGCACAATAGACCTTTCAGGTCGCAGTGAAAGATTCCCCTACAAAAATCTACAACCATCTACTTATTTGTGAACCTACACTCTTACAACCCCATAAACTGTCACTATGTACTAGAACATATTGTCTGTCCGATGGAGTTCTCTTCTTGGCAGTATGTCCTATATTGGGGCCCCTATAGGGTGAAGTATTTCCTAACTAGAACTTTAAACTATAAATAGGGTCTCTATAGTAAAAGAATTTAATTACTAAGCGTAAGCTCCCGAAACAAATAAATGCAAAAAAATATACGTACAGTTCAAAATGTACTAAAACAAAAACTGGCAGGTCGCGAACTCTGGATTAAAAAAATTAAAAAATAAACAGGCAAATGATAAAATAAAAGTAAAATTATTTCCCTGGCAGACGGTATTAACATGCCAGAATCAGTTTTTATTTTCTCTTACTCCTAGAAAGAGGAAGTATTGTAATCTTGTCAAATTTTATATATCGAGTTATCAAAGGAAATATCCGTTCTGAGGTCCTCCGTGTCCAAAAAAGTGGTTTTTGGAAAACGGTCTGTGTGTGTATATGTGAACACCGTAGCTCAAAAACGAAAAACCGTAGAAAGTTGAAACTTGATATTCCGTTTAATTATCACCATGGATCTGATACTACGTTATCTGTCAAAATTCCTCAACCGGAAGTACCACTTTACTAGTTTTTTTTTTTTTACCTTTTTGCGATTTCCTCAAAAATGGGTCTAACGATTTTCTTGAAACTTCTTAAATCTACTACACATACAAAGAGCTACAACTTTTATTTGAAACATAACTCCGGGAAAATTCATGTCAGAGTACTTTTGGGGGAGGGGTTGGGTCATTATGGCTTCCTCTAAAGTGCTATTTCAGTTTATTGGACAATTTTGTCACCTAAATTATATTAATTAGAATTAAATATATTGTTGAAATTCCGAGTTTGAAAAAAAAAATCGGATGACCAGAAGTGCGTTTACTTTACCACATTACTAAATGATTTTTTTCTTCACTTTTTCGCGATTTTCTCAAAAAATGGCTTCGACGATTTTCTTGAAACTACCTATATATGGGCACTTTTAAGGGAGGGATGGGGTTATGTTTTTGTCTAAAGTGCTATCATAGTTGATTATACAATTCTATCATCCAAACAAAATTAATTAGTAATAAATAGATGGTGTAAAATTCCGAGTTTCAAGAATATTAGTAAACCGGAAGTGCGCTTTTACTGAAAAGCTTTTCTCTCAGTTTTCGTCTAGTTTTATTAAATTTGGTACAGAAACTATAAAATTTGTCAATTATAATTTTGAGAATTGGTGTAAGAGAAAGTTGTGTGAGTGTTTCACGTCAGATTTTTTTTAAGTTCAAATTTGTTTTTATTAGGAACCCCTATGGCGCACCAGCCCATGATGGACCAAGGCTTGCCAGACGGCGATTTGAATGGGAGGCGTGACTGAGATAAGATTCGTATGGCCGTGGTCGTATTGGTAAGAGTCGTATTAACCAATAACTCCAATGGCCCCGAGGTCATGAGTTGAGCGGGAGGAGACTCGCAATATAAATTAATCCCGGAGCCAGCCCGCTGCTAGAAGCGCATTTGCTGGGTGTGCGCGGTTCACCAGAGCCCCTGCTAGAGAGTGCCTTCTCTAGCTTCTGATGGTGGAGTGTGATGACCACGTTGTGGGATCACTCTGCGCGCATGGTTGAGCGTATCTCAACCTGCCCTTAAATGGGTCAAGCGGGGGAATGCTTCGGCACTTGTACTATGGTCGGGCATTGCACTAAAAGTCCTTCCACGGTGGTGACATCCTCTTCTTGTTAAACATCCCGTTGCTTGCAACGGGGCACCGACCGGTAAACCCGAACGGGTAGGTACGTTCTAGAAAGATCCCCCAAAGTACCAGGAGGAAAAGTGGTACGTAGAACGTAGCTTCCCACTTTTTATCACGATGCTGGGTCAACACCGAGTTTTGCCCTCACGGGAATCGAAACCTGAATTCTCGCGAGTGCGCTAGCCACTAGACCAACGCGTGAGGACTTTTATTAGGAAAATAAAAGGAAAAAGATTAAGTTAATTTTTTGAATGTTTTGTAGGTTATTTTGTGAAAATAAAGTTATTATCTATCTATATTGTCTGTGTCTAAAATACTTACTCTAATTACATATATAGGTTTATTCATAGTCCATGCAACAATAAACATTCCATCCACGGTGAAATGCACCATTTTCAAAGGATCGTTGCTGATATACATTTTGTGTAATAAAACACATTTTTTCTTCTCCGACATATCATAAACATAAAGCATGCCGATAATTTGATTAAAACATATAACATATGGATATGATGGGTTTCCTTCAATTCTATCAAAATTATCTTCAAGTTTATGACAACAGATCTGAAATAAAACATGAGTTTAGTGTTAGTTACATCTGTTTACCGCATTACATCTGGGAAGGAAAAATCCTTTATCTATGACTGTTAGGATGTCCATCACTGCCAAATCCTTTACAAATGGCCGCCTATCATCTTTGACCCTTTAAACAATTGAAAAAATTTGACTACCCTTTCCCTAGGTCGCAAATCCTATCTGTAAAAGGTAAAAAAAATTACACTTAGGGCACATATTCTTCCCAAGATTTACTTTCATAATTCCCCTATTTCATTGATTAATGTCAGGGTTTAATCACAAATATTTTTACTTTCTCTCTTACGCCTTGTAAAGAGGAAATATTGTAAACGTGTCAAATTTTCGATATTGAGTTTTCACCGGAAATATCCGTTTTGAGGTCCCCTGAGTCCAAAAAAGTGATTTTTACCACATGATATGTGTGTGTGTGTGTATGTGAACAGCATAGCTCAAAAATAAAAAACCGCAGAAAGTTGAAACTTGATATTGTGACAGTACGTTATCTGTCAAAATTTCTCAACCGGAAGTAGCACTTTACTAGATTTTTTTTTTTTAACTTTGCGTTTTTCTCAAAAATGGCTCCAACGATTTTCTTCAAACTTATTTTATCAACTACACATACAAAGAGCTACAACTTTTATTTAAACATTTCTCTGGAAAATTCATTAAGGCAGTTCTGGGGGAGGGGTGGGGTGAGGTTTTCATCTGCTATTCTTTACATAGAATTCCATCATATATATATTAATTAGAATTAATTTGATTTTGAAAAAACGCGAAACCGGATAACCGGAACATTTACACTACATTTTTTTTGATTTTTTTTTTTTTTTCGCAATTTTCTCAAAAATGGCTCTGACTCTTTTATTGAAACTTCTTATATAACTAAACATACAAAGATCTACAACTTTTATTTTAAAATATTTCTTCTGGTGAAGTCATATAAGGGGGTTTTTTTTGGGAGTGTGGTTGGGTTATGTTTTTCTCTAAAATGCTATCATATTGAAAACAATTCTATCATCCAAAGAAAATTAATTAAAATAAATAGATGGCCGAAATTCCGAGTTTAAAGAAAATTAGTAAACCGGAAGTGCGCTTTTGCTGAACAATTTTTTCAATTTTCGACGAATTTCATTAAATTTGGTAGGACAAACTATAAAATTTGTCAATTATAATTTTGAGAACTCGAGAAAGGGAAAGTTGTGTGAGTGTTTCACACCAGATTTTTTTTTTTTTTTTTGTTTCAAATACGACATCGGAGTTGAACCGAATTTGCAAATTCATTGACTTTAATTGTAGTTTATGTTTTTTTTGTGTAAATTTATGCATGCTCCCATAAGAATTTAAACATGGCACGAATGGTGACAGTGTTATAGCATTCGACTAATATTCTATTAATAAATTTTACTAATATAATATCAACTTGTTTAACAATTAAGTAATAGCTCAATAGTAATTTGGGTTCAACTTTGTATAATTGCATCAAAACAGTTTGAATTAAAGTGCAAAATATTCAGTTATTGGAGGTTTTAGCTTTTATTTACTGAATACCCAAATGAAGCGGTTGAGAATGTAATGGTGATGTTTGTGTGTAGGTAGCTTGTGGCTTGAGCGTTTTAGCGATAAGGGCTTGTGCGTTTGTTTGAGATAGAATATAAGAATTAAGAACACACTACTGTTTTATAAATAAATATGTTCTGTTAAAATAATAATAACAACTTATTTGGTATTATAAACTTATTTAATTTATCGTGAAACTGGCACTGATATTTAGAGAGCGATTCCTGAAGTAGTGTTCTGTTTGAAGGCTGAGTTAAGACTCTGTACTCTTTACTCTTTTAAAGTTAATATTGGACTCTATTCTTTGGAATTGCTCTCTCTCTCTAGCGGAGGAATTAGCTTGTACAAAAGGTTTGCCCTAACGGGATTTTGCCTTTGTTTAATGATCCCAATTTACAGTACCTGACACTAAAATACACTCTTTTTGAAGATAAATTCACAGTCTAATATATTAACAAAATTAGATAAATTATTTTTAAAAACTATTATTTTTCATTTCGTACTTCCACTACATTATCCCAATGTAATGTTATGGTGTGGGATGTGTGTAGGTAGCTTTGGCGTGAGCGTCTTAGCGAAAGGGCTTGTATGTTATACGGTTAAGAGATAGAAGTTTAAGAATAATTAAAGAGTCACCACTGTTAAAATAATTATATTCTGTTAAAATAATAACTACAACTTATTTGATATTATAAACTTATTTAATTTATTGTGAATCTGGCACAGATATTTAGAGAGCAATTCCTGAAGTGTCCTGTTTGAAGGTTGGGTTAAGACTATCTACTCTTTACTCTTTTAAAGTTAATATTGGACTCTATTCTTTGGAATTGCTCTCTCTCTCACTAGCGGAGGAATTAGCTTGTACAAAAGGTTTGCCCTAACGGGATTTGTGCCTTTGTTTAATGATCCCAATTTACAGTACCTGACACTAAAGTACAATCTTTTTTAAGATAAATTCACAGTCTAATATATTAACAAAATTAGATAAATTATTTTTAAAAACTATTATTTTTCATTTCGTACTTCCACTACAAGAATGTGCTATTCAAGTCAGTAACATATTTTTAAAAGGTCAGTATCTGATACTATTTATTTTTTTTAAAAAGAATACTTGATTAGTGCTTCACAAATCTGGAAATAGCTTTATTATTAAATTCTAAATGATATTTGAAATTTAGAAAATGCTTTGAAAATATTTACCAGCGTTCCTGATTTCTTCTTAAATACACTCATAGTACCATGTTTTATAAGTGCAGCAATATACTTGTCCTGTGGTCGTATTAAAGTAATATCTATTACTTGATAACAAAAGTTAGAAACAGATTGAAAGGAATCCTCTATTAATTGCATCAAACCATTCTGTAATGGAAAATTCAACAAGTGACACCTGCCTCCAAGGCAAGTTTTACTAGCATGTTAACATAAAGTTGGTATGATAGTACTTACAGACGGACACCAGCCAAATAAATACTGATTTGCATTTCCAGCAACTGTCAGATATGTTATACGCTCTTCTGGTTTCTTTAATTCTATAATATTTGACCAATCAGTACTGTTATCTACCACTGACCTTTCATGATACTATAATAAAAAAAAGAAGTTATGAGTAAATCCATTTTTTTTTACTTTCTCTTACTCCTAGTAAGAGGAAGTATTGTAATCGTGTCAAATTTTCGATATTGAGTTTTCACCGGAAATATCCGTTTTGAGGTCCCCTGAGTCCAAAAAAGTGTTTTTTTTTAGCTTATGGCCTGTTGTGTGCGTGTATGTGAACAGCATAATTCAAAAACGAAAAACCGTAGAAAGCTGAAACTTGATATTCCGTTTAGGTATCACCATGCGATCTGACTGTGCGTTATCTGTCAAAATTCCTCAACCGGAAGTACCACTTTACAAGTTGCTTTTTTTAATTTTTTGCGTTTTTCTCAAAAATGGCTCCAAGTTGCTTTTTTTAATTTTTTGCGTTTTTCTCAAAAATGGCTCCAACGATTTTCTTTAAACTTGATTCATCAACAACATAGACAAAGACTAAACTTTTATTGAAAATTTCTCCTGGAAAAAATCATTTAAGGGCCCTTCTGGGGGAGGGATGGGGTTAGGTTACCCTCTAAAGTGCTATTTCGGGTTATTACACAATTCGGTCATTTAAATAATGTTAATTAGAATTAAATATGTTGTTGGAATTCCGAGTTTGAGAAAAATCCGAAAACCGGAAGTGCTTTTGTTTTAACACTTTACTAAATATGATTTTTTCACTTTTTCGCGATTTTCTCAAAAACGGCCCCGACAATTTTCTTGAAACTACACATATAAACTAAACATTCAAAGATCTACAACTTTTATATAAAACGTTTCTCTGGGAAAATTCATTTAAGGGCACTTTTAGGAGAGGGGTAGGGTTGCAGCTTCCTCTAAAGTGGTATCATACTTGATTATACAACTCTATCATCCAAATGAAATTAATTAGAAATAAATAGATGGCCAAAATTCCGAGTTTGAAGAAAATCAGTAAACCGGAAGTGCGCTTTTACTGAATAGTTTCTTTCAGTTTTCGACAAATTTCATTAAATTTGGTGCACAAACTGTAAAATTTCTCAATTATAATTTTGAGAACTGGATTAAGAGAAAGTTGTGTGGGTGTTTCACACCAGATTTTTTTAAATATATTTTCTGATTTATGTAAATTTTAATAGAATACATAATATTACTTTCTCTTACTCCTAGTTTTTCTATTAAATTAGTGAGGATGATATTAAAATATGTAACTGTCGTAGGGGTTTATAATATAATAGACACTGTTCAGGATGTTGAGGATCTTATTTAATAAAGTCTTCAAGTTGCTTCCTCTGTTTTAAAGAAATTTCAGACATCGTTTAGACCCGATGATTTTTTTTTTTTCACTTTTTCGCAATTTTCTCAAAAAATGGCTCCGACGCTTTTCTTAAAACGTCATATATAAACTAAACATACAAAGATCTACAACTTTTATTTAAAACATTTCTTCTGGTGAAATCATATAAGGGGGTTTTGGGGAGAGGGGTGGGGGGTTATGTTTTTCACTAAAGTGCTATCACTCAGGGGACCTCAAAACGGATATTTCCGGTGAAAACTCGATATCGAAAATTTGGCACGATTACAATACTTCCTCTCTTACTAGCAGGAATAGGAGACAGTAAAAAAGTCGTCTTTTTGAAGTGTCATCTACTCTTATTCTATGGAACAAAATGAACCATTTCTCGGTTGGATTGTGATGTACGACGGAAAATGGTGGTCTGGTGCCAGTCTAATCCACTGTAGCTTCTTGAATCCCGGATTACAACTCAGAAGTATGTTAAGCAAATCAGATACCTATATCTCTGAGGCAGTAACTTTTATTCGGTTTTATTGAGTGATAAACGTTACCATTGAAAAGCCTTAAAACCATGGTGCTCATTTGACTCAAAAAGGGGAGTCAAAAAAAAGGTCGTAAATCAACAGATGCGAAATTTGCTTGTTGAAGTATAATATTTATCAGAGAAGTATACACAGTTTGGGCAAAATGTTCTGTCTAATTCTTCAGCTCCGATGTTTCTGCCTGATCATCATGAACCAACACAAAAATGGCGTTAAATGAGAGAATCTCTACAACTTAGATCCTAAAATGTTTTTTGAAATAAAAAACTTAGTTCCGATTAATCGTGGAATAAAATGCATTAATATTTTACCTGTATTGTACCATCAGGTCCTGAAATAATTAGACCATTTTTATACCACAAAATCTGAACCATTAAACGTTTTTCACATTCTTCTTTGGTAACTAATTTCCATCTTTTGATCAAACGAACTTTTTTTCCATTTGTTGGAACCTGTTAAATTAATTGCACACTATTTTACTTTTTACTACTTTAATATTTCACTATAAACTAAATTAATACTATTTTTTTTTAAGAAAAACTAAACAATTTGTATCCATGAACTGGGAAAAAATGATTCAGCAGAATTGGGTAAACTTGAAAAGAAAAGTTATCAGACAGCAAATGATACACCCTATTTAAGTTTTTACATGAGGGTGCTGAGAGATTCAGCGGAGTTGCTATAATATCTTCCAGCTTCCTTAACACTACTCTTAGCAAGTTTAAATGGGAGAAGCTTACAGAAAAATGAGAATGAAAGCAAAATAATGCCTTTGGAAAGAACCAGTTTGCAGACAGAGAAATTTCAAGTTACTCCGATTACAGGGTATTGCCTCTTGGGAAACTTTTATTAATAGGAGAAAGGTTTATTTTTTAATGATTTAAAATCACTTTTTAACCGTCAATTTTTAATTTAAAACTTGGTATAAACTTTTCTTAACACAGAAGTGTCTCTCATCAGTACGCATTAAACCTACGTGAGGTTTTTGTATCATACAAAGTCATGCAATATCTATATAACAATCACACAATTATCATAACATACCCCTTTAATTGTTTAGTTTTTATTTATATTATTCTAATTGAGTTTTTATTTAAAAAAAATTCAAGTACTTTACATTTTCAAATAAAATATTGTAATGTTTGTCTTATTTAACAAAATGATTTTTAAACAAATTAGAACACTAATTTATTAACATTTAAAAAGAATCAAGGTTGTGACAGGACCAAAGAATATCTCCTAATGTATCAGTGTATTAACTATTCAATACTTTTTAAAGGGAATTATATTAAATCATATAGAAATTATCATACATAAGTTAATTAACATCTAGGACTTACATAAAGTAGGTATGGCCATACACTATAAAATAATCTGTACATACATTATTTTTCATTAAGTCTCATACACTTACTAACTCCGATCGAATCTCTCTTCTCAATTCTACCACAGCGCCACCATCCAATAAATCTCCCGCCATATTTCAAGCGGAATAACGTCACAATATATTGAACGCAAAATTTAAATATTCTTTTAAATATTTCATAAATTAGAAATTCATATCGTATCAAAATATGATAAATCTTGTATATTAAATATTAATATACTTTAAAATTAGCGTTATCCGAACCAATTGTTAGAATACCATCCAGGAGGAAAGAAGAAATGAGAATGTCCAAAGTTAATCTCGATATAAGGCCAATAGACATTGAGACCCATATTGTATAGTTTTACTTATACATATTATATAAAACTCATCTGTGATTATGGTTATCCAAATTCCAAAAACAATAACAAATAAATTTCTAACCGTATATAAGTTGCCAGCTATATCTAATATAAATATTTCCTTCTCTGGAGATATACAAATGTCGCCAACTTCAAAATGATATGAATTTTTTGGATGTTTTCTAATGGCTGAGGTGATATTTGCAAAACATGTTAATTGCCACACTCGTATTATTGTAGTATTGATGGTAAGTTCTGTTTGTACACAAATACCTAATTTCTCATATGCCCTGGAAAATTTTACTTTAATTAATCTTTAAAATAGTATTGCATGATAGACAAGCACAGAAAAATGGTTGATCGACTACAAAATTAAGTAGGCTATCACGGAAAAAAATCTCTGAAACTCCAATAATGCTACCCGATTCCGGTCTAAATTGATGTCCGGTGTACTTTTATGAAAATCGAGCTTTACAAAATCAATAAATTAAATCAATAAATAAAAACCATAAATAAATACGGCATAGATACTAACTTGACTTTGTATTAGTGTATGTAGCATAAACATGTATTGAATCAAATAATTATGGGACTGGCCACTAGGTGCATCACAATCAACTTAATAAAAGTTCAGTTTGAGTTTTGCTAATATAAAGTAATAGTGTTTAGTGTTCCCCCAGCCAAGTATTTGATAATACAGATCACAATAAAATATGGTGTCAGAAGTGGGGTCATATTAGTTAGTACAAACAGTGATATATTTTATTTTGATGTGACTGTTAAATAAGATGAATAAGAAAAAGAAAATGGTAAAAAGTGATGAGTCAAAGGCTGCGAGAGACCAAGCTCTGGGTCAAAAAAGTTCAATGCTTTCTTCAACAGCAAGTATACTTCCACTTAATTTTACAAAACAAAATCTAGCTGACGAGTGGTCAAAGTGGATTCTTCAATTTAATATTTTTATGAAGGCATTAAATTTATCTAAGGAGGTTAATGAGAGTAAAGTCGCTATGCTGCTAGATTATTTCTAGGCACCATCATCAATATTTAATTCCTTTAATGTTGAACTTGATAAAGTAAGTTTTGAAGACCTTATAAAAAAATTTGAAGAATATTGTACACTTAAACAAAATATTGCTAATGAACGTCATAAATTTTTACTGAAAAACAAGACGTAAATGAATCAATAGAAGAATATGCTAAAAAATTTAAGCTAATCTTGTGAACTGGGGGTATTAAGGGAAAGATATAGTAAAAGATATGATATAATGATCTGTGGTTTAAATAAAACAAACAATATTATTCGAGAAAGGAAGGTGGAATTAATTTAGATAAATCTGTTGAAATTGCTAAAACAATCGAGATTATGAAATTGCAGACAAGAGAACTGAAAGAAGGAATAATTGGGGGAGGCATTCCAAAAAGGCGAACAAAAATACTAATGGTTTAAAAAACAATTGAAACCAAAATTATAAAAAATACAATTATAATAATAATAATGATTGCAGCAGTGGTAATAAAAAACACGTAAATAATAAATGTCCAACTTTGTGAGTAAAGTGTTTAAAATGTAAAAAATTTAATCATTTTGTTAATGTTATGAATGAAAATATAGTATTAGAAAAGTAAGTAAAGATGTGAATAATGATAAAAGTAAGATGAGTGTTAAAGTCCTGGTACAGATGATGAATTGTTTATTGGGTGTGTCAGATAAACAAAACAGCATCGTCTTGGAAATTAAATGTTCAAGTAAATAATCATAACCTCTGTTGCATTATAAACAAACCCAGATCATATGTTGTATTAGATGAAAAAGGAAAAGAGTATCGTCGAAATCGTCAACATACAAAAAAATGCTACTCAACATAAACCCGGAAATAGATGATAATGAAGATATAGGAGAAGTAGTGGGGCAACAGTCTGTAGATAATGATGAAGATATAGGAGAGTGAGTGAACAGAGTACAAGGGCTGGTAAAACTATAAAACCACCTACAACATTTAGCACTCTAAATTAATAGTTAATGTAAAAATAATAAATGAAATAAAAAACATTTATAATTACTACTGTATATATTACTAAGATAATATTTGTAAAGGGATATGTTGTTTCTTTATTGGATATTTTGTAATTAAAAAAAAAAGATAAAGAGTTGTAACATAAATATAACGTATAGTATCAAATAATTATGGGACTGGCCGCTAGGTGCATCACAAATCAACATAATAAAAGATAAGTTTGAGTTTTGCCAAACCGAAGTATGTGTGTTTTATATCCCCTTTATCCCTCAATATAAAATATTTGATATTACAGATCACAATACTGCAATTTAAATATTTATAATTTATTTTTATCGGTATTAACGACTAACAAATTTCGCATATTATTGAAGATGTATATATATATGTTATAATGGGATCCGAATCATTCAAGATTCATAGGATCCGAAGAGAGGAGAAGCACATTAAATGAATCATATTACTCCTCACCTAGTCCCAGACTAGGAAGGGATAGTTCGATTCATATAAACACATCGACAGCAGTACAGTTTAGTCTCACTTCCATTTAATGAGCTTTCGATGTAAGCCGATTATGTTCAAACTCAGAATTTTGGCCTCACTCAGAAATTTTAATTGAGATTTATAGATGATAGAATCGTATATTATATTGAAATGGCACTTTGGAGGAAAGCCTAACATCTCGCCTTCCCCAGAATACATAATCATTTAAATGAATTTTCTTAGAAAAATATTTTAAATAAAAGTTATAATAGTCGTTTTATGATTAGTTGATAAAATAAATTTGAAAAAAATTGTTGGAGTCGTTTTCGAGCACCTAAACGAAATAAGAGGTTTTAAAATCTCAGAATTTTGGCAACACACTTAATTCCACAAACGAATTTAAATTCAAATTTACTTACTTGAAAATCAAATTGTTATCCACTAAAGCAGCTGGAATAAATTTTAATAATTTAATCCTTTTCCTCCAATTCCAAACAGAGAACATAAATGTTGGTAAACCTTTGAAAGTAATCAACATGTCGTCTTTATAAAATGTTAAATTCATGTATTCACCAATTGATGAGTCTGAAAAATAATGCATGAAAAAAAAAAAAAAATCTGGTGTGAAACACTCACACAACTTTCTCTTACTGAATTTTACAAAATTGTAATTTGGTCGTCTATTTATTTCTAATTAATTTTGTTTGTATGGTAGAATCGTATAATCAACTATGATAGCACTTTAGAGAAAAACCTAACCCCACCGCTCCCCCAAAAGTGCCCTTAAATGAATTTTACCCAGAAAATGTTTTAAATAAAAGTTGTAGATTGTTGTATGTGTAGTTGATATACCAAGTTTGAAGAAAATCGTCGGAGCCATTTTTGAGAAAATTGCAAGAAAGTAAAAAAAATACCAAAAGACTGAAAAATACATTTTAGTAAAAAAGGCACTTCCGGTCATCCGCTTTTTTTGAAACTCAAAATTTCAACAACACATTTAATTCTAATTAATATTATTAAGATGATAGAATTGTATAGTAAACTGAAATAGCACTTTAGAGGACAACCCACCACCCCCTTCCACTAAAAATGCCCTTAAATACATTTTCCCGGAGAAATGTTTCAAATAAAAATTGTAGATCTTTGTATGTGTAGTTGATATATCATGTTTAAAGCAAATCGTTGGAGCTGTTTTCGAGAAAATTACAAAAAAGTGAAAAAAAAAATACATTCAGTTAAGTCGTATTTCCGATCGAGGAATTTTGACTGCTGACCTACTGTCGGATCCCATGGTGATACCCAAACGGAATATCAAGTTTAAACTTTCTGCGACTTTTCGTTTTTGAGCTATGCTGTTCACATACATACATACACATATACACACACACACAGACACACACACACACACACACACACACACACACACACACGATTATCCGTGTTGTTCCGCAACGAAAGAGCAGATTATCTGGCGAAGCAAGCTGCGAGGAATATAGAACTCGAAGAAAGATACAACCACTTTTACTTTTTCACGCTTACAAAACCACTGCAGGGAATATGTTCTTCAGGAGTGGGAACAGCTTTGGATGACATCTACCAAGAGCGAGCAAACGAGACAATTCCTTATTAGGAGTAAGAGAAAGTAAAAATATAATGTGAAAAACTCACAGACTTTCTCTTACTACAGTTCACACAGTTAGAATTTGACAAATTATCTTCAAACTTAGAATTTTTACTAAATGTTTACCTGAAAAAACCGGTCACTCAGTTATGATCTAAGAATAAGGAAATAGGTATGTGGTAGGTTGCCTTGGAGTTTCCACAGCAGCGCAGGGTGGTGCCACACCTGGTCAAATGCCCGGGAGACATCAAGGAAGTCCCCTGTTTAGTAATGTTCCTTCATGAAAGAGGAGGTCGCAGCATCTTCTTCTTCTACCTCGCACAACAGTCGTAGAGGACCTCGTTCACAAGCTTCCACCAGGCAATCCCTATTTTGAGCGCTCGCTCTAAATTATCTAATTCCCATTCTGGAAAGATCCAACCACCGCAGGTAAAGTGTTCCAATTCATCGACCATACAAAAGCCTCTTCGAGCAGCCACTTATTTTCCATTCTCTACATATGACCCAACCAACATTAGACAACCATACTTTATAAGTGCCACTATGTTCTCATTTTTATACAAGTCGTACAGTTCTGGATTATTCCTGGCACACCATTGTCCATAAACCAGCTATGGACCATAGACTTTTCTTAGAACCTTCCTTTCCCCATTCACCATGTATGGGAGCCGAACATTCTTTTGCTTTCTTTAGTCCGAACCCATGCTTCACTTACATAATTGTCAAGTGGTCTTATAATCTTGGCGTCATCTGACAAACTTTTAAAGCGGACAGCGTTCGCTAGCACAAATAGACATCTATTTGCCAGCTGCTATTCTCGCTTTAATCTCAGCAATTTTATTTCTATGCGTCAAGATCGCTCCCAGATAGGATACAGCATCTTGCACAGATGTAAACATATCACTTTTATGAAAAATACTTGAGTTTTTGGGTTGAGATTTTCAGGATCGTTACACCCATAAGTGTTTTTTTTCATGAAAATGGCTGCAAAAACTTAAAAGAACCATTTTTTCTGGGAAAAATTATCTCAAGGGTTTTTTGAGGAATCTGTGGGGTTAAATTTCATCAAGCGTTCATGAAAATAAGCACTCTTCTGTACTTCAATATAATCACTTCAACTTTACTTGCCTTGGGTAGATACACGTACTCCTCCCACTTCCTTATTTATATCAGGGTTAAGTAAAATTATGTAAGTTCCAAGAAAATTGGTAAGTTTTCTGATTGTATTAAAGTTTTTTGATTTAAGGGAACCCCATAAAATGTATTTCCTGTGAAAACTCTATTCAAACGCAATAATTTCTCTTACTGAAAGCTATAATTTATTTTTAAAGTTGATTAAATTCAATTGAGACGAGTTGTCTTTGTTCATGTGTCCATCAGATGTGTTGAAAGTAGCAGCCTTGCAGCTAACAACATTTATATAACAATATATAATTGCACCAATAGAGCAACCGTCACTAATCACTATACCGCATATATTGGTTTAAATTCATTATAATCAATAAAAAATAACAATAATTGATTGATTTAAATTACTCAACTTACCTTTTAATCTTGCAAGACATTCCATATCTGGGAATTTCATCACATATATATTTGGATTTTTCTTATAATGCTCACTATATGTAAATAAATTATCAACAGTTTTACAACCATCAAAACAATTTGTTTGTTCACCATAATTTTCTCTTAATCTGTATAATATTTTCTCATTTTTAATGAAATTGTAGAATATAATATAGGATAAATGGCCGATCATTAAAGTGTTTTCACCTAGAACAGCTATTCTATGCACTTTACTTATAATTGCCCATCTGAAATCAATTTTCCAACTTTTTGTTGAGCATTAGAGCAAATATATTATAATGTGGTGTTTATAAAGAAAAACAAGGTGAAGTACAAGTTTTTGTCAACAGATAGGGCAAGCTGCATAAATTGAAGAATTGGTGAAGGTAAGATTAGAAGGACTTTTAAACAAACACTTGAGGATGGATGAAGAATTGAAAATCGATGAATTTTAGCTATGATAGGTACAGTCTCAGAAATTGCAGGTTGCACATCTTGTTTGATTCTTAACTATGAGCAAGGAAGATCTATGTTAAATACCTTGTACTTGTTTGTTCCCAGATGATTTCTTTGAAATTAGATTTATTTTGCTTCAGTATTTGGTTCAAATATTTCTTTGTTTCCCAATCTTTTAATTGTGAATTTTTAGATAGAAATGTTGCTAGATGATCTTCAATTTTTACTAAGTTCTTAAGCCATTTGATATTTATAGTATTTTCTTGTATGTAACTGAAAAATTAAGGTATGCACTTAATGCATAAATGAAAAGCATTTCTAAAAATTGAGGAGAGTGGAGCGGCTAGATATGCAGGGGCTCATTGAAAGTGCGGGAATATAATTAATCCTCGTAAGATGACACCACGACCAGAATAATAGAAGAAATGAAAATAGATGGGGTAGGAGATATATTTCGTGATTTTTATGTAAGGGTGTTGTAAGGAGATGTTGGTTGTTGATGATGAAAGATAAATACCTTAAGATTGGTTCAAGATATATAATTGATATATATAACTGACTGCCAACGACTTTACACTTTAGAGTTTAGTACTGAACTAAACTGACAGACTGACGTGGCTAAATGATAAGTACGGAGTGTGAATCAGCAGAATAATGTCTGATGTGTAAGACTGAATTCAACAGAATGATTTGACTGTCTCTCTCTCATATATATATCCACTGGCCGAACCTCTCCTCTCTGTGCGAGAGGGGCTGTTTCTCTCCGCTAGAGTGGATGAGTGGTGGGGGTTCACTACCCCTACATCATCCCCCCTCATGAAGTAATTTTTCGCAGGGGTTTTAGTGAACCAGTGAACCCCCACCAGTCATCCACTCTAGCGGAGAGAAACAGCCCCTCTCGCACAGAGAGGAGAAGCTCGGCCAGTATATATATATATATATGAGAGAGAGACAGTAAGATGATCATTCTGTTCAATTCAGTGTTACACATCAGACATCATTCTGTTGATTCACACTCCGTACATATTATTTTAGCCACGTCAGTCTGTCAGTTCAGTTCAGTTCTAAACTCTAAAATGTAAAGTTCTTGGCAGTCAGTTATATATATATATACATATATCAATTATATATCTTAAACCAATCTTAAGGTGTTTATCTTTCATCATCAACAACCAACATCTCCTCATACACCCTTACATTTACCTGTTTTGGGGATTTACACTCATAATAATAATAATATTTCCAAAATTCATTTTTTATATTTGCTTTTTCTTACAGAAGTAAGAGAAAATTTAAAACGATCATAAAACTTTTTCTTACAGAAGTAAGGGGTGGGGAGGTGGTGGAGTTGAGTAACGCAGCGAAGTATCTCGACCTTAAAATAGATAGGAAGCTGGGTTTCGGAGAACAATTCCTGAGCACTGTGGATAAGGCTGCTAGGAGGATCGTCTCGCTGAGTCGTTTAATAGCAAACATGGGCGGCCTACGCCGTGTTCTGATGACCGTGGCTTGGGTACGGGGCGGAGGTATGGGCGGACGTTCTGTGCAAGAAGGTCTACAGGTGGAGACTGGCCCGGGGCGCTGCGGATCGCTTCGGCGTACTGCACGGTGTCGCAATCGGCAGTGCTGGTGATTGTCGGGATGATTCCGATTGCGCTGTCTCAAAAAATTGTATATGTCCTCATCACAATTATAGAAGCAGATAGAAAGCTTTTCATTATCTGCATTTCTTTGCACCCAAAGTCTATAATTCAAATATAATAGTGAAGTAATGCCTAATTTTTCAGGCGGGCTTAACGTCCAACTACCAAATTAGGTGTCGTGGACGGGGGGCGGAAGCACCTACTTTACTGTTAACATTTTTTATACCAATATAAAATTTAGCAGTTATACGCGGGACTCGAACTGCGGTCCTCCCACTTACAAGTCCATGCTCATAACCACTTCACAACACACCCGCATCGCTTCTCGGCCTTTTGGCTAAGATCAAAGTGTAGTATCTGTTCAAATATAATAGTTCTCCCCTAATCTTAAAAAAAACCAACGGAGATCTGCCAATTTTAGTTTGTCAAACAGGCTGAAAGTATATTACTGTACGATTAAAAGTTTATAATGTAAAAACCGTTGAGAAGTGGTGGCCACCTCACAACCTCCTCACGATTGCTGGCCTCAATCAGAGACGGGTGTTTGATTAAAGAAGTGTGTTCCAAGAGGTAATGTTATCTGGGGTTGGGGAGAAAAGATAGGAATAATGAAAAGTTAGCGTAATACAGTGTTTGTACCAAAAAAAGATAGTTCATTTATAATCTGAATGGCTACTGCTTTGGGTAAGTGATAATACAAATTAAAAAGAAATATGGTAATTGTTTTTTTTATGACTGTGCGCTGCTGGCTACATCGATCATATGTGCTCCCGATAACCGCCATTATCATTGTCTAAAATATATTTGGGAAGGATGATTGTGATCGCATCCGAGTAGTTCATTCACGTGCCCCATAGTTAAGCCTAATCTAGCCCCCTACTTAAGATTACTCTAGTCGCCAAAGCAATGCAATCTACGTCAAATTTTTAAGTTGCCATTTGTTTATAATATATTCTAAATACAATTCATACAAATAAGTTACTCTCGCTTACTAACCGATTGGTTCTAAGATCTAGTCATGTGAACAGAACTTGGTCTTTAAGCGAAATATTAATACTGCTGAAATGCATGCCTTGCTATTGTTATGTATATCTCACCTGTCAAATTCTTCTTTATTTCCTGCCAGATCTAATATATTAAGATCACATTCCTGCCACTGTTTCTTTTTGTATTTATTTCTATTAGAAAATATTTTTCCTTTATCTTTCAATTCCGACATTTTATAGCTTAGACATTACATATACTATTCCTGGATACTAGTTACTAATGTAAACAAGATGGAGCTGGCGTTACCCTTGGTGATTAATGCATAGTATTAATGCTTCTAAAAAAAAAGATCTGTTACAGGAAGTATTGTAAAATTTTTTAATATAAAGTTTGTGAACAGCATAACTCAAAAATGAAAAATCGCAGGAAGTTTAAACTTGAAAATCCTGAGTAGATATCATCATGGGATCCGACAGTAGGTTATCTGTCAAAATTCCTCAACCGAAAATACTACTTTACTAAATGGTTTTGTTCACTTTTATAAGATTTTTTTCGATAATAGCTCTAAAGATTTTCTTTAAACTAAGAATGTGAACTACACATATAAAGGGCTACAACTTTTATTTGAAACATTTCTTTTTTTTTATTTCAAAGATGAATGTCACCAGTCTTCCAGACCTCGCCATAATCAATATTCTCAAGAAATGGTTTTGGTTTAACGTTCAGCCGCCAGCGTTTCGATCAAGTCATTCTTCTCTTTCAAAATGTCCCCTGATGGGTAGCTCATAACGTCCCCCAGTAAAATGGCTCATCCATATTAGTGGGTTGCCACCATTTAATGTGTTCTAAACTAGTGGCAGCTCTTGGGGATAATGTGACTGGAGCTTCATAAATAAGCAGTAAATAAAATTTAACTTAGTTTAAATAGTACTGCACATTTCATGTATTTAGTATATTTCAATAAAATTGGAGTTAAAATGTACATTAAGAACCTACTTTGAAATGTTTTTATAGTGGATAGATTCTGTAGTGGATATTTTGGAGGTTGTTCGGAAGAAAAACTTAGGTTGAGTAAATTTAGACTTATTATTATTATTATTATTATTATTATTATTATTATTGCAGGCTGGCAAAACAATAAGGCTGGTGTGGTGTAGGGCCCATTGCGGAATAGAGGGTAAGAGAGAGTGGACATGTTGGCGAAGCAGGCTGCATTGAACGGTCCGTTACTATCTGTGTCTCTGCCTCATTCTGATTGTAAAGCCTACATTAGAAGAAAAATAAACGAAAAGTGGCAAAGGACTTACACAGAGTCTCCTAAGGGTCAATTTCATAAATCTTTAGTCCCTGTAGTAGGTCATAAACCTTGGTTTCGCAATGGTTCATTTTCTAAACAGTGTGTCACT
Organism: Triatoma infestans; assembly: GCA_011037195.1. Lineage (NCBI taxonomy): Eukaryota > Metazoa > Arthropoda > Insecta > Hemiptera > Reduviidae > Triatoma > Triatoma infestans. Next base: position 37,453 of record JAAEAF010000987.1, on the reverse strand, counting down.
ATTATCAATAGACTCCGATGTAATCATTTCATATGTAAGAAATATCTACATAAAATAGGTAAAGAAACATCCCCCCATTGTACAACTTGTAACTGTCCAGAAGACATGGAACACATTGTCATGACGTGCTCCAAATATACACACAACAGAAACTTGCTCTTTAAAAATTTAAAAAATCAACTGCAGGCAAACATAACGTATCCTAACATACTGAAGAATAGAAAAGCTTACGAAGAACTGGTCCACTTCATTAGTAGTCTTACCCTAGGCAAAATTTAGACCTATGAAGAAAACATTCTCTGGCTAATAGTGTGAACTGATGCCATAAAGGAAAACAAAAAAATTATTACTGCCTATCACGGAGGGGCTATACCCCGGCACTGCAGCCAACAGAGGCTTATTGTGCCTTCCCCGATACCCTTTAGTAGTTGAAACCTCCCTCCCTAAGGAGTTTGAGAACTTTCACCACCAGATCTTTTTGAGCTACCATCTCCTCAGGTCTCAAAGTACCAAGGTCTCATACCTCAATTTAGTTATAGCTACGCAATCAAATAGCAGGTGGCAGGCCGTTTCCTCCTCCCCCTCCTGGCATAATCTGCACAAGGTTTCCACGCTGATAAGCCCTACCTTGTTCAGATGCTTCCTGAAACTGCCATGGCCCGTAAGTAGTCCCGTCACCAGAGAAATCTGGCTGCTACTCAGAGTAAGGGCCATTTGGGTCTTTCGCTTACACAGCCCTGGCATCATCCTTCTGCTGTGTGTGGCACCTGGGCTCCCCTTCCAGAGCTCTTCATGCTTACCGCGAATCCACACCCTAATCGCTCCGCCAGTGATCTCCAGTACAGGCTCTGGACCAATGAACGGAGTATAAAGTTAGACTTACTGACCACTGTTTGTATCTACATGGAATAATAAACACTGCAAAGACTTTACACTGTAATATTTTAGAGTCAGAATATGGTAGCGTGAGAAGAGAGTGACGGAATGGCTGGCAGAGTGACGGTGTGAGAACGAAGTACGTTGAACATTGACAGTAAAGGTTTTTATTTTTTATCTTTATTCAAATGATGGAGAGTGAGAGTCCAAGCACCCTTTTTATACAGGCGGCTGAACTATCCCCTACTCTCTTTAACTTCTCCTTCCAGTACCCAGATGCGCTCCTTAGATGAGCTTGAGGGAGGGAGAAATGCAGTGAACTTGAGGTAGAAAATGATTAGATCCATTACAATACCATTGAATTTTACCTGAGTTGTCACAATTTTCTTCGCAAAGACCATTCAAGGAAAATAATACAGGGATACTTACCCCACTTCTACAGTACCAAATATTTTTTAATAATTTATTGGAACTCCCGTTTGAAAGTTGATTTTTTATTTACTTACTTGAATCAAATTAAGTTGCGATATTCGTCTAACTTTTCTTAACATTTTTATTTCATTGTTGAAGTCCTGTGATTTCCTTGTGAACCTTGTTCCACTTCCAGAATGTCAGCATCAGTATTATTACGTCGGCGACTCCAATGTGCCTTCTTCATCTCAAGAAAGTGAAAGAAGTTGTAGGAAGTATAGATCAAAAATTCATAGCCAAACTTATCGGCTTCTACTATACTTCCTGCCAATTGGCAAGTGCATTGTCGAGTCGGAAACGGATGCTTACTGATCATACCACGAGTTTTTCTTTCACTGCATCACGCAATTTCTGCAGATGGGCACAGTAGTATGCGCTAGTGACGGTCTAGCCCTTTTGAAGATAATCGGTTTAGGATTACGCAATGAAATTAAAAAGAAAAACTTTGTGATGTTAATTAAAACTTTTTACTACCCACGCGTATATGTGATTGGACAAATAATAACCTCATGCTTTTTACTACCACAAAAAAGTGAATTACTTTTTTATTCTAACAACTGCTTGTGAAAATTCAAATCCAAACTTCAGTCTGTGAAACCTGGTACGTTCGCAATACTTACTTTTCTAGCAGAAAAGAAAAAGTAAAATTCTTACGTTAACAAATTTGTTAGCTTTTCGGCCTGGTGCAATGGTAAACAATTTTTTTTTTCCCGCAATCGTGGAATAATATGACCATTATTACAATAAATTTAGTGAAAAAAGTTCAACTTTCACACACAAGTGAGTTAAACACTACTTTCTCTTACTAGTGTGTGAAAGTAAGATTATTCAATTCTAATGCTAGTCCGACATCTAGTGGAGCTACGCGAAAACAAGATCAAAACAATTCCCAGTTACAGCGAATTTGACGTTATACCAAAAGGAATAGGTTACAGAGAAAGGGAGAATTTGACTTGAATTGAAATACATTCTCAGTGTTTTGTAAATACAGGAAAAATAAAAAATATAAGTGAGCTCTATTTACACCCTATTATCCTCTCAACCTCTGGTAGTTTCTTTATAGTAAAAATACAGGAAATCAAAAATAATATGCATTGAGGTGAGATATCTCGGGTGGGTTCTATTTAATAAAAACAGCAAAAATATAGATTAAGTGAAAAATATTGAGTGGACTGTATTAGTGCTCACTCATTTTGCTCACTCAATAATATATATGATTGAGTGAGCAAAATGGGAAATTAAAATATTAAAATTATATGGACAAAAATGAATATATAAATTAAATTTAAAAATGGGTAGCAAATATTATTTATCACTTTCAATAGTCAAAGGAATGGCGCTTACTTTAAAACGCATAATCCTGGTTACCAGAATTGGAAGACCCATGTGTCTTTAGCCCACCATATTGGCGAAAAGAGGAGAGGAGAAATAGGAATAAGGAAATAAATCTTTTGTGCCTGTAACTCTTGAGCCTTGAGCTCATACACTGCTGCTTGGCTGATGATTGTAGATAATGATTAAACGGACTTCCAGAAGCTGTACGGCAGGAAATCAACCGGAATTAACAACCATGTAATTTCAGAATGAACTCTTGTAGGCCGGGAGAGAACCGGAACCACTTACTCGACAAAAGACCACTTTACTAACACTACCCAGGAAAACCAGGGTTTTCACAATTAAAGTCAACCAAACTGGCCTGAATTGTATAGACAGATTTACTACCAAGCATGCTGCATTATAATTTGCTCGTTCGAGCGTTACATAGTGACTAACTGAGAGAGGAGAAATGCATATGTTACCCCCTCCCTACTTTTAGGACACAGCCTAATAAATTAGTAAATTATTATCAAGGTACTTACAATACCTCCCTCCAAATAAAATTGTACGCTGTTGGCGGCAAATTTAAATTTTTTATTAAGTACCGAACACTCAGTATTTGTAACTTTTGACATTTTTATTAATTTCTCTTACTCCTCCTAGTAAGAGGAAGTATTGTAATCGTGTAAAATTTTCGATATCGAGTTTTCAACCGGGAATATCCGTTTTGAAGTCCCCTGAGTCCAAAGTGGTTTTTAGCAAATGGTCTGTGTGTGTGTGTGTGTGTGTGTGCGCGTGCGTGTGTATATATGTATGTGAACTGAATAGCTCAAAAACGAAAAATCGTAGAAAGTTGAAACTTGATATTCCGTTTAGGGGTCACCATGGAATCTGACTGTACGTTATCTGTCAAAATTCCTCAACCGGAAGGAAGTACCACTTTACTAGTTGGATTTTTTACTTTTTTGCAATTTTCTCAAAAATGGCCCCGACGATTTTCTTTAAACTTATAACATCAACCACACATACAAAGAGCAACAACTTTTATTTGAAACATTTCTTCAGGAAAATGCATTCAGGGCACTTTTGGGGGAGGGGTGGGGTTAGGTTTTCATCTAAAGTGCTATTTCAGTTTATTAGATAATTCTGTCATCTAAATAATGTTGATTAGAGTTTGAAAAAATAGGATAACCGGAAGTGCGTTTACTTTACCACTTTACTAAATGATTTTTTTCTCTTTTTCGCAATTTCCTCAAAAATGTCTCCGACGATTTTCTTGAAACTTCTTATATAAACTAAACATGCAAAGATCTACAACTTTTATTTGAAACATTTCTCTGGGAAAATTTATTTAAGGGCACTTTAGTGGAGGGGTGGGGTTATATTTTTTTTCTAAGGTGCTATTACAGTTGATTATACAATTCTATCATCCAAACAAAATTAATTAGAAATAAATAGATGGCCAAAATTCCGAGTTTCAAGAAAATTAGTAAAATGGAAGTGCGCTTTTACTGAACATTTTTTTTCAGTTTTCGACGAATCTCATTAAATTTGGTAGACAAAACTACAATGACTGTCGATTATAATTTGGAGAACTGGAGTAAGAGAAAGTTGTGTGAGTGTTTCACACCAGATTTGTTTTTTTTTTTTTATATTCATTATAAATTAAAAAAAACAACTTAATTGATTGCTGAAAAAAAAAAAATCTAATATTTAATTCGTTAGCGAAGTATTTTTTTAAAACTCTCATCTAGTACGCTCTTGTGGCCAAACTTTGAACTCGAGAGCGTAAAAAGTTCTACTTGTATCACTTGTCAAATAAATATTTTTACTCCTTTTTTAAGTTACGGCAACATTTCGGCGAACATTGTTCTTTTTCAAGGAATTCTATGGAGAAAAATAAACAGAAACAAAAAAAAAATGGAGAAGTAATGATTAAAAACCATAGACTATTGAACAAAAAAAAACCTATCGACTTTAAATTAACACATAGCTTAACGAAAAAACTGTTGTAAAACACCCTTACTTCTATTAATATAATTCATACAAAGTTTCTTTAAACATCAAATTTCGCTCATTTATCTTAACATAAATATAGAGGTGGTGGTGGAAGGGAGACACGTACCAACCAACCAACCCAAACAGATAGGGAAGTGAAAAGCGCCGTCTATAACATAGGACCAACCCTATATATACGTATTTGAAATGAATCCCCACGAATTCCGTACAACTAGATAAAAGCTAAAATCCTTATATCTGTGCAGTAGCGTTCTTCCAAATTCAAAGGAAATCGTTAGTAGTTATTTTCGAGATAATTTCAAACACTAATTCAATAAAGTTACACTTTCGGTTAACCGATTTTCTTCAAATTTGGAATATTAGCAAATACTTCGAAGATATATTATTATTATTATTATTATAAAAAATCTGGTGTAAAACACTCACACAACTTTCTCTTACTCCAGTTCTCAAAATTGTAATTGATAAATTTTATAGTTTGTGTACCAAATTTAATGAAATTCGCGGAAACTGAAAAAAAAAAAAAAACTGTTTAGTAAAGCGTACTTCCGGTTTACTAATTGTCCTTGAAACTCGGAATTTGCCATCTATTATTTCTAATTAATTTCTTTGGATGATAGAATTGTGTAATCAACTATGGATAGAATTTAGATAAAAACATAACCCCACCCACCGCCCATAAAAGTGCCCTTAAATGAATTTTCCCAGAGATATGTTTTAAATAAAAGATGTAGATCTTTGTATGTTTAGTTTATATATGAAGTTTCAAGAAAATCGTCAAAGCCATTTTTGAGAAAATCGCGAAAAAGTGAAGAAATCATTTAGTGAAAGTGTTAAAATAAACGCACTTTCGGTTATCCGATTTTTTTCAAACTCGGAATTTCAACAACATATTTAATATTAATTAACACTGTTTAGATGACAGAACTGTCTAATAAACTGAAAGAGTATTTTAGATAAAAACCTAACCCTATCACTCCCCCATAACTGCACTTAAATAAATTTTCCCAGAGAAATGTTTCAAATAAAAGTTGTAGCTCTTTGTATGTGTAGTTAATAAACTAAGTTTGAAGAAAATCGTCGCAGCTATTTTTGAGAAAAACGCCAAAAAGTAAAAAAAAAAACTAGTAAAGTGGTACTTCCGGTTAAGGAATTTTGACAGATAACGTACAGTCACATCCCATGGTGATACCTAAATGGAATATCAAGTTTCAACTTTTTGCGGTTTTTCTTTTTTGAGCTATGCTGTTCACATACATACATAAACACACACGCACAGACCATTTGCTAAAAAAACACTTTTTTGGACTCAGGGGACCTTAAAACGGATATTTCCGGTGAAAACTCGATATTGAAAATTTGACACGATTACAATACTTTCCTCTTACTAGGAGTAAGAGGATGTAAAAAGTGGTAGAATCAATGTATGATTTCCATAGAACTCTCCAAAAATTAATTTACACTAGGATATAAAATGTTTAATATTATGTGTGTAGATAGTTTACAAATAAAGGTTTTAAAAAAAAATCGTTGCAACTATTTTTTACCTAAAGGGAGCTTCCTGCAAAATTTTCATTTTGGGATTATTTTGTGCGCAAAAACACATAATTACCAAACACTGAAAATATTTTTTTTTTCGTCTTCAGAAGACCTAAAAACATATATTTCCGATGAAAACTCAATTTAGAAAGTCTGACACGATCCCAATATTTCCTCTTACTATGAATTGTTTGTTGGGGGGAGGGACCAAGCGCTAGGCTATCCAAAGCCCTTCTGGGTCCATATAGGTAACCCTGGAGTCTTCTCAGTATTCTCTCGTTACAGACCACAAAGTCCAACACCGGACAGTGAGCTGTAAGAAGAAGAAAAAATTTAGGGACATCATTGCTGGATTCGAACACGGGACCTCCGCTTTGCTAGTCCAGCACGCTACCACTGAGCTACAGTGGTTCAGCTACAAAGTTTGCAGATTTTGCCGCAATAATGGTATCTCTGAGATAGGTAATTGAATTGAAAATTTCTCTCCTAACTCTTGCCATTTTTTATACCAATACACATTCCTGTTAATGGCCTCTTAACTAATATTATTATTATATAATAATAATAATAATTGTGTGTATTTGAAAGCAAAAATAATATAAAAAATTGAACGTTCTTCTTGAACTTCTAAACTAAAACTAAATTCATAAACTTCTTTTTAGTTTCAAAATAATCTTAACACACATAGACAATGGAAAAGATCCGTCTGTCAAGTCTGTATTTTTATTATAACTGCTGCAACCATTTATTCAATATTTATTCATTTAGAAAGTCAAAAATAGAACTAGCTTTCATATTTTAAATAAATAACTATTAACAATCAATAGAAGCGAAATGAAACAATATCTACAAATATATATTTATATATATATATATTTTCTTCAACTTCAATCAAGTAGTAAACAAAAATCGACTTCTCACCCATCATCACTGAGATAGAGACTGTACATGATACAAATAATATTCTCTATTATACAAATCAATTCACATTACCAGTTATTATTATTATTATTATTATTATTATTAGTCGGGTGCCTAATGGCGCGGGACCTAAGCCTATCATTATGTAATGGCATGGCAAAGTCATAGCAATGTCAAACCTTCACAACAGATAACAAAGAAAGAATAATTTACAACTAGTGGCCTAGCCAGCTGCCTGACTTCAAGACAAGGCCGCGGGCAAACAAACAAACCAAGGGTAAATACCCTTACATCAAAGCAAGCACCGCTAAGGCTGGCCACTGACCTAAATCGGTGGTCACCAAACTAACCAAGGTCGCACACTAGGACAGATGTCTTGGTTTGAGTGTGGCCAACACTCAGATGTCTTGGTGTGAGTGTGGCCAACACTAATATATAAACTTCGCCCGATTGGAAGAGCGGATGATTATACGATGATACTTCACTAGGTCTTCATATACGAGCAGCAGTTTACGCGTCCCTATACAGTTTTTATTTATACTCATTACTTTAGTGGTGCATCTTAATTCATTTATCTTAATCATTTTGAATTATTAGTTATTTATCTTCTATTTATTTCTAAGTATTTCTTGTTAATAGTTACCATTTTTTTACGTTTAAATTATTGTTCAAATACAGTCTATTTTTATAATTTCCATGTTAATACTTCGGGCACTAACTTCCAAAAATCTCTAAACTAACTTCCACCCTCTTCAAGACATCTACTACATACCTCAGGAATCACATTACACTACATCTTGTAGTATCACGGTGGGATCAGATCATCCCAATAAACGATTCCACTACAATTACCAGTTAAATTCCCTAATTAATTCATTTCTGTAACAACTAGCTTGTCTCAGATACATTACGAGATGTGACCACTCTCCTCCCCTTATCAGATTAAAAAAACCTCTTCTTTGGACAATTTTTTCTTTTGTAGCCATTTAACCCTCTCCATTCAGATAGAACGGTACATACACCAATAAAGTGATAGGTATCTTCCACTTCTGTGGCGTTGCAGAGGGAACAATATATAGCGGAATCATCTCGTTTCCAGTATTTGAAATTCAAATTAAGGGATTCAGTTCTAACTTTATAAATCCATCGCATTGTATCTAAATCAAAATCATCATTCAGATACAAGGCGCCGTCCCCGACAGAACAAAAGCCTGCTGTATAATTCATACCTTGATCGTTTGCACTTATTTAACGCTTCTTCTTTATTAGCTTTTACTCAGCCACAAAGTTTTGCAGATTTTGCCGCAATAATGGTATCTCTGAGGGAATTGAAAATTTCTCTCCTAACTCTTGCCATTTTTTATACCAATACACATTCCTGTTAATGGCCTCTTTGTAAAGTAGGTTAGGCAGACGGGGCCACACTAGGATATATGACCAGTAGTAACTACGAGTAAGAGGAAGTGAACTCATAAAGGGAGAAAAATATTTTTTTTGTTTTGTTTTCTACCTTATTGCATCAGGCGGAAAAGCTAACAAATGTTTTAACGTATTCAACCCAAAGGCTAACAATTCAAAAAAATTATTTATTTATGGGAATAAAACAAAAAAAAAAAAAAGAAATACGAAACGCAGTATTTGAGGAATAACTTCCAAAATGTTTTATTTATTGTATTATTTTTATGAATAATAATGAAGTATTCATAGATTTTTTTTGTTGCCAGTTTTTTTACAAATGAAAAAATAATATTAAAAAAAAGAAAAATTAAAAATAAAATTAAATCTGCGCCACGATTACAACACTGACATAAAACATCATAAAGAGACCATAATATTTCCTTAATCTCAAACATTATCATATTGACTTTATTATTAAAAAACAAGTACATCTAAAAAATAAAATTAAAAAAAAAAATAAATAAATAACATAATGTTTTCATAAATAACACAAAATAAATAAATAAATAAATGCATTAACAATTTTTGAAGTTTAAAAAACAATTTATGAATTGTAATTTTATTTTTTTTCTTCTTCCACAATATTTATTGTATTTGACTTTTAAGCAAAAAATTGGTTTTTATTGGGACAAGGAGGGTTTACCCAAATTGTTTTTTTTTTTTTTTTTTTAAATTATTTTTAAAGCTTAAACGTTTCCACATCACTCATCGTTCATAACTTTACATTAACATACACTTTTTAAATGCCTTTTTTATAGTTCAAAAAAAGAAAAAAAAAGAAAACTATACAATACGAGCAAAATAAATCACAAAGTAATATATCACATATTAAAAAAGAATTATTATTATTATTATTATTATTATGTTTGTTATTACTCTTACTTTTATATTTATTATTATTTTATAAGATGTTTCAATTAGATCGGGTAGGGTTCTTTTAGTCTTGGAACCATTTTTTTTTTTTATAGAATTTCCACATTATGAATCTGGAATTTCTTGACAACTTTGTAAAGATTGACATAAAACATAACCTTTTGGAATGTTTAGATTACAAAAGAGTTTTTTTTTTGTTGGCTATTAAAGTTAGGTATAACCAGCTACTTGTTTTTATTTTTTTTATTTTTATTGCAAAAGTAGAAACTAACAAGGATAATAAGTATTCAGATAAAAATTACTATCAGTTTTTAACTTCATTTATGTAGCTCCATCTTGTTGCTTCTTTACAAAATTGTCTAGCTATACTGGGAAGTGATAATTGAATAAAATTAATATTTCAACCTATTCACCTAGTTTACAATTATTTAAAGAATGTGCAAATCTTTTGTTACAGTTGTATGGTTCAGTGTTTAAAAGTAAAGACATGTTAAAAACCTTTTTGTTTAGAGAGATTATATTTTTTAGTTGTATCACAGAGTGGTGCAGTAAATTTTTGAAATTTATAAAAATTTACAAAACTTTACGATCTAATTGAAAAATCTAAAGATTCTAAGTAATAAAAATAATAATAATAGTAAAGTAAACTCAAGGAATTGTAAGTTTAGAAAGAAAAATCAATTAATTTGAACTATAATGGATTGATATTTAATTTATACTAAAGAATATTTTTTTTTAATGATTGACATGATATATAACCAAAAAAAAAAAATTATATTAATATAGAATACAATAAATAAATAATAAAATAAAAAAAAAGAAGAAAAGTAATTTGAACAATCGTATCATTTAATATATATTTCATTCGATTTATTTTCTTTATTTATTAATTTTATTTAATTATTCAATCAGATTTCAAAATTTGTTGCTTTACACAATGGTGGCTAAATTGGATTATACATACATATATATATAAATCATATTGTGCCTTAACTAGGATTTGAAGCATCAAAATCTCTTATACAAAACCAAAACAGAATCATGACGTACGATTAATGCTGAATCATCATAAGCAATGGGCGATTTGGGCTGGCTATGTGGTAAAATTGAGCGAGGAAACGAAAAAAAAAAACAAGCAGTTGTTGGAAGGAAACTTGAAACGTCTGAGAAACAGAGACAGAAGACCTAGGCTATAATGGGCCCCATAATGTGACATAGTGTTTGGAAATAGAAAATGCAACCTCTTTTGCAAAGAACTAAGTCAACTCAGGAACTTTGTAAAAGATCAAATTTGCTTTTCTGCGGTTAACATACAAATCAATCTGAATTGTACATTAGATGCTATCATAACACTTTCCTTGATGTAACAGCTTCCAAGTGGGCCCATTGCTTGCTAGAGAGTGATTTTCGTTAAGGAACCTATGATCAGCAAATCACATATACAATCTATGCTCCTATTCCAATCGTTATGTTTGTGTCATTGACTTATAGGATCCACAACTAATTTGTATGTACAAGTTTTATTCACGAGGCTAGGCAGTAATCCTTGGAGCCTCCGGGATAGCCTCCTTGGATAACTCCGGTTATCGAACTCACTGGCCACCCCCCGAACAAGACTAAATTTAACTCTTAGACTAAATAGAAACTCTTATCGTACCAGTCAATTAAAATATTTCACACGATTTGAGTTGTTTTACTCATTAGTGCAGCTTGACAACGTTTAAAATATTACTATCTTCCCATGGATTGCCCTACATACTAAACTTGAATTTTACCAGTTATTCCTTCTTTACAAGTTAAATGTTTATATGTGTGAAGTAGTTTTTAAAGTTTTATTGGTGAAGTTGCGACAGTCTATTTTGTCCATTGAAACTGCTATTTGGGTCAGTAATGCAGATTACCATGTTTGTGGATGCTGCTGGATGCAGTGCGAGGCATATATGAGGGTCGGACATAATGAAAGGTTACCCTCCTCGCAGGATTTTTAAAGCCTTGATTTACTGCTAGCTTGTAAATGACATATGGCCCAAAAATGACAACCCTTTCTTTTCGAATATGAATTGGTAAAACTTTCACTGGAAACAGTCCCCATAATTCCATATTTTATATCAGATATATTGGATTTTACAATGAAAAATTAGGATTAGAAATAGAGCTAACGCTTTCCTGAGGACATTTCCGATCTTGAACATATAGGGCTGTTCAGAATTAGGTTCAGATTTCTCCTGCATACCCCTATTGTCAACACAAACCTCTTTAATGTTTACAACCTCTTCTTTTAACCAACTAGTAAGAGGAATTTACCTAAATCAAAAGTATTCTGTGTAATACAATATACATCTGTAAATAGTTAGGAATGTTTGGCAGAACCCTGAGTTATAACCATCACATTGTTTACAATCAACTACAATATAATATTACTATAATATAACAGTTTCTTCCTTGAAAAAGCCACCATTGTACATGCAAGTAAACTGATTTTTTTTTTAAATTCACAAATTGCTAAAATTTTATATTCTCATTTGTATTTTTTTTTCTCTCTTTTTTTTTTTTTTACATTTATTTAATTTAATTTACATTGTAGTTTTATTTCACTTTTTTTCATAATGAATTTTTTTTTTTCTTTTGAAAATATAGAATTCCTCTATCTGAATATTTTTATTTATTATTAAATTATTCATAAGGATTGGTACATATGGTGCTAGAGATTTGTTCTATTCTGTAAGTTACATAATTAATGACATCAGTATGGAATAAATTAGGAAATATGCTAATAAATAAAATAATATTTTGCAAACATAACTGGGATTGAAGTGCATCTAGTTACCTCTAATATCTTTTAGTATTTTTTTTTTTTTTATTATTTCTCTAGTAAGAGAGAAAAATGTCAAGAGAGTTTTGAAATTTGAAAAAAGAGGAGCTTTATTAAAGGGAAGTTTGTGATTTTTTAAGGTGAATGAAACATATAGTAAAAGATGCTAATTGTTTTGAATCAGTTATAATTTTGTTTCATTAGAGATTAATGAACGCTATTTATGAATATTTTGTATATTTTTATAATTTATGCATTTTTTTTTTTTTAAATGAATATTTAGGAAAATATGAATAAAAATTATATCATTAATCAACTTCAGTTGGAAAAAAATTTTTTTTTTTATCTACTGGGACAATTAGGCTGCGTTGAGGCTCTGAAGTTCTTGTGTTTTTACCACTAAATTGGTACTTGAATGTTAATAAGAAGTATTTCTGGAGGAGATCAGCCCGAAAATCAAGATCAGCGAGGGTCAGAAACAGAAATAAGAAAGGCTATGGATGTAAAGAAGGACATCCTCCAGAGAATAACGGAAAGGAGGCTGGTATGGTTCGGCCATACCCTCAGAATGGATGAGCCAAGGATCTCCAAACAGGTGATGAAATGGTCCCCGGGAAAAAGGAGGAAGAGAGGCAGACCAAAATTAAGATGGACAAAGATAGTAGAAGTGGTATGACAGGATATAGTCTGGAAACTGAAGAAGCTCTGTGGAGAGATATATGGAGAGGAAAAATAGAGAGTTTTAAAATCATGATGTACTTGGCGGAGGGGATATAAGAACAGTTAGTTTGGTGAGGAAATCCTCATTGTGGGGAAAATAAATAAAAAAAAAGTTAAGAAAATTATGAGGACTGCCTTCTTCAAAAGATGTTCTTCTAGTCTGGATACTAGGTCATATGGTTATCTCAGGGAATGAGGATGTAGATAGGTTGGCCAAAGTAGTCGTCTCTTTTCATTAGTCCCGAGCTGCTGTTTGGTTATGTCTTTTGGGCACATGTCTATGAAACTTCCAGCTTCCATAGCATTCATCCCTATGGATAAACTCAATGGTTTATGACTAGGCATCTGATTGGATCTTGGGCTTTGTGTTTTAAGGACACATTTCTAGGTAATGGAGGCTTTGGCCACACCATTTTTTAAAGATTTTATGAGACAGAGAAAGAAATATCCATCCATCTTACAACAGATTGCTTGGTTTTGAGGAAATTAGGTTCAAAATTTTGATAGGAACAAGGTATCTGTAAAAAAAAAAAAACTTAGGCTATTCCGCTTAGGGTGAATTGTCCGATTTGTTCGAACTATTGTGAATTTTAGGTGGTTTAGATCCGCGTCTGAATTTTTTGTTATAGATCCGGTTAATAGTTAATGTACAATGGGATAGCTATATGGGTCTAGAGGGGCATTCGATAGCATAGATCTTTGCCCCATCCCCCCTATACTCTAATCATAATAAATCTAGTTTTACGGACCGGACCAACCACATATTTATCAGAGAACTTTCATAGTATCTTGGCAACACTGCAGCTATCGACGGTATATAAAAAAACTTTGGCTAGTAGATGAAAACCATTATTATATTCCAATCCAATAGTTAATATAAATGTTAAGTGAAGACTAAATCTCACCACCGTATGGGACCTCCGGTAACTTTGAACTGTAAATTGATTCATTTTAAATACCATAAATTGTTAATGCTCAGAAAAATTGATTCTTTTATCACTTTGGACTCGAGAACTGAAGTATAAATCGTTATTGCCAACTTGATTAGCCTTTAGAAGGGGGAAACCATTTCTAAAAAATAAGATTTTTCAAATTGTACAAAATAAAATCAAGAATATTACGAATAATACATAAAAGGCACTTATTTTATGCAAATATAATGCAATAGACATACAAAAGGAAGCTATTTTCTCTTGTCAATGCTACAGTATTATTTTTCTTGTTTTTTCTTAGTTTTGTTTTGATTTGTAATGTTTAAAAAATAAAAATACTGGTGATTTTGGCTAATAAGGACAACCATTTTGGAGGGAGGCCGTTTATTTGGGAGCTTACATAGAAACATATAAGTATTTCTGAGTTTGTTACCTTCTTTTGGTTGGTTTTGACCGGTTTTGGATTTTCATCATCATCAGAGACTAATTTATCAAATTTGTCTAGAAACGTGGAATTCTACTTTTAAAGTTTCTGTCCATAATAAACCGATTTTTAAAATTTTACACGGTGTAGTATGTGACAGAAACATTAAAAGTTGAAGTCAGACGTTCTAATACCTAATAACGAACACTGAATCTCAGATTCAGATCAGCATGCGGACCCACCCACCTATTCAACAATGTAAACATTCGTTAGTCATCAATTTGGTTTGCTTATTTGGCCTAAAACTTACTTGAGACATAGGCTTTACATAATTTCCAATTACCCATACAAAAATCTGAGGAGGAATTCCAAACTAATTTTTCTTCCTTAATCATTTTCTCTTCTACAAATCTTTGTTTAAAAAAAATTATCCACTTGGCTCTGTCTCGAACCAAATCTGTTCTAATCCTTTTGTTGACTTTATGCTGGCATAGAGGGAAACAGGTGGCAGGCAATCTAGCAAGGTAAGTTGCAACAATTGCCTTCATAGGGCGGGAACACTTTTGTGCGATAAGCGACAAGTATCTCCAAGAACAGCATAGAACTGGAGATGAAACGGAGAAAGTACTGTTCTGGAGAATCATTCCGGAACGGAGACAGGCTAAGACACTTCTAAATAACTATGACCGGAAAAGATCTGAGGTATGCATCATTCTCAATAAAAATTCGGAGTTTCTCGCGGGAAATTTTATACTGAGGCTTGAACTCAATTGTGCTTGCAGATTCTTTGCAATGATAACATTCAGAGAGGATTTATAAGCCTGGGTAAGGAGAGGATATATTTTGCTAAACCTTCCATGCCAAGTCATAAAATGTCTGATAGAAATTGGCCTGGGCGGGATGCTTTAGTCGTTAGGAGTAAATTCTCAGCTAGACATAATAAATCTTCAAGATCACTCCGGAAAAAAAAAAAATTGCTGCCCCTCTTTATTTAAAACATATTTTTAATCTCTTTCTTTCATTTATGCAAGGTGTTTCTCTTGATCAAGACGAAGAGTTAAGGAAGACTTAAGCTCTTTGACTTGATGTCGTATTTTGGATTTTGTTCAAGTTTGCTAGAATTTATTTAGATCGGTGTAAATTTGTTTCAAGATTTGTCCCAGAAACGTTTTTACTTTCTCTTATTTATATATAGAAGAACCCATTCTTTAAGCTGTGTGAACCCTACGATATTTTCGGAAAATTGGATAAGATCACTCAATTTTGGATCAGATGATTCAGATTTTGAATCCGTTCTACCACTTTGATTGATAATTTTATTAATTTTGTAAACTATATTTGGAAATTCATTTCAAGTTATCGAGCAGAGATGTAAAAGCGGAAAATCTCAATATACATTCATAAACAGTTTGAGGAAAAGAAACGGATTGTAGAAGAAAAGTTAGTGTTAACTTCAATTTGTTTGAAATCAAATGATTAGAACAATTGAATAAGATCTTTTCGCATGCCATGGCACGCAATCTTTATGTCTTAATTTACCCACTTATCTTTGTCGTTGAAGGTTCTAATTCAACAGCTTATATGGGATCTCCTCCTAGTTCATTCTTATAACGTAGACCAGTTCATCAACTGATTTACGTTAATCCACGTGATTGAAGTTGGTGGTACACTTTCTGTTGGTTCTAAGTCGCCAAATCGCGTTCTCGCATAAAATTTTCTATCTGAACACCGACAATCAATGCTCATCGTCTTAGTAAGGGGTAACAGTTTTCCGAAACACCAGGACAGGGCGTTTAAAGGTTTTATAAAACCTTAATTTAGTGCCTCTAGTTATCAACTTACTTCTAATATTCTTAAATAGGCCTTAATAGCATTTATTAGCTGTTAACACCCTTTTGTTCACACGAAACTTCATTGTTTGATGTCACAAGGGATTCCAAATATGTAAAATTGATGATTGATTGATATTTTCGAAATTGTTGCTGCTTTGTTTAACTCTTAGGGATTCGTTTAAAAGAATGATCATTTATACAAAATTTTGTTTTACATTACGTTAACTCCTAGGTACCATTCCCTTCTAGAAAAAAATGGGTATTATACTTTTCTATTATATCAACCTCATGTGCCAGGGGATTGGATTCTCGATTCTCTCATTACCCGTTCAAAAAAGCAACGTCAAAAAAAAAAAAAAAAAAATAGTCTAGCAAAATCATCACCTTGTTTTAGTCCTCACTTACACTTCAACATTATTAATATTTCAGAGATTTTTTGCCGTGATAGCCTGCTTAATTTTGTGGTCATCGACCGGTTTAAGGCGTTAGCTGATGTCTTAAAAACTAACTATGGATATCACAAACTTGCAAAATCAGTTTACATTCTTGGTTTAGGGAGGTAGTTTGCACTTGATTTAAGTCATGTTTTTTAAGGCATTCTGTTTGAAGAACCAAGAACAACACAATGCCTTTAAAAATGAACATAGCCTAACTATTATATATATATATATAAATTACCGCACTATAAGCCCTGATAGATCATGCAAACACTTTCCCCCTCCAAAAAAAATCAGGTGTGTAAACACATTTTGCCCTATGCATATCTGTAATATCTCACTGTCCATCAAGACATCCTGAAGATTTGGCGAACGCCCCAAAACTGTCGGATGATCACAAAATGAAGCAGGCTGTCATGGAAACAATCTCTGATAATTGCTAGTTGACGATACCGTTATTAACTAAATGTTAAAAAAAGGTTTTTTGTTCTATTAAGAGTAAAAATACTATATTCATTCTCTCTCAAATATAATTTTGAATAATTGAAAAATGGTTATTTAATAGACAAACTGATTAGAATTGGTTGAAAAATGTGATTATATTATGGTGGATTTTGTATTGAGATGGATCAAGGCTTGTATGAAGATCTACTAGGAATCGTGCCCAACGCAATTTGCAATACAATAGAAAATCATCAAAATCTACTTATTCTGTAAATTTTTATTCAGAATTAAATTTCATAAATTCTTTTGTTTTTATAAAGAAAATAAACAACTAAATGGACTAAAAGAAAAACTATGTCTTTCAGAAATCAGATGTCCATCTTGTATTTTATTGTACAAATCAAAGCCCTAATGAAGATGGAACTAATCACTTTTAATAACCGTTGCTTTTTACACACATTATAGATATAATCCGTTTCTATAATTTTAAGAGGTTTACCAGAATCGCCTTTATTTAATATTTTCATGGACAGGGTTGACGGATTATGGTTTAATTGTGACTTGGGAGAGAAATATTGCTATCTATGGGGGCTAGTGAGCTGGGGTAGCTCCCTATATTGAGCAGAAACCAACATTGGTAGATGAACTTATATGCCTTATTCTTCACCCCTATAACCAAACCCAATAAACTGCGAAAATTAACGGGTTGGTTTAAAAAAAAATCTTAACCATATGTCCAGAAAAAAACACTATGGCTGTAAGGACGAAACGATGGTTGTTGATACTAAGTCACAGAGCTGTCTCAATCCGAAGACTTATAATTTCCTGTCTTTGCATGAGACGAAGGCCTGAAAGTCTACAGGCTGCTGTTTGATTAATTCAAAGAAATAGTAACCACAACTGACGAAATTATTCTACTATATTCATTCAAATGGACTTAATATTTTGAGAACATACAGTGGAGTTTAACATGTTAAGTATCTAAAACTTTAACAACCTAAACCATAGCATAATAGCCAATGGTTTAAAATGTAAAAATCTGATCAATCCCACTGGAAGGGTTTGTTGAGATCTTCAACGTAAGTTTGAGATACAATTTGTCAAAACTTAGAAAATTTTGCGTGTTCAAATTCTACTAAAAGAAGATTTTTTAAGAAGATTGGAAACAAAACAAACATTAACTTAAAGAAAGATTAAGAAATCTGTAGAAAATTAAAAAAAAAAAAAAATCTAAAAAATCTACTTTAAATAAAAAAACAAAAAAATATCAAACTTAAAAAAAATGGTTATCATTTTTTTTTTTTAAATAGTTTTATAATTCAAATAGGATCAGGTCTACGATTAAATGACTACGTTCGGATTATTGAATCCAACTACACAAGATTTTGAAATATTGTTTAGTATCTCACTTTACATTGCTAAAGCAAGGACGACTCTCTAATCAAGGACAAGATTAGTGTTGTAAACTATAATAAATGTAACCGACACCTGTCCAATATTATTTTATTCGCAGGGGTTGGGGATTCAAAAAAAAATTCTTTGAGCATGATTTTTGCATGAGTTTAAAAGAGTGTTACAATGGGTTTTATAGGAAGGAAAGGAGCGATTTACTCCAAAATTGCACAGATACCTACTATATATATCCTGAATATGCATGTTGAGAGTGGGAGTATACCAAAGGTTAGTATATATATATTGCAATAAGTTTCTTCAGGATAGTTGATGGTTGAAATTTTGCCAGCACTTGCAAGGGTCGCCAGTTGGTTGGAGCTCCCATTTTCTTTTGTGAACATATTTGGCACAAGGGTAGTAAGGCAGGACCTAAATCATCATTTACCTGCTCGCACGTGATTGGCTGAAGTGTGACGGGGCCTAATCCTTCTTTTTAAGTAACAAATCTGTTGCTAATGGTAGAGCTTTGATTTGTTAAAAAAATAAAGTTATTTTCTCTTTTATTTTCTTTTTTTTTTGCTCGTTTTCCTGAGCAAAAGAAGAGAAACAGAACATAACTGATTTCCTGAACTGAGGCTCTACGATCAAGTGATAGGACAATTGATAGGACCTCTAAGCTAGCGGACTTCAACATCTCATGCTACAGCCAAACTCGTGCACAAGGGTAGGAAATGCTTTAGCTCCAATTCCTTTAGCCCCACATCCAATCCAACAAACTGCGGAGCTAAAATCTCAACCATGAACTATTGCAATATGGATAAAACAACGGTTTATACCCTACCATTGACGTGGTCTCAACACAAAGACTCAGAATATTCGGTTTTGCATGGCGGCGATGGTCGCGAAAGTCTGAATACCATTAATTAAAAAAAAAAAAAAAAAAATACACAACATTTCTCAGAAATAATTTGAACCATACCACATGGAACTTAAAAATTTTTCGGTTGCAAATACATTTAAAATATTATCTTTTAGGTTTCCGCGACCATTTTCATGAAAAACACGATTTTCCAGATGATTCAGATCGCGTCAGTGGCCTCACCCCCTTCTCTACCAAGGTTCATTGCCTTATTGGCTTTCAAGATGTAACGACCCTGAAGAAGCTTTTGGTAACATGGGCGAAACGTTGGTTTTTAGCAAACCTCTGACATGATCTCAAGTGTTTTACATTTAATATTGTCACCTCTTGAATTCCCTTAGCTTAAAGCCATCACACACACAGTTTGGATACAATCCTTTAAAATATTTTGAAAAAATGCCCTTATTTATCAACTTATATGACACTGTACTTGTTGAATATTTTTTTTTTTTTTATTTAAGAAAAACAACGTAAGTTTCATCTTCATTGAGAACTTCAATTTCTACTTTATTTAATTATTATTATTATTATTATTTTTTTTTTTGAAGTTATTTATTATTTATTTTATACTCAGATCAGTCCAGTATTAGTTGTCGTACCCTCATTTTTGGAGCTGTATAATCACTCCATCGTATTGTGTATCAATTCACAATTTACTGAAATATAAATTCCATCCATTTCCTTTAAAAAAAAAAGTGTTTTTTTTTTGTTTGTTTTTTTTTTTTAAAAACTTGATTTTATTTTTGGAATAATCATAATGTCTTGTTTAGGAATTCTAATAAATGTATTTACATATTTAAGGGTTTTTTTTTTTTTTTTTTTTTTTTTTTTTTTTTTTTTAAATTATTATGACTATTATTTTTGTTAATTATTGTTAAATACAATGAGTAAACCTTAAACAAAAATAATTTTTCTAAAATAGTTAAAGCCATTACAATTTTTATTTATGTATATTTTTCAAAGTTGATTTTTTTTTTTTTTTTTGACTTAGTCAAAATTTGAAAGAAAGAATTAGCGTAGGCCTGTTAATACATAGGCCGCACTTTGTATGTCACAAGTCATTAAGTTTAACAAATTTATCCACCCACAAAGTAGGAGAGGGGGGAGGTTAAGCCCAAAATTAAATATTTATAAAACAAATATTTAATAAATTAAGTAAATTAGGAATGTACAGGATTTATATATCTATATATATAATATTTTTTTTTAAATAATTTTTTTTTTATTTTTTATGTTTTGGATTGGGCATAATTTAAGTTGTAGAAAATTTTTAATTTTTTAAACCCTTATAAGTTGACATAACGGTCACTTACATCACCACAGATTTTTTTTTAAACTTTTATTGTATTAAAAAAAAATATTTTCTTTACTTCTCTTCTCAACCTATTTTGACTTCAAATTGTTTAATTTTATTAATTATAGATAACTTTAAAATATAGCAAGTTTTGGAAAATTTTCCAATTTGATAGACCAATAGGAAATTAATTTTTTTTTTTTTTTTTAATTTTTAAATTGTCGTTTATTGTAGTTAGATCAGAGCCAAAACGGTGCCTCATGTAGTTAATAAGAGACAGGATTAGTTCAGTTCGGTCCTAGGAGCCTCTACAACTCACTGTCCGGTATCGAAACGAAAGAAGTCAGTTATGAAAGAACAGTGCCTGTTGGAAGCCCCCGGTAGTTACTGAGAAGATTACTAGCCTCAAATGTTAACGTTTCTTAAAAATCATAATAATAATAAAAACCATTACCATCATCATAGTCCTAACAATTAATAAGACTATTTTAGGAAATATCAACCGTTAATCAGGACCCAACGGAAAAAGTGCTAGCAAGAGTGCTAACAGTAGTGATATCCTGGAACGAAGGGAATATTTCATCAAATTCGTATTATTCAACTTACTGGACAAAAGGAAGCAAGAAAGATGCCTTCTTGATAGTAGCCTATGCTCTCAGCAAACTTTTCAAGTATTTCCACGTGGTCGACTTAAGTTCAAGAGCTCTAAAATAAAATTAATTATAATAAAAATAAAATATTTAAATAATAATAAGCTTTAAGAAGGCCCAGCTAAGTAGAATTAACTTTAATAGTAAACGAAAGCAAAACTAACTACATGATCTAAGGAGAAGCAGTGCCCTAAATACAAATTTGAGCAAGTAAATAAATTTGTTTATATCTCTGGCTCACGGTAAACTCGGAAATATCTTAGAAGTAACAAGAAGAATTATGAGCCTCATTATATGTTTTTTCAGCTACGTATCCATTTAGGAAATCATTTTATCACGAAGGCCACGAAGATAAAGCTGTATAAGAATTTGGTGTACCCAGTCTAGACTAACAAATGCAGCCACTATAGAATTAACAAGCACATGCACCCGCATGGGCCTGACAACGTATAGGCCTGTGTAGGTTTTGTCAGGAAAAAGAAGAAACAGTATTACACGTGTTGTGAAGGGCTGAGGTTTCTCCTCTTTGGAAAGGAGAAACTGACGCTGCAAGCTTCTAACCCTCTCTCTCTCTCTCTCTCTCAGGACTCTTAAGTCTAATAAAACAGACAGAACTAACTGGTAGATGGCTTAAAGGATTACACAGGAGTGTCTCTCCAGAATCCAAAGTCTAATTAAACAGACAGAGGGCACTGTAACTTGTGGATGCTACAATAGACCCATAGAGGTTGCAGTGGCATAGGTTGATAACCAACTCCCACAAAAATTTAATCTAACGTTTGGAACGGTAATCTGGACCCTACCAAAGGCTGCCAAAAGAGAGCTGTTTTAGTCTTCGAAAGAAAGATTGTGAGAAACCTATGCATATTTAGGCGGATGAAAAGACTCATAAATCAAGAGTTATACAATTTTTCTTAAAGAAAAGACTGGATGTGATCCGGGCTATTAAAATAGAAAGACTTAGTTGGCGGGGCATTTATCAGAATGGAAGAGCTGGAAATCTCCTGCCCCCAAAAAACTGGAAAAGAAAAAGTGTAGCCACAAGAAACGTTGGGCGACCCAAAATTGCCATGACATAGTTGATGATTCAAGAAGCTTACCAAGTGACGGAAGTTGTGCGATGTGGTCAAGACCCCCAATGAGGAAGGAAAAAAAAATAAATAAATAAATTTTTTCCCATCTTCGTCTTTTCTCAATCTGATTCTAGGATCTATCTCTCAAAGAGACTTGGCTAAGTAACAACCCCACCCAGATGTTACTTACTGAGGACAAAAACTGTCATATAGATTCATTTTGCCATACATCATCAATGATTTCTGTGATGGAGATATTTGTGTTGAGTTTACCACTCACGTCTAACCGCTCCTCTAATTGATTCTATAAAAGTAGTTATGATAACTGGCAACCACGTGGCAAATTTATGCAGAATACACATTGAATTCTGCTTGTGCGGAATGGACAAGTTGTCTCATCTATTCTCGCTTATCCAAAACTGATATATGGGTTGAAGTTTACTTTTCATGATGATGATGATGATGATGATGTTAATGATTAATTAATAAATTAATTAGGAATAGAACAACAAAAAAGCAATATACGAAAAATGGAAGAACTGGTTATGCGATACTAAACAATGTCCGCTATAGAGAAGTTTTATGCTGTTTTATGTTTACGAATGTTTTATTAAAGTAAATCTTTGTCCAAGATTTATTACTTGTTATAAAACTAGTTATAAAATAAATAGTTGAACCTCTGAAAAAATATATCTGAGCGGTATAAGTGACTTCTTATTTCCATTATACTAATTTAAATCATATTTGATGTCAATTTATTGATTAAAAAAAATTAAACAGGGAGGCGGCGTTTTCTTTTTTTTTTTTTTTTTTTTTTTTCAGGCCTATATTTTTTGTATATATTTTTATATATTCAATATATATTCAAATTTTCTTAGAAATAGAATTTAGATATTTTGTTTTATTTATTAATAATATGATTGCAAACATAAGGAAAGAGTCAATGAAGAAATTTCTCAGTCTATTTTTGTTATGTTTTACATTTTTTTATTTATTAAATTTCTGCCAGTCTTAAAGAAATTGTTTTATTATAAACTTTAATTGTAAAATGATAAACTTTCATATCTTGAGATATATATATAAAATAAATATAGCTAGAATGATTGGTAAGAAAGTGTGACAAAAAATTTTGGATTTTACAACAAAATAAGTCACAAATATCCCAAAAAAAAAACCCATTTTCCTCTTTTTTTTTTTTTTTTGTGTTTATATATATATTAATAATTCTGCCCAACTTGGGGAACAATTTACCCTTATTAGTGAATGGACCGGGAGAATTCCAAGTAAGGCAGGTTTATTTAAAAAAACAAAAAAAACAAAAATTACAGGCAGTTTTATTTCGTGGGTTTTTTTCATCGATACTGAATTTAACCAGAAATCCGTATATTATGAGACTGGAAAAACTTATTTATCAAAGGGAAATGGGAAATTTTGATTTTCATGTTAAAGAAATTACAACTGTATCAGAGATATTTTCCTGATAGCCTGCTTCTTTTTTTTTTTTGTGGTGTCCATCCCGGTTCTGGGCGTTCCGCCCATTTAAGGTTTTTTAAAAAAAAATGTGTGATTAACATTGACTGCATTTTTTATACACTTTTTGTTTTTTTAAAGGTTTTTTTTTTATTAACCTAACTAAGTAACTAAGAGTTCGTAGTTCCTGTTGGGTAAATACATGTTTTTTTTCCTTTTTAAAAAAGCTATTGTACATTGTTCCTTTTAAAAACATCCAACAAATTGGAGAGTATAACTTAAATTAGGTTTTGATGGAGATTTACTTGGATAATTAATTTACACAAATAATCTTACTTTTTTATTTTTTGTTTTTCTAAAAAAATCTACACTATAAATGACCCTAAAATAAATTCCTAAGTTTTTTTGTATTTCTATAACTACTAGATTTTTCATAAGGTTGTTCTGTTATCTTCGGTCTTTTCTTCCCTGTACCCCCAGTTCTAGATACAACTCTATTATCTGGTCTCCATATTGCAAATGTTATATCAACAGATTAGAGAACATTCAGAAAAGATTAATAGGATTTGGTGTACGTTTAGGCTATGACTACAATAACATTCCTTACAATGAAATTTATGATAGGTTTATAATTTCTTCATTAGAAAATAGACGTTTAATTAATCACATATTATTTTTGTACAAACATCTAAATAATTTTATAGACTGTCCATATCTTGTAAATAAAATTTATTTAAACGTACATTCTATTCAGACCAGACACAGTAATTTATTATCAGTAAACTTTGCACAAACCAATTATTTATATAATTCACCACTTTTAAGAATTTTAAGACATGCTAATCTAATTAACATTGACTTATTCAATTACATCAGCTAAAATGATTAGAAGAATAATTGGATTATCATGATTTTATTTTATTTGGTTTTGTTTTGATTCAGTGTTTGTTCCTTCTGTTACCTGTGTAATATATTTTTGTATAATCATTTATAAAAAGGTTATGTTGTCTGTTAATGTAAATTGTAAATAAATAAATTGTTCTTTGAGTGTAGAACAACTACAAATAAAATACTAAGATATTATGGGTAATTAATTATCCAAGTAAATCTCCATCAAGAACGTAATTTAAGTTATAAATCTCCACTTGTTGGGTGTTTTTAAAAGGAACAATGTACACTAGCCTTTAAAAATGATAAACATGTATTTACTCCACCCAGAAACAACGAACCCTTTCTTAGTTAGGGTTAAAAACACTTTTAAAAAAACCAGTGTATCAACTTAATTTGCTCTGTGCAAGTCTATGTTACCACACTGTTTTCGACAAAACCATCCTGCTTGTGGGTGAACGCCCAAAACCGGTCGATGACCACAAAAAAAAACGGGTTATTATGGAAAATATCTCTGAAGCTTTCTAGCTCTGCGTAACCAACCACCACAACAAAAATGCAACTGTCTTTTCTAAATATAATGTGCGGATATTTACCAAGTACCTTGGTAAATCCTAATATTTAATAATGTCGATTAAAAACCCCGTTTGGATGTCTTATTATTAACGCATATCCAAATTTAGTGAAGGAAATTTAACTTCTTTTCAAAAATGATGTAAAATTCTTTTTTAATTCAGAAATAAAACTAAGAACAGAGAAACTTTTCTGAAGATTAATCTAGTTTTACTTAAAAAACTTACAAAACATAAGTCTGAATGACCGAAAAAAAAAATGGAGTAGGGGTAGGTATGACTTATTTTATCGCAAATAAGATGTTCTATCTTTTGTCATACTAATTACTAATCACCCTGTATATATAAATATGTAAGTTTATGTAAAATATTTTGTTCCGAAGAAAGATAGCGAGCCATGAATTATAATGAAAATGTTAACAATTCAGTAGAACTCAACTCTCATCAATGAGTAAGAATAAGAAATTGCTCAATGTACCCTGTGCATAAAAAAAATATACAACGAATCTTGAGTAATTTGGGTGTACTTCTAATTATTTCATCTCCAAATTTTACACTTTTTACTTTTAACTGTTTTTAGTAGATCGCCAAACAAGACTTGCTACTTTTTTTTTTGTGTAAATGAAGCAATATTCTTAGATCAGTGTCACAATCGGTGCCGACGTATACGCAATTAATTCCTCTTACTAAATCTTTAATTAACCAGCTTAAAGTACTTATGATGAACAAAATAAAATTATTGATAAGGAATGGTGGCCAAATACTTCAGCTTGCCAAATAGATATTTAATTGGAGATGATAATTGCATGTAACAGCACCGAAATCAATTTAAGCTTAAGCAATTAATCGTACGATTTACTGATAAATATGGATATTTACTTTAGTATCTTAGATAAAACACCGAATAAATTTTAAGCGGTTATTTATTTGATAAATCGTAGTATTACTGTGATCTGTTCGAATAAACTTGACACGTTTTATTTGGAAAACGCTCTTGCATCTCTTAACGGAAGGCAGAAATGCTCGGTCCCTTGGCAAAGCTTTTACAATCTAAACTGGCCAAAATTCGAAATGTTAGCAGATAGGAAAAAAGAAAATCTCGCCTAAACGAATAATTAAAAATTATTAATGTAATAAAAGTGGATAAAACTGAAATGTGCAGTATGCTGTGCAGGACCAGGCTTGAATGTAGCAAATTCTCCAGCATCTTTCAGGCGAAAATTCGCGCAGGTATGTCCGGATCAATCTCTAGGAATTGTCGGATTTAAGAGATTATGGTCCTATCCGATAGTCAGGTGTCATCAAAGCACTTGTTTCATATGTCATCAGTTGGAAGATGGTATGGGAATGCCATAGGCAATCTTAATAGTCTTAGTAGGGAGGAAATAATGAAGTTATTCACCTTTCGGTGCTCGGGCAAATAGTGTAGAAGGTAATGAAATGGCCGACATTCTGGCAAGAAAAGGCCTAGTAATCCTGTGTAGTCACTTGGCCAGCACCCTTTTCTGGGATAAGCGCTTGTCCCGAAGAGTCTCTCCAAGAAGAGCTCAGAAATTAGGGAGAAGTCAAGAGAGCACTACTCTGGAAAGCAGGCTAAAACTTTTCTGGGCAAAAGGTGCGAGACGTCTGATCAAAAATAAACTTCGTAGGCTTTTTATACGGTATGGCTTTTTATACAGAAGCCAAAAAGAAGTCGTATCTAGAGTCACTTGCATATTCTGTCGGGAAATGGAGGAGACTCAATACATCTTCTAACGGACTACGATGCTATCATTCTGAGAAGGTTTAGAAGCCTTGTACATACCAGGTAAGGGTGGAGGAGATATCTTCCCTAGAACCTTGAAACATCTTAGAGAAATAGACTTGGAAGGGGTGCTGTAGATAGAGAGATCTCCTCCTGACACCAATAGTCGGGCACAATAGAACGCACAAAGACGCCTGCACAAGGCGCCTCTTATCAAAAAATAAAAAGCCCTTTACCGGTCAAATTTTGAAAATGTGGCGTGGATTACTACTTTGTAGAGAATTAATTTATCGGACTGACTTTGGCTAATTTCCTGTCATTCAGCTATAACGTGTCATGTTCATTTTTGGATTTTGACGATCAGCTTGGAAAATTATAACATTGGGGAAACCCTAAAATTAATAGCCGCTTAAAACTTGTAAAAATTACTTGATAAAAAGTAAGCATTTACCAGTAAATCTTAGATTGGACCACAGTTCCAATATAATTGTGAGGCCTTCACCTACATTTCCATTTCAAATCTTGCTGCTCTTATATTGTCCGTACTGTTCTTAGAATAAGCTTATAACATGTGACAATGAAGAAAGCCTTGATGATCTACTGAAAAAATAGTGAATAAGTGTACAATCTGAAAATACAAAATAAAGTGTATTCACACTCAGAATAGCTTGAACGTTGTAGCAATACACAGTTTAGCTTCTTTATCCTTTCCTATTTAGATAAGAAAGAGACTACTGTATTGTTAGACTTTCGTTACATAACCTGGCCTATTATTATCCTGGTGTGTCTTATATTTGAAAGAAAGGATTAGATTTTTAAATTAGACACAATTAGGCCCTACAAGCATTAAAGCTGAGGTCTTTTTCAAAAATTATGATATTTTAATTTTTTTTTTCACTTATTTTATATAGTTTAAAATAATCTTGATTTATACATAGCCCTCGAATTGCTCGATTTGGGTGTCTTAAAAACTAGGGGACCCTTATCGAGTCATGGTAGGCAGTCCAGTATTTAAATTTGTAAATTAACAACTTTATAAAAAATCGTAAATGAAGTCAAATCTTAAAAATTCTGCCTTCATACTGGCCAAGTCATTTAAACACATGTTTTGAGAGAGGCGACCATGTGTTATTTTGTGCCCGAATTTGTGCCTGCCTAATAAAAAATATTGTCCCATTTGCATTATGTTATAAATTTGAATTTTATATATTAAAATTGAACATTTATTATATTAATTCATTGGAAAAATTGTAAACTGTGAATTACGTTTAATAAATTTTATTTAGGATATTGCCTATGTATCTATTTTGGGATGGGATGTCTTCCCAAGATTAAATTAATGCTAAAATAAAATACTACAACAGAGCTCATTTACAGGGTAAAAAACTAATGTCAAACAGATTATGGCCATGGTGACAAGATGGAATGGTTAAGCACCTTTGAATTTTAATATGGTTTTTCAATCGAAACACAATTAAAGGAAATAAAGTGTAAATAAATTAATGCATTGATGAATGACTGAACAAAAATTGATTTGGGTGGAATTAAGATTCACAACATACCTTGGTCACTCGGGCTTTAAAACCAAAACAAAACAAGAGAGTCACGAGACCATTGATACAACTAGAAGCTCAATTAGGAAAAGATTTAGGATAAAAAGCGACAGAATAGGACAAACTTTGGGGATAAGTTACTGTAGAATTTCATTTATCGAGACATTGGTTTGCATCGGTTATTATGAAAATTGACGATTGTTTCGAAGGATTTTGCATCGTTGGCGATTGGAACAGAATCTGTTTAAGTAGTGTTTGTTGTCCAGCAGGCTTTTAAGTTATCTGTGGCGTTCATCATATTTTAAGTCGTATTTCAGTGAAATTATTTTATTCTTCACGTTTGGAGCCTTTTCCTGATTTCGTTATTTTACCTAGGGTAATATACGGATTGCGCTTCCTCTTTCGTGTTCACCGTTCTTCTCAAGCAAGCATGAGCATCTTCTTTTTTTTCAAGCAATAGTGAAGGGCTGCTGTACAAGGCCAGCCTTGCTTAATCAATTTAAAGACAGGATGAAATACGCTCGACGAACGTGAGACTTACAACGAAGCTATAAACCTAATAACAAATCCTAACGGCCCTTATGATACCAATCTTGCTGCACGACAGCCCACACAGGCTAAGGTCGCTACTCTCTTAGAACAATATCGGGAAGACAATTCCTTCATTTTTAGTGACCCAGAATAGTCATTGTAAAACAACAGAACTAATCTGAGAATTATATAATTCCTATTCCAATCAAATTAACCTATAAAAACACATTATTATGATGCCTTTGGCTTCCACGATCATTAATGTGAAATTTTAGAAGATCCGAAGTCCGTTTTATTTTTGGAACATCAATTTTTTTAATTTTATTGTGCGGTGCCCATAAATTTTTCCGCACTTATTCATTACAACATGCAACACATTTTCCATTTATTGAATCGTGGATTAAACGAAAATTTAATAAAATTCACCAAAAAAAAAAAAAAATCCCAAAAATGCAATGCATTGTAATACATTGAATAAATTATTGGCTGTTTAAATAAAAACTACTTTCATCAAATTGAGATAAGATTTGGTATAGGGTCGTTTTCCCCTTGTTGCATTGGGTTACCTTTTTTTTTTGAAAGTTTTAGACAACACACAATGAACTACCAGCAACTATACTGAAATGCTGGCGCTTTAATCATAGCAATCGATGCGCTAAAAAAATTACTATACTAAAGAAACCTATTGCCATTTTGGACCTACAAACCCAAATATAGAATTTAAAGAATCTAATTAAGCTATAAAAGACTTAATTTTTTTTTTCTAATTCCCTCTCACAACATCCTGGCATCTGTCAGCAATTCTAAAATTAATGTGTGATTAAATGGAGAAGGCAAAATGGGTTCAAAGGTGCTATGTTCAAGAATTTCACGTTAGTAAGTTTAAGATAAGGAAGAAAAATATTGGCCTCGTGGCTGCCTTGTCTACAAAATGCAACAAAACGATTACATAGCTGTTTAGGACTCAAGCTTGAAATAGGTTTTTATATTATGTCAGTAACTTGATAATTAGTAAGAATAGAGGCGCTTTTATACGTACAACTTTTCCTAAGTTACAAATCTTAAAAATGAGACAAGTATTTGATAATATATAATTTTGTGACTAAAATTTAAATATCTATGACAAAAAAAAAAACAACTAAATCAATTCAAATTTACACTAAAATAGTGAAACGAAAAATTTGTTGAATAATTATATGAAAAAGTGAATTATAAATAAAATGATTGAAGCTGTAGTAGAATTAGTAATAATGAATGGATAACTAAATAGTTTCGCTTAAAATAAACAGAATAAGAAAGAAAAAAACAAGGAGAAGATTATCAAACTGATAGAAAAGGTAATCTTAAAGAACAAGGCAGAAAGTCTAAAGCGATATAGCCTGGGATCTAGAAAGAATATTTAAAATTAGATGAAGCCATGCACAAGTCAAGTCAGTTTTCAAGATACTTTATTGAAAAAGAGAATACGGGTTGAACAAATATGGGAATTGAATTGTGCTGTTAGGATCTAGATACATAGGTATTTTAGCCAGAATTGTGTGCAACAGGATATATATATACATAGGTATTTTAGCCAGAATTGTGTGCAACAACTATAAGTAGAAAAAAGATTCAGACAATGGTAGTGAACAGTCATTTCAAGTAGGTATTACAAACTGAATGATGTAGGCTTAATCAAAAATATAAAAAAAGATAATAGATCGAAGTTTGAATATAGTTTATAAATGAATTAATATATATTTTGATATAAAATATACGCGAGCAATATTCACCCCCGAAAGAAATACAAAAAAGAGAATTTATGTAATTTTGTGTATGATACATTTTGTGGTTATGTTTAAGGTTTTTTTTTTACTTACTTATATAAATGCACTTCTTATTTATATTTAGATAATTTTTGTTTTAAAATATATGAAATAACCTGCACTAGCAGATAACAGATATATTATTTCTTTACCTTCTCACTATGTTTTTATTTACTTTAATTTTAGAAAAATCTGCTTTTATTTTCATTATAAATATATATTATATTTAGCCTATAGAAGGCTAAGTAGACATCATATGTACACGAATATCTAAAAATTGTGGGGGAAAATATAGGACAAAAAGAGTCTGTATTTTTTATTTAAAAAAGTTGACGCTTATCCCTCCGTACCGAGACATAGTAGAGAATACTTTACCCAAATATTGCCCTGATAAGGATTCGAACATTCGACATTCGAATTTTTAATGACCCTACCCACATTTTTTTTTTTTTTATGACTCTGCATGTGAATTTCGTACAAAGACAGAAGTAATTATAAGTAAGTTATTCAATTAGCAGCCAGTTACAGTATAAGGGCCCTCCTTACTTTATTCAACAAACAAGTAGGCTCTTCGGAATTAATTGTTAACAAAGATTTTATGAACCCTATTTTTTTTTAAGTTAAAGATGATTAAAAAAAAAACTTATTAAGAAATCTATGTGTCGTATTAAGTTATATTCATTTTAAGCATACCATCCTTAGGAAATTATTAAATCTCATTTGGTAAAAAATATTTTAGATGTATGTGCTAATGCCAAAAGTTAGGAAATTTAAACTTTAAAATAAAAGAAACAGGAAAATTTCATTTTATATAAATAAACCTTTTTTTTTCCTTACGATTTTAGTTTGTGGAGAAGGAGTATTAAGTTTTTTGAAACGGCGTTAGTTACTAGGCGAATCTATTACTAGAAATCTGCTAAAGACAAAGTTATTTCTTTAATCTGATCAAAATGATCTAGACTATATGCTTAAAAAAAATTTAATCATTTAATAAGTAGCACACTAATGTCTGGAAGTAAGCTGAAACATGTTGGGAATGGGTTGTTTAAACTCAACTATATTATTCGGTTATTTTAGACGTGTGAAAACTTGCTTGATAGTTCTGAGTTCAAATATTTCGGTTTCATTGTATCAAAGTAAAGAATACAAAAACAATTATCCGACATGAAGCACACATCAATGTGTTAAACTCTATATTCCATGTATCAAGTTCCATGTTCACTATGTGACCGAAATATAGTTCTGAAAATGAATAGTTTCAAGAAACTTCTAACAGTCAAGATGGAATTCTGGAGGCGGACCTGTAATATATTCAATAAACATAACAAGTGCAGTTATATATATATATATATATAAAAGGTAATCTTGTAACATATCAACGAGAGGAGAAATCTTCTAGCCATATCAGAAGAAATGGGAAAGTTACGTTGTTTAAGGAATATTGGATTACCACCCAGCAGGGAATAAAAAAGAGTAGAAAACAAACGCGAATCCGCGGTTTGAATTGCATTCTGGTGCAATGATGGTCAGAGATCTTTGCGACAGAAATAACGACCAATGAAAATTACTAGCATAATAAAGCATAGACTATAAAAAAAAAAAAAAAAAAAAACTGCACAAACTAAATAATTAAAAATGTATATAATGAGCATATGACTTTGCAATAAAAATTGCGTCATAGAGGGTTGACAAACATTATTGTATAATAATAAACATATAGCCATCACCGCTATAAGATAGGGTTGCTTGGACCCGTTACCATAAGAAAAATAGAATGAGTTAATTACTTATTTTGTTTTTTTTTTTTTTTTTGTACCCAGACCATAAGTCCTTGATAATCAAAATTATATGCAGTAACCAATGACTCCATCATATTATATTATGGATGGTTAAACAAAAAAGAATAATCTGCATTATGCTTTACTTTTCACTATTTTCCCCTGTTTCTCTTGTAAAAAGACATCTCGAATGTTTTAAGTTTTTCAAAAATATACAAACTAAAAAAAAAAAAAGACCTCGCTTTATTACTTGAAGGAAGTGTCTTAAAATAATTTTAAGTAGGACATAAATAGTAATTGGCTAATCATTGAAAAAACTACTTTAAATTTTATTTATTTATTTATTTTTTTTTAAATTATTAATGATTTCTTTGCCCTATGAAATTGCAATCACTGATTAGAGAAGAAGATATTTTTAACTTTTTTTTATTTTATTTTATTTTAATTTACCTATTCGTTATGAAAAAGTAATTCTAACACACTAAATTTATAAATTAGAGACTAAAAACTCAAATTTAATTCGTATCCTTTCATAATTAAAAAATAAATATCAAATAAATTGAATGGAAACATCACATAGTCCTCTTTAGATTTACAAATAGTCTCTAAAATGAAGAAAGCCAGGGATTAAAAAAGAGTCCTCAAGAAATATTTAGGATTATTTAGGATTTAGGATAATTTTTTTTGTTATTTTTTTTTATATATATAAGTTTTTTTTTTTTTTGGTAACACAAATACATCTTTGGGCTTCAGCTACTTTTTTTTTAAAATATTTTTTTCTTATAAATAGTATGTCCTCTTGCTTTCTATTGACTTGGAAGTTTAGAATGTGAGGACGCTCTTGTGTCAAGTGCCGTATCAGAACCTGATTCACTGTTGTTATTCAACTGGGCGATTTGTTTAAATAACGGTGAGTTGACAAAACGTGGATATGAATCACGATGCATTAACGTATATATCTGCAACTGTGCTTCATCAAACGTATGTGGAGTCGGTGAGACCATGTTACGATTAACAATCTCACGCACTCTTGAATCCAAACTCACCTATAATAAACAAAAATTAAAATTAATAAATAGACAAAAAATAAACATATTTATTTAGCAACATTTTTTTTTTTTCCGCCATATTCAACCTAAATATTATTTATTTCCAAACTATAGAAGTTTTTGAGGGTCTGTTCATTGCAAAGGACAAATGGGCATTAGATTGGCCATCACATGCAATACTATGGTACACCCTTCTCTCGTTCCAAACAGGATACATTTCTTTTATTTATTACTTCTCTGTCAGATGCTTGATAAGTTACTCAATATTATTTCTATAGGGGAACTTGTATCCTACTGAGCAAGGGTAGAAATTACTTGACAACAGTGACGGCACCCTCAGCCAGTTTTATTATTGATTATTTTTTTTACTCAAACTGGTAGCAGCAATCAAATTGTTTACCACTATTTAGGAAAGAAAACTTGCAAACAAGTTTTTTAGAAATGCTCTCCCAATGTACCAAAGGTTATAAATACTAACGCTAAAATGCACCAACTGTGCAACTTCCTCACAGCGGTCAACAACTGGTAGTCCGCGGCGTAATTTTAATGGTTCGCAAAGAAATTCAGATATTATTTAAATTTGCCGATCTCATTTAATAAAATTTTTAAAGAAAAAATAAACTTTGTTTGAGCTGTATTATTATATGTTAAATAGAATAAGAACATTATATTGCTAATTGATTTGTTACAAATACTAAATCTACCTCAAAGTCGTTTAATTAATCTCTACTCGGGCAGCGGCTTAGAAAAAGTAACGAAACAAGAATACGGAAATTCTGTACAATTAACTAGGCATCAAATTTTGACTACGGCACACCCTTGGTAATTCGATGAACTAAAACTCAAAAATTTTTAGTTTTTTCCAAAAATGAAATAGAATAGAATACTACTATTCGTTATTAATCTTACAATAATTTTTGTAGATACGAATTAGAAGAATTACACATATAAAACGTAACAAATACGTATTTATTATTATTTTTGTGTTGAAATTAAAATTATTAATATATATTATGTATATCCTACTCAATGCTCGCATTAATTCGTAACTTTAAAAATTATGTTAGTGGTCCGCATAATTCTAATTTGCCAATTTAGTAGTCCGCAATATCTAAAAGGTTGCCGACCGCTGCCTAAACTGTATGGTTGTTTTCCAGTCCTTCAGTTCAATTCAAACCTGTCGACTCCTGGTCTCAACAGTTTTCTCCATTGTAGTTGGATCTTACTGTTCATCATAAATTCTTCCACTTTTCGTCAAATAATACTCCGAAAATGAAATAATAAAGAAGTAGAATAATGTCTGGCACATTCTAAACACACTCACTGCGAAAAGGCGCTTAACTAATACCGCTAGTATTTAAAATACCACAAGTATTTCAAAAATGTTTTGTATGCTGTATGTGTTTAATTATTTAAATATTTGTTTCAAATGAAATACAACTGCAGTATAATTATACTTACATCTAAATACTCGAGGGTCAATCAACAAGTGAAAAGACAAATGGTTATAGTTGAATATGTGGATGGGTCCGCATTGCTGGATAACATCTGGAATTTTATCCGTCGTAACATGCATATTTCTCTTATTCCTGACCGGTTTCGGATTTTCATCCATCGTCAGTGTAAAGTTATCAAGTTCATGTACAGAGCTGACTTCTACTTAATGCTTCTGTTACACACTACACTTGTTGACTTCAAAAGGGTAAAATCTAGTGATAATAGGTTATCTTTTGTTTCAGACTGTGTTAATCATTACCTAATTGCTAGTATCAGTTACTGTTTTTAGGTTTTCACGTTAAAAATATAGGGAACAAAAACAAAAGTGTCAAAGAAATCAAATATCATTTGAAACTGATGATAGGGCAGTTTCAGTAATATGTTTCCTCGCCTTACCAAAGACAAGGATCATAAACGATCTGTATCACACTATAGGTAAGTCCATTATTGGACGGACATATACCTTCCAAAACGCAGTACAAACAGTCTTCTAAAAAAAATAAAAATAAACAGTACAGTGAATGCATCAATTTGTTTTTCTTCTCTCCTAGGTGCAAATAAAAAGGGTTAATGGGATTACAAGTGCTCGTAGATGCCAAAAAATGCCCAGAGCTCTATCAAAATCCAGCTATTGAGAACATTTGATTAAAAGATTAAAAAACAGGAACGTACGGTGATATCTATAATTTCCCACAATCCGTATTTGATAAAGAGCTAGAAGCTGAAGAAATTGAGAAGGATGATGAAATGGACGATGAAGAAGAATCCTTCACTGACATTATGTATTTTGAAAGAACGTTTTGAGTAAGGTTTATCTAGCTTTTGCTAGAATAACACTCCCTTTTCATCGAAAGTTAAATTTAATTAGGGAAAATGAATCAGGACGACGTTGTGTGGGGAATAATAAGTTTTTGTTCCTTCAAAATAAATACGAAAAACAACAAAAGTCCACTATACTCAGCTTTCATTCTAATTACGTCTTGTTTTAAGGAATAACACTTATTTCTTACAACGAATCAAACATATTTATACATATTTATTTTGAGAAGACACACCCGTCAAAACAATCACAATACTCACTCACGGACACCACCACAAATCCACATAAAAAAAAAAACACTATAACCTCCCTTTCCATCTCCAGTGTTGCTCTTTTCTAAACACTAGCATTTTTTTTTTACTATGACAATGAATATAATTAGTTGGAATAGTGTAGGGGTTTCCAGCTTCTTCCATATATGTAAAATAATATGACAATTATAAATTACAAGAAATGAATGATTTTGTAATTTTAGTCACAAAGTAAGGTTTTAAACGAGAAATAAAGTGCTTGGCTCACTAGAAAAATAAAGTAGTTTTTTACTCACCAATCAGTATATCTTAATCTTTAACGGATATTCCCGTTAAAAAAAAGCGATTCAATTTTTTAAAATTAATATAACAAAGATTAAAATTTTTATAAACATAACAACATACTGTTTCAGATTAAGTTTTACACACTTTTTGAAGGTAACTTTTACTTTCTCAGAAAACATTGTTTCCATTTCTTAAATTTTGTATACTATTTTTTTTTTATTAATACGGAAAAAATATATACTTAACGCGTGTGTAAAATGTTTTTACAACTCTTGTTTAGTTGCCACATTCATTTTGCTGTGGCCTACTCACTGGAATATTAAAAAAAAAAAAATAAAAGAAAAAAGAGACATTTTTACTACTTTTTTCAAATGATTAACAATTTTTTTATTTATCTCCCTCTTCAAACATTATATTTACAGAATGTTTCAAGTTATAGGAGCCAAATTTCAATAATTAATTTTGTGGTCAAAAGACAAAAAAAAATTGCTTTGGACAAATGATTGGCAGGGTAGTTTCAATAATATGTTTCCTCGCAGCCTAATTGCTTTTTTAGCAAATGAGTCTAAAGTTTCGCATAAATGTGACTGTAGAAGTATGGATGGAAATGCAAGCTACGCTGGATACATGCAAACATTAAACGTTAAAAATATATTGTAACAGGAATAGACCGAAGGCTAAAACTTGAATTTCCTTGCTGGAACAGTCTTTTGCTGGCAATTTGTCCAGATCTGTCTCTGCAGTCATCTGTAGCATGATTTCACATTGTGATTCCTTCAGCGATCAACTGCATGGAATTGATGTTTT